>JANHGO010000063.1:37924665-37934794 GCA_024606505.1 Aquila spilogaster
CAGAGAATAACTTAAGCGAGGGTAGATCGCTAACAAAGAATATAATTAAGCGAGGGTAGATCGCTGACAGAGAATATCATAAGCGAGGGTAGATCGCTGACAGAGAATATATTAAGCGAGGGTAGATCGCAAGTAAAGGAACTAAGCGAGGGTAGATCGCAAATAATAGGGAGAAACTTCACAGTTATGCTAACTTTGCTGCTCGTATTTGTCAAATAAAAAACTAGTTAGAAGTGAAGGTATTGATATCAATGAAATGGTAAAGTTAAACCTGTAAAAAAGGATCTTAATCTATACAGCTCCACTCCCGTCTTTTTAACCTTGCCAAGCATATGCACATTTCCCTTAATTCCCTGCTCTTTGTTTAGTCAAACCCTGGTAATTTTCCCATGTTGTCATCTAGTAGGTCTAATATGAGCCTTAGAGTAGAAATATTCACAATGTTGGAAAACAAAGATTCTCATTTCCCACTTCCGAATTAACTAACATGTATGGCAACTTTATGTTATAAAGGAAAAAATCAACACTTGTTTTAAATCATCTTTGACGTAATTTTTACCTGTAATCATTATCTGTGAAAACCATTAATGTGTGATGATTCCCTTAAGTGTTCCAGGAACATAGATATTTTGGAAAATGATGTTCTCAGAACACCCACTGGGACCGTGAATACTCTGTCTTCTTAGAGCAGGTTGCTGTATCTGCATGGGTTTGTGGAAAAGCCAGCATTAACATCTCTGTTCATCAGATTTTTTCCATTTGGAAAATCAACATAAAAAAATACCTCCTCTGAGGATGGTGAGAATGAGTTTGTACATATAAAATAAGTTATGATAAAAACAACCAAAACAAACAAACAAACAAAAACTGCAAAAGCAAGCCAAACTCTAGATGGTGTTTTTTTCCTACAAGTCCTTTGCATTTTATTAATAAATCACTATTATTTTCTGCATTTAGATACACAGAAGCTCAGAGACACAGTAGATATCTGACAAATCATAAACCCAGTGGCAGAATCAAGTATTGCACACTGAGATCAAAATCCAACCTACAAACAAAAAGTCAAGATATTATTCTTATAAAGGATTGTTTTATTGTATTTATACCACAAATCCTCAACCATAATTAAAGCAGGATATTGGACAAAGGAATAACTGCTGCTCCTGTTGCTTGCAATGCTGAGGAGGTAAATATGTTCATTATATAGGAAACTAACTCTTGTTTAATTTTATATTGCCAATGCTGTCACGTTCCTGTGCATTTAACAGTGGAATCAAACCTGACTTGGATTCTCCATCTTGGGATGGAGACTTCACAATCTTTTTAGGCAAACTCATATTTGACCACACTCATGGCAAGAGCTTTATCCTTAGATTCATCTGGAAATCTCTGTTCTGAAACTTATGTCTTTTGACTCTTGTTCTATTGCTGTGCATCTCCAGCAAATAGCTGGCTCCAGTCTCTATGAACTCTCTCTGAATAGAAGACCGCAATTAAATTTCTCCTTTGCTTTCTCTTCTCTAGGCCAAATGAACCCAGTTCCCTTGGTTTCGCCTTGAGGTTTCCTCCAGCTGATTTTATAGTCCACCATTGAATTCTCTCCAGTTTATTGATGCAGGTCTTGCACTAGGGGATGAAATTGGATGTTTTATTCCAGATCTGCCCCAGAGCTGAGCTAAGAGCAATAACCACTTTCCTTGATGCTTTTGCTAATGTACTAAGAGTTAGCACTATCAGTACAAGCATGCATTTCTGACTCCTACTAAGCTTGCTGTCTACCAGGACCCCTAGGTCCTTTCCGTTGACCTGCTTTCCAGCCAGTCAGTTGCCCAGAGTGCCAAGATCACTGTGGAACCGTCAGTTCAACTTCCTAAAACTTCTAGATCTTGAGATTTCTGACTCACACACTGATTCACTTCTGCCTCTCGAAGGATTCATATAAAATATCATTACTTCTTAATTCCACTTGTGTTTGAAAGATGCATTTCTGAAAAAGAGGAAGGAGATATTGAACAGAAATATATATGGAACACATGAAACAGATATCACAGCAAGTTATCACTACTCTGTGAAGAATGCTTTTATGTGCTTTGGAAAGACATTGCCAAGTAATTTTCCAGAATATCCTTCATGTTTTGTTATTTTAGGCAGCATAAAAAATTAACTTACAGAAACACAAAAGCTCTTAGATTATAAATTGTAGTATTACATTGCAAATGATAAATGATAGATCTTTCTTTCCTCTTAATTACCTGTAATATTCTCTTAAAGCCTGAACTTTACTGTCAGCTCAAGTCTCTTTTTGACCCTAGTAAGCCTTAGCTATAGGTTTATTTTTTTCCATGCGGTTAATACTTGTTTTCTAATTTCTAATAAATCTTCTTTTATGGCCCTCACTATCCAGTACCAGTAACTTTTACAGTCTTTAACACTCAGCTGTTTTAAAGTTCATTGCCCAATTGACCCCTCAGGGGGGTCTACAATAGCTTGTTTCATGCACTACTTCTTTGTTAAGTCTTTTACAACTGTAAAATCAATATACAGTTACAGTACTCAATTTTCTGAAAAAATGTGCATGTATTGGTATTGCCCATCCTCCTGAAGCACGTTGTCAATTAGAGCAACAGTGCTAGAGCAACACTTTATTTTTATTTTTTCTTACTTCCTTTATGATAGAAAACCTAAAATACAGTCGACAAAATTATTTCATTGCTGTGATAGACAGAATACTGACTCACTTGTGATGTATCAACTTTCTGTTCAGTGTGCTAAGGTATTGATATGTTTTTATTCCTGAAGATTTAAGTCTACTTTAATTGTTTTTAAGGCCAAGAAACCTTGAGGGGGAGTACCATCATATGCACTTACTGACCCATGGTGTTTATATGTCCTTGGTCTTCTAAACTCCCTTCAGAGATCACTTCTTTGATGAACTCATTTTCTTCATTACCACAGCCTTTGCCTTACAAGGATAAAAGAGAGTAAAAATGTCTAAGCACTGAAATCTCCATGTCCCACGTTAGTTTCCCAAGATGGTTAGTGGATGTGCTTTGAACCACTCAATCTCCCTCTCAAATAAATTCCAGGAATGGTCCTGGTGGCAGCTAAATCCTGAAATATGGCATATGGATGAAAATGCACCAAGATGGGACCTGTATAATTTAAGTGAAGTCTGTACATTCTCAGGGTTCAAAGGTGATTTGCAGGCTATCAAAGTCATACTCATATATTGCGAACACATTACTTAATGGCAATAATCCAATTTCAGGAACGTAGTTTATTGCATCAGTGACAAGTAGCTATAGGAAAGGATTTTTTTTGCAAGCCAAAATTTACAATGAATTACCTACTGAAGCCACATTTTTATTTATTTGTGTATTTACATAATGTAAATCAAAAATATGTTTTTAGTATTTAGTTTTCAGTACAAACTTTAGCAAATTACTGTATTGTGTAGTTACATATATGTTTTTATACCTTTTTATGTATATATATATGCATATTTTCTAGCGGAACAAGCAGAATGCAATCATTTAACGCTTGGTATTCCTCTTCATGACATAGAAATAGATGACATTTCAAATTTTGGTTGTTTGCAGAGATCATTTTGAATGTTCTTACCTTTAAATTTTGAAGGATACCGGATCATCTTAATGGAAAAATAACCAGTAAATACTGCAAAGTATCTACATGTTTACTAAGTATATACTATCTATACTAATATATATGTTAAGTGTATACTACATACTTAGTATATAGATATAGTATATACTTACGTATATAGAAAGAGAAGTTTAGAACTAGATTTCTCTTATCTGGCATAATGCACACTTACAGAATGTTGGAGTTTAACCCAGCAGGCAACAAAACACCACGCTGTTCTCTTAATTCCCCCCTGAAAGTGAGATAAGGAAAATAATTAGAAACAAAATAGAACTCATAGATTGAGATAAAACTATTTGCTGAGACAGAAAAGGAGAACAGAAATAAAAGTGTGATGATAACTATACATACATACATACATATATATATATAATACAGTTACTGACCACCTGCCAACTGGTAACCAGCTAATAATACAACTGCCTGTTGACTGGTCCCCTTTTAGGGACACGTTATCTCATCACCCACCAACAAACACCTAGCCAATCCCTGAGAAGTAACTGCTCCCTGGCCATCTCCCTACAGCTTTATAGCCTTCTGCATGATGTCACGTGGTATGGAATAATCCATTGCTTAATTCAAGTTGTCTGTTTTGGTTCCACCCTGCTCCTGATGCCACACTAAGAGTCAGCAGCTCTTCCACCAAACAGCCTGACCTGGCTGTGATAACTAAATTATTGGTGTGCTGTTAACACTGTCTTAGCTGAAACCAGGGCACAGAATCTGCCACCACTGATAGCTCTTTCACTACTGCTTTCCAGTATTAGAAGCTGTTCTTCAGTGCATCATTCTAGAAATGATGAGCTTATGCCAAAAAAATTCTTTCATTTCTGTTTTTTTTTTTTTGTTCTGCAATATATGTTATTGCCAAAACCCTCCTGAGTAAGTTGAAAATAAATTCATATTATTTTGATAAATATTGCCATTTCATACATTTATTTTTCAATGTAATTTGTTATTTAAATGCTTGGCATTTACACTAAGCTGTCACATTGCAGAGGAATAGTGCATTCTTACTCTGGTTTAGTATTAAAATATGAAACAGTAGTGAATTTTGATGCTTTTGTTTTGTTTTTTTTTGTTTGGTTGGTTTGCAGTTGTTTTGTTCTTGTTGTTGTGGGGGGTGTTGGAAAGGGGAGCTAGGGGCCTGGAAGTCAGGAGCATTGCAGGAAAAGCATACTTTGCAAGAGCAACTCTCAGGTAAATGAAAACCTACCAAGCATTAATTTTTCAGTCCAAAAGATTTCTGGAACCTCTTTGTTACTGGAAATGTTAAAACATTATCTTTCCTTTTTATATTCAGAACTCTTTGAACTTTCTTATACTGTCTGAAAAGACATTAGTTAACTTTAATGGTCAGAGTAGTACTATGTAATTTTCCACAACAGTGACTGAAGTTATTGAAGTTTGCTCATCCCACCTGAGAATCCAGGACCGGATCAGATCATTCCTCAGCATTTGTCTTAATACAAATTGAAAATAGAGTCAAAAGCACTTTGACCGTCAACAGACTCTGAGAGGCAAGGACAAGGACTCTTCCTCTATTTTGACCTAGTAGTCTCTTGAAATTAATTTTGTCTTTTCCTCTGCCAGGAAACACAGAGGCGGGTGATACGTGAGCTCGGTATGTAGTGCTGCTCAGTGCAACTTGGAGGAAAGAATGTAAAGCAAACATGCTGTTGTGTCTGGAGCACTATGACATTTCAAATCTGTCTGCACAATTTTATAGGGATTTATCACATTTTTCTGATCTTCTAAAGCAATGAATTTTACTTTGGTTGTATACTGCACACTCATATCTAGAACTTCTTTCTGCTCTTATCCAATGCTATTTCAAACCCATGGAGATATTTCCACAGATGACAAAGATAATTTGTTCAGTCTCATTTGGAATATAATACACTGCCTTAAAAAATAACTGTATTCAGATATATTGCTGCAAGCCCTTGCAGTACCTCTAGAATTGGATACTTCTTAATGTGTAGATATTTACTTAAACAAAAAAGATATTTAATAACTAAGCTAGGAGGCTTCCACTAGGCCAAATCCATGTAACACTGAAATCCAAAGAAATTAATCTTTAACTTCCACAGCACGGAAATTTACCAAAGAATCCTGAAGAACAGTATTGCATAATGCCACCTTGTGGATGCTTCAAAGATCTTTTACGAAGGTGGTAGAGACGGCTTCTGCATTGTGCTGTTTGCAGACTCTTTAAGGGTTTCCAAAGGAGATAAGAAAATTATGTTTTGTTTTGTTTTGTTTTTAATTGAGCATGCTTTCCCCTAAAGCTGACTTTCCAAATACTCCATCAGCACTATTTTGGTCTTGAAAACAGAGAAAATGAGACTGAAAGATTTTCAGTGTTTTGAAAATTAAATAACAAAATGGAACAAAACAAAAGGAAATCAGTGTAGAGTGATTTGGTGTTTTGGTGTAACTGTTGGATAACAGCACAAAAAGCACCCTTGAATAAATGAATATTGGAAAATTTGTGCCTGCCTAATTTTGCTGCAAACTGTCAGCCAAAAGTGGCCATTCTTACTCTTGGTGAAAGAAAATACAGTGAAATCCATTAGGTACCTGTACATGAGCAAGACTTTCACTTGCAACTAAAAGAGAGAAAACTAGAGTTCGGCATGTGTGTTTGTGAGATGTAGAAACTGAAACAATACATTCCAAATACACTAATGAAAAACAAAACATTGTTAATTAAAATTTCTTTAAGCATTTTGTGTGCTTATATATAGAAGAGTGTCCCTTTTAAGAAATGCTGTATTTTGTACTAAAAAAATCCTTATGTGAAGATGGTAGCAAAATATCTCCATCTAAATGTTCTAAATGAAATATTATCTATTTACAACAAATATTTTTTTTTGTCCTCAGAAGTAATTAATGAATTGAAACTGGATCTGAGCATTTCTCACTGCCATACTCAATGGTGGGACTGTCAGTGCTGTGATCTGTTTGAGAAGCCTGGAGTACCTCGCTGCCTTGCAAGCAAGAAATTCTTAGAGAGTGTGTAGAAATTGGCACAAAACTGTTTTCTCCACTTACTCCTAGAAGCAGTTCTTGAAGTAAGTCACTCTTTTCTACCCAGTTTTTCTTGATGATGGATTGATCTGATTCATCTGAGACCAGACTGCATATGATCTAACTGGCACACTGTAGATTATAGGAAATCAGGGGCTTTGGAGCTATAGAAGTGACTCAACCTCGCACAGATCCACCCTCATACTTTTCTTACATAGATTTACTGCGGGTGTCAGGATTCAAATAGGGCTTGGAGTAACTATAGACTTCTGTAACCCACTGGAGTTCTACAGTGTAAGGATTTCAGAAAAGATGGCATTGTGGATATAGCTTCTCCTAGAAGTTATTAGCACAAAAGTAACATTACAATGCTAAGAACAGATAATTGTAGCTCTAACTAATTTCTTATTTGAATATTTATAGAATATAAATATCTTAATAACATTTAACAAAGAATAAAAAAGGAAATAAGTAGGAAATCATGTTTTGATCTACTCTAACTCTCTTTGGTGATAAAACATGCAGAATAAATAGAAGCCATAAAATAAATTCAGTTTTGTCGACATCCATGATATCCTTTTGACATTAGTAAAGTCAGCTAGCATAAAAGGGGCAAGCAGCTGGCCATGTTCTTTGAGTCTGAAAATGAACAAAACTTATTTTCATGGAAAACTAAGAGTGCAGACAAATGCCTGTAACAATTTTAAACTAAAGGGCTTTTAAATGTTTCCTTAACCAAGTAAGAGTTTCCAGACATAATTGACTATCAAGTAAAAGGGCTGTGGTCAGCTCACAATCTAAAAGCAATGTTGTGAGTTACAGTGTGTTTGAAAAACATATAAGAAGTCATATAAGTAGTGAACTTTACAGAAATTAAGAAAACATAATTTCATTTGTGATCAGTACTTTAAGGTCTTTAAGAAGCAGTTTATACCCTCAGCAGTTCACTTCTCATGTCTTTAAGGGGGACATTGGCCAAAATGCAATGTGTTGTGGGATTTATGGAGGAAAAACTTAATTTCACTAACAAGTAAATACCTAGATTATTACCTACCTAGGCATTTCTAAATATTGCATTCTTCTTTTCAGATGGGTGAACTGTGTTAAATCTACAAAGGGGAAAAAACAATTTCAGTTATACAATAGACATTTGTACAAATATATGTCTATATAATGTAAGTATGTATGTAATCTAAGAGATCCAGAAAAAAATAATGCCCTGTAAACTACTTATCTTTTTCTGTATTGCCCTCTTTATCAAGGCAGAAGTTTGAATTACAATTTGAGTCATGAATATTTGGGTATACTTTGTTAAATAGCATACAGTTAAGCAGGAACCCAAGAATCAAACCAGGAAGAAGCATATGTTACTGATAACCTTCTCCTTGGCTAGCCAGATACATAAGTTTTGTGGCTGAAGATTTTATTATTATGAGTGATATTTCTGATATAGTGACACTGTAAAATTATATGCATTCACTCATAAGATTCTGTCCTTCATTTTCAGATAAATGACTTGTCATTTGTGTCTGTCAGGGAGTCTTTGGACAAGGTTGTTTAACCTGTCAGCACCAGTGACATGGTAAAATCATCATATCAAACATATGAAAACTTTCCATTTAAATCTAGAAGAATAGTTTAAATGATTGTTAAAAACAGAAAAGTTTCCATCATTTTCAATATTTTGTCTTGTACTCCTTCCTCCAGAACTGATGACAAGAAATGACAACATTGGTTTGATACTCAACAAGATGACATCAATATGAACGGCTGACTTGAGAATGTGTTGATATGCTCTACAAATGTACATTCAGCTCTTTGGAGGCTGCTTTTTTTCAAGCACTCAGACATGACTTTCACTTTTGTCATTAAATAAAGTGACATATATTGTGACTTATACATGATGAAAATACTCATAGCATTCTGCTGAAAGTCATCTGCAAATGTTTAGAGAATTTTGAACTTTGGGGTGACTGACAACTCTGAGGTTGCTATTACTCTGTTACTTGTCATTCCTTGATACTCACTCATGTGGAAATGCTAGAAGTTATTCCTTGCACTGATCAAGTTTTCCAGAAAAGCCATCATCTTAGTTGTAATGATGGAGATGATATTTCTTTACGTGAGATACAGATTTTGAGGGTGCTAACCATTTTCCAGAAGTTTTCAGTGATAAAGGAGAGTAATCAACAAAATACAAGAATAGTACACATGAATACAATATATCTACTCCCAGAAGATCTCAGACTACATTAAAGACTGGACAACTTCAGAACCATCTTCTGAGACAGACATTTTGTATGTTTTTATGTTCATCTGAAAGAGAAATTGGGCACCTAGAGCATAAGGAAAATTGCCTGTGTATACACTGTATGTATTCATGATAGAAACCATGCAGTGAGCATTACCCAATGGTAAGACTAATGGTCTGCAAACATAAAGGAATATCAAAACAGATTTTTAAAGTCAGTGTGAAAATGTGGTTATACATGTTTATTTCTTTTTATAGAGGAAAGGGAAGAAAAAAAAAACACATAAAGAAATAAGGAGTTCTTCCAAACAAACAAGAAATGAGAGAAGATTTTTCCTCTTACATCCATCAAGTGTTGATGCCATTCAGAAATATATGTAAAATATTTGTAACATCTAATGCCTGGGGGATCAAAAACATGATACAAGAATTCAGAGAGCTTAGTTGCTTGTGAAGGACAAACAAATCTAAGCATTATTAAAAATATGAATACTTTTGCCTACAATATCTTATGTAACCCTTTAAAACTTTTTATGAAGTTAATAATAGAATAATTACAACATTAGATAATACTGTGGGATTAACTAAATCTCACTACATGTCTCTTGTTCTTTCATCCTTTCAAGGCTTCCCAGTGCCTTCTTTCTGTGTGGTAACAGCAAAATTGTGCATCTGGAAAGTTTTCAGACATGAAAGATTCTACTGCCTCTGGCAGTGGGCAGTTTCAACTTAGTCTGGAGGGGGAATAAAAAGTTGAACACGGGAGGAGATAAGTCATTTTACTCCATCGTCTGTAAAATAAGAACTGTAAAATGATTTTTTATTTTTAACTAAAAGAACTTTTAGCTTTCTTCCTTTCTATTTTTACCAATTGTAAAGTACGATAACTCAAAGAGAGAGATTTTCAGTATTTTTAATTTGCACATTTTCTTCAACCTTAACAATCCATTTTACAGAGAAAATTTTTCACCCATTCCTCCTTTTTTTGCAGGGATAAGAATTATTTCTGTTTTGTATAAGAATTATTTCTGTTTTGTCATGGACTGTTATGTAATATAAACAAGTAGTAAAAATCTATATATGCATTTTCAGTAATCATACAAAGAGCACGGCTTCACCAGGGGAAGGTCATGCTTAACTAATCTTGTGGCCTTCTACGATGGAGTGACGGCGTTGGTGGAC
>JANHGO010000063.1:37940838-37957139 GCA_024606505.1 Aquila spilogaster
AAGGCTCCAGGGAGACCTTATAGCAGCCTTCCAGTACCTAAAGGGGGCCTACAGGAAAGATGGGGAGGGACTCTTTATTGGGGGGTGTAGTGATAAGACGAGGGGTAATGGCTTTAAACTGAAAGAGGATAGATTTAGGTTAGATATTAGGAGTAAATTCTTCACTGTGAGGGTGGTGAGGCACTGGAACAGGTTGCCCAGAAAGGTTGTGGCTGGCCCATCCATGGGGCTTTGAGCAACCTAGTCTAGTGGAAGGTGTCCCTGCCTGTGGCAGGGGGATTGGAACTACGTGATCTTTAAGGTCCCTTCCAAGCCAATCCATTCTATGACTCTAGGATTCTATGATTCCAAGAGTTGGCTTGAGAGTAGTGATGTTCTCTACAAATGCTATTTTTCACTCAGAAATGACTTTCATCTCTCTCATTAAATAAAGTGACCTATATAGTGACTTTATACATTCTGGAGACATTGATAGTGTTCTGTTGCATGTATCTGCAAATATTCAGAGAACTGTGAACTTTGGGGTGATTGTCTGACAACTGGGACAAGTGCTATTACTCTGTTATCTGCCATGCTATGATACCCACTTTTGGGGAAATGCTAACAGTCATTCATTGTACTGATCATGGTTTCCAGAGAAGCCATCATTTTATGTGGATCTGCTGAAAATGGTATTTCAATCCATGAAATACAGATTTTGAAGATGTTGAAACACCTTCCAGAAACAGAAGCTATCAGTGATAAAGGTTAGCAATTAACAAAATAACAAGTGCTATACACATAAATAGAAGGTATCTATCTTCAGAAGTTCTCAAACTACATTATAGACTAGTCAACCTCTCAACTCTGTTCTGAGATAGGCATACTATTATTTTTATCTGAAGGAGAAGCAGCATGAGGTACCTAGAGGATAAGGAAAATTGCCTCTTGTCAAACAGTATTTGAAAGGAAAAGACAGAAACTTGAATATTGAGTATTTCAGTTTTTTCACTCTGAGGACTCAACATCATCTACACTGTACTGCTAAACTTTTGAAGAATCATTCCAAATTGTATACCTATTTGTGTACGTGATCATAACTGTGCAAAGTGAGTATTATGCAACTGTAAACCTAATGATCTGCAAACATAAAAGGGAGCTCAAAATAAATTTATTTTAAATCAGTATGAAAATGTGGCCCTACAGTTTTTATTTAATTACTGTAACATCTGTCATGGAAAACTGATCATCTGCATGAGGTAAGTGAATACAGTTGAAGGTGTCTACACAAGTTAGATGGAATTTTACTTGGGGGGAAATGAAATTTTTGCTTCTTTAACAGTGACAATATTATTGAAGGCTTATGCACTGGTGAACTAGGCTACTGCTCCATGTATATGGAGCAGCACATATAAAGAACTCCCATTAGTCCCACTCCAGGTTTGTCTATACATTATTGAACTTGCTTTGGTATTTATCCTTCCTTTCACATAAGGAAGTTATGGAGCCAATTCAATGAACTGGACTAGGAAAGCAATACAGTCAGATGATCTGTCCCTATAAATATACAATAAGCCTGAGGGGGAGCTCACACAGACCACAACCATAGCTAAATTACTGCCATATCAGCCCTGATTTTCTGCTCATTTTCTTCAAGATCTCCCCCCCCTACCTGTCTTGGCAACCCAATCTAGGTTTTCTTTGTTCTTGCAGTTAGGCTGTTTTTCCTAACATAGACTTTAATTGTTTCCTGCTTTAGTGGGTTTTTTGCTGCTGCTGATAGATAAAGAGAAAAGTCTATTACCTTTGCAACAGTCTTCTATTGCTCCTTTTTCATTCAAACTTTTCTGAGGTATCACGTCTTCTAAATGTCTCCTCTTACATGTTGTTCTCCCAAGTCACTGCTGGATTTTCAACTTTCTTGAAATTTAATTTCTACATAATTAAGGTCTTACCTGGGTTGTCCGTAACAGGTGACCAACCTACCCATCTTTGTGTGAATGCATGCAAAGTCTTGGATATGAGCAGTCCAAATCAATTGTTGACTTAGCTTTTGCTGGACAAATGAAAAGAAATAAGAAATTTCATAGCAAACAAAAGAGAAACTCTAAGACTACCACCTTATAGAACTGGTGCATTCCAGGAGGTAAATTGATAAATAGGGAATTTGCTAGCAGAAGAACAGATATAAGGTAAAAAAGACTTCTTTTTATAGAGGAAAGGGGAAAAAACTACATAGAAAAAATATACAGGAGCTCTCCAAAGCAACAGTAAAAAAGATTTCTTTTCCATTCACCAAAAGTGTTGATGTTTTCCATTAAGTAGAAATATTGTAAAGTAGAGGTATTTGTAAAACAAAATGCCTGGAAGAATCAACTATACGATACAAGAATTCAGAAGGATTAGCTGCTTGTGTAAGACAGAGGAATCTAAAAATTATTAAAAATATAAATTCTTTCAAATTCTCTACCACATTTTATACAAGTCTCTAAAATATTAATACTAATATTAAAATGAAAAAATTAAAAATAATTACATTATTAAGTAATAGTGTGGGATTAAACAAATTGCATTGCTACTCCCTTGCTTTGTCACCCCCAGAGTTCATTTCCAAGGCTTTCCAAAGCTTTCCTTCTCTGTAGCAAAAGCAAAGTTGGAAGGTCTGAAAAGTTTTCAAACATGAATGATTCTACTGTCTCTGATACAGCAACTATTCTCTTTTTTTGGCAGTTGACAGTTTCAAATTCTGACAACTTAGTCTGAAGCAGAAAAAAAGACTTGTTGAGTACAAGAGGGTGTATGTCATTTGCCCCCTTTTTTTTACCATCATAACTGTATAATGACTTCTTTTTACTAAAAGAAGCTCCAGCTTTCTTCCTTTCTATCTGAAAGTTAATACCCATAGTAGAGAAAAGTATCTTAAACAGGGAGATTTCCAGGGTTTGTGATTTGCATTTTTTTTTTAACTTTATCAATTCCTTTTACAGAAACAATTTTTCACCCACCTTTCCTATCATGCAGGCTATGAGTGCATAAGGATTATTTCACTTTTGTCATAGATGTTTTTTATGCCACTGGGATATGAACACGTAGTAAAAATCTGTATCTGTGATCTTGGTAACAAAAGTCAAGAGGTAAAAAGATGTTAGACTAAAATAATCTGAATATAATTATGATCAAGTTTAAAAAAAACTTAGATTGGGCCATAAATATTATGCAAGTAGTATATGAGAATAAAATCAGACCAGAACCATGTTCAATACACTTGAACAAAGAATAATATTAGGACAAAGGCAATATTAAGAACAAAACAGTGTTAAAGCAATAATTTTCTCCTTTTTATGAGTAAAATATATGACTATGAATTCCCTGGGAACTCTTACAGTTGGTGATAAAGTGTTATTTCCCAGGGCAAGAAGCTCTTGCTTTAGCTCATTAACATAGGTAAAGCAATATGCAGCACTCATATTTATGAAAACTAAATTATCATTTTACCTATTAAAATGATCTTAAAATATACTTTGTTCATAGCTAAAAATATTCATTTTTCTCTATCTTTTAGAAATCTTGGAACACACTGCAGTGTATGGTGATTTGCCATGAAATGTCTATGCTTTCAATATCTAATTTCTGTTCCCTCAAGCTTGAGGAACAGAAGGAAGTGTTTCCTAAAATACTTGTGAAAATAGGGGAAATAGCAATGCCTACCTCATTTCTGCTTGCTCTGCATGTCTGGAGATGACTAATTCATATGCAAACAATACACAAAGGGAAATTTTACTTCAGAGGACTCTCTAAATACCTTGATATCAAAACTCAATGATCTGTGAAGCTTGTATTCACTGACTTCTGTTTTCTCAGTATGAGATCTTCCTATCTATCTAGTCTAAAGGGAAATAGAGGTCTAAGAGGTACCAAATTGGCCCAAAATCACTAAAGCAGGCATACAAATTTATTTAGTTTTGTTACGGACATTGTCTAGACTCCTTACAACTTAAAAGTCATCTTCTGAGGTGCCACATGGGAACTGTTGCAGCGTATACTGATTCTCGAAGGAGTTTTATTAGTTCTGCAATTGACTGCATTGGTTTCCTGAGGACTGAAAAGTATTACCATATACTTGCAGATGGCATTCAGAAAATCTATACAGACCCTATTTTGATGGTATTAGTAGCTATTCCAGAGTATCACAAGAGACAGAATGACTCTGAGAGGTCTCCTCTGCACGGACCTAAATCCCTTCTAGAAATAAAGCGTACTCACTGATCCATGTTCCACAGTATCTGCTCTGCTAAATGTAATTGAGGGAGGATGTACACCTTTATATCCTTGCCTGCATTCTCTTAAAATGGATCATGTGAACTAACATGATGGACAGTTGATTCCAGTGCCACTAAAGTATCAGACATGTGGTAAAAATAGGCATTGCAGGGCAGCTGGAATGAAAGTGCTGTAAAACTGACCAAACCAAGAGAATAGAATTTGTCTTAAATGACTGTGTTTAGGTTTTTTTGGTGGTTGGTTTTGTTTTGGTTTTTTTTAGGATGAGCCTATGAAAACCATTTCTGACAAAAACCAAGGTCCCAGGTACAGATTGCATTCTCTGGACAAAATCTTGTAATAATAGGAACGGTCAAAACCCAACCAATATTATATCTCTTAGGTTTGAAATACACTTACTGCTCATTATTCACAGAAACCAGACTGGCTTTATTAAAACACAAAACTCAGCCAGTGTCTGCAGATGACTTATTTAATTTGCTTTGCCCTGAAATATAGACGTCTTGCATTAATACTAACAGTGAATGTCACATAAACTTCTTTTGACTGAGATTTAATGTTTCCAGGTCTGAAGGCATATAATAATATTAAAAAAAAAAATACTCAAATAAGTGGTTTTTAAAATTATATATGTGGATTATATAGATCTCCAACAATATCTATTTGAGGCCTGAAGGCTCTATTTTCATGAACTGTTTAACATTTTTAAAATCCTACTTTGTTCTAAAGTTTGGCTTGAGATAAGGCTGGCTGTTCTCACCTCTTTGTGTGGTCACATAAGTGAGTTTTACCCTGCAAGGGAACAGCTGTCTGTGTGTCTGTATGACCGTATGTGAGGACGCAATACTTTTTCCTCCACATAGCTGGTGCATTGTTGAGCTTCCTAAAGGTCATTTCCAAAGGAACATTGGGGACTGCCCTCTCTCAACCAGCGTCTGGGTGACCTTGGGTCATGCAAATTAAAATGAGTCATAATATTGTTTGTGACATTTCAGTTTTTGTCAGAAAAAAACCCAGACATGTGAGACAAGCACTACTTCCTGTGCGGTTTTAACTCAAAACTGCTCAGTTGATTTCCTACCTATATAATCGCTGAAAAGAGAAACATGGAGGCCTCCAGTGACAGGATGGATTCAGTCCATTGTCTGTCCTTGCCTTGCTGGTGGCCGGACCTTGCGTGTGGCAGCACCACGGAGCAGCTCGCCTCTCTGCAGTGTTATTTGCTGACCCCACATCTACAGCCGCCTCCCTTTATTTGGATAAATCGCTAACTAGTTTCATGGGTCCTTGACACCCCTTCCTTGAGCTCTAGTTATACACAGGAATATGTTAGACTTAAGTGTATTTTAAGAAAATGAGGGAATATAACTAAAACATTGTGTTGTTTTCTGGCGTAGGGGAATTCACATGTGTAACAAGCCTTAAAGAACTGGGGGTTTAAGTATGAGGGAAGCTGTCAGGGAATACAGACAGATAGCAGAAAAATCCTGGGAAACTGGCTGGACAGAAGACTGAGTGGGAGTTTCCTGCATGATTATGGTAATTAACAGGGGACAGACTTTATTGCCATCTCTTATCTTACCCAGACATTCTCCTTCATACACTATACCTTCATCAGGCAGAGTTCAGACTACAAATTTTCTGAAGATCCCTTGACTTAGATTGCTTTCTAGTAAACCACAAACTAAATTAGAAGCAGCAGCTGGCTTTGTAATGGAATATCAATGAAATGTGCAGCTCAGTTTTGTCTGCAGCATTCCCCTCCTATTCCCCTACCAAAAGCAACCTATTTCTTTTTTCCTTTTGACAAGAGGAGGGGATTGGTTTACATTTTCTGTCTCACATTCCCCAAGAAGCAAAGTTTATAAAGGTACTTCCAGTATAAAGGTATCATTTAGCCTGGCTGACGACAGCATAAATATCCGTTCTATGGATGTGGGACTGTACTATCAATTATTTTACATTATATGAAAACTGTGACATATACTTGTTGATTGAATTGGGTAGGATGCTGGCCGGTCCTCCTTTTGGCAACAAGATAGTGGGACAGAGTGAAAGCACAAAGCGTCAAATAAGAAAAAGTACTGGTCCCCAAAACACAGAAGCAGCTTACTTGTTCCAGTGCTGTGGTTTTATTGAACTGAAATAATGACAAACAGAAAAAACTCATTGCTGTTCAGGAAAAAGCTTTTAAATTTTGGGGTGCATGTGAAATTTTTTGAGGCTTGTGGTGTATTCACACATTTACACAAGTCTGTAGCCCAAATCTTTTGTGTACTTGTGTTGAATAATTCAATAATATCTTAAAGAAAACTTTCAAAACCATATAATCCTTTGCTGTTTCCTCTTCAGCAAGTCTATTATGGACAATCACATGTCCAATGAAGAATTGCTGCATGAAATTTAAAGTCTAAGTTCAATCATTAAAGCATGAAATAGAAATTATAAACCTACTTTTTGTGCAATTCTCAACTCTTTTTATGGAATTGCTACAGACATATTTATAATTACTAGGTCATACAACTAAAATCTGTTTTATTCATTTAACACAGATAAGTGGAAAAAAGCTAAAGAGAGACTTTTTCTTTGTTAAATCTCTAGATTCAACTCTGTTTTCAGTTCATCCACCTCTCTCCCAATAGGTATTTAAAGAACTCTAGGAAACCTCAAATCACTACAAAAGTTTGTAAACCTCATGGGTCACAATCTAAAGTGATTTCCAACATGATTCAGTAAAACTATTCCTGAAGCCCAGGCAGAAGCAAAATGGAACATTTGGGTTTCTTCACAACAGAGACAATTGTCTGTATCCAGCTTTTCAGAGCAGTTGTGCATGAAGTTATTCACACCTGCAACTCAAGGAATAAGTTCATTACCTCAACTTTGTCTAACAAACTAAATTCTCTCAGGCATAGTGTAACCATCTGGAATTATTCTCAATGTGAAAACTGCATATAGCAATTAAATTAGTATCTTTTTCTATGACTTCACCAGCTTGCAAGAGGAAACTGGCAATTTTTCTTTATCATGGGCTTGATAAAAGCTATTTCCATTTTGATACCACAGGATTTACAGAGGCAAATACTGGATTATAGTTTTAGTAGGTTTTTATGTAGCTCTTTACTTATGTTTAATGTTTCAACCAACTCCCAGGTGTTTGAAATTTGACAAATCTGTGTGTCAACAGAAGAAGATTGCCTTTGTGTCACCTTTGTGACTCTACAGCAAAAGTAAAGAGACCTTTCATGACAGTGTTTAGCTATGGCTTGGCTTATGAATCCATATTTTGGGAATAGATAAAGGTTATTCAGCTATAGCCAGAGCTCCCAGCGATGTCTTCTGTTCATTATAATTCACCAGCCATATCCATGAAGGAGTTTGAATTCATGGAAAGTTTAGGAAGAAGTACCCACTGGATCGTGGAATTTTTCTCTTCTTAGCTCGTAATCCTGCCATTGCTGAATATTCAGGAGTTTGGAAGATTTAAAATAAGGGCATATAGAGTGAAATGTTTTCTCTTTGCTAGCATCCTCTTGAAACCTGCCAGACTACAAAGGCTGAAAAAGATGAGCAAAGATGATGAAAGCTGGAGAAAGTCCTTCAGAGTGGTCCTGAGCTTTTGGGGTTATACTGTAGATTTCTCTCAATTTTAACCAATTTTTATATTGCATGGATCATTCAGGCATAACTGAAAAAAAAAGAAAGAAAGGAAAAAGAAAGAAAAAAGCCCACCTGAAGTCTACATAACAGAAGGAAAAGGAGAGCAAAAAAGAAACTACACTTTTTTGTTTGTCTGCCATTTTGGCCATAGAAATGACTTTGGTTACAAGGAGAGTAAGCCCTACTGTTTTTTTCAGAAAGTTCCTGTATATTCTTATTCACTGAAATTTAATAAGCAATTCTATTCCCAGGAAGACTGGAAAAGGAATTCTTTAAAGAGAAATCAGACTACTGCTCTGACAGATTTCACCTCAAATTTAGGAGGGGAGGTCAAGCGGACATGACTCTGAGAACTAACAGATCTCCCAGGAGCTGCTCTGCATATTTCTGCAGGGGGAGTAGTCTGAGGGCAAGTCACAGATACTTCTCGAAATTTCCCCCAGATCAACTGGCAGCGTTCTGCATTGGGTTTATCATTACATTTCTCAATACAGGAAAATCCTGCTGGATTGAGATCGTTATTCTATGAATTAAAAGTACGGGATTCCCAAATGAAGAGGAAGTTATGGATTGCATGACCATTTTTGCTCTCACTGAAAATATTTACTGTCTGCATTAGTTTATTTGGGCAGCCAGATTTGCAGTTGGTTTTACTTGGACAGCAAAGGTTGGCAGGATTTTTACAAAAAAAAATTTAAATAATATATTGTGTAAAGCTGCCTTCTACAGACTTCAATCTTGTACTAAAGTATGCTTTCTTTCACGTGTTCTTTATATACATAATTTTGATGCCATTAAGTGTAAATGTAAAATATATCTCAAAATACTTTATTATTTGTATTAACATTAACCTATATCTAAACCATCTTCAGAACATAAATTTACGTTGATTCTCTGGTTCTGATCTCCAAGGCAATTTCATTTTCTTGATTTTTTTTTTTTTAATTATCTGTTACCACAGCACATTTCCCATCAAGGTATTAGTTATGGCCAAGTATTTTCTGTAATACCAAGGTCCACAATATTAAAAGCCACTATCAATGATGATTAAATTATTTTGGAAATGAAAATATCGCTTCACATATTTGGAAGACTAAACAGAAGGAAACTCTGCATTGTACCTTGTTTGCAATATCATTTTAAAACTTCTTTTGTTTTTTCTCCTGAGCAGTGAGTGCATGAAGGACAACATATTCTACAAGTTATTGGAATGTTCTCGAAAAACAATTTTGCAGTCTTAATGAGTTCACAAGAGACCAAAGAGAAAATGGGGCATCTCATTTTAGGGCCAACAGTGACTTAGAGCACTCATTATAAAGCTGCCCAACACAAAATCATCTTTCATATAAGGCTACTGTATTTTGGACTGAAATATATTTAACTTCTTATTATTGAAGCCTTCCTCTGTCAGTGTTTTACACTGTGAAAATAGGAGGAAGGAAAAAAAATAAATCTGTGAATAGCTGCATATCTCAGCTATTGTTTAGAAAAATCTTTGTTATCGTAGAGAATCCTGAACAGTTGGTTTCCTGTTTGAAGGGGAATTTGTATTTCTGAAATTTGATAAGCTCTGAATTAATTTAAAAACTCTGTGCATTTCCAATATATTTGTATATTATTGGAGTATATATTACATAAACTCAGCAACAATTCTTCAAGTCTTTCCTGACAAGTCAGTATTCAGACACTGGGTTATTTATTTATTTAAGGAAGAGATATCCCAACCAGACTTTTTGTTGCCAGGGGTAACCCAAGAATGGCAACTTCTTTAAAGCAAAGATAGCCAAGAAGGCTTCATTGTATCCAAGACCTTTGTCACAGATGTCAGTAGCTTGCACAAAGGAAAATTCTCCTACAGAACTGTTATTGCTGCAGCTTTTTCATTGACGTTGCAGGACTTTGCATACCTGTAAAAGCACAATATGTAAGGACTTCATCTTTCCGTCTGGTGCATGTAGAGCTCTTTGTAGGGGGACAGCTGTTGCCCCAAATGCTATACAGACTCAGTACTCCCTTGTGCGTGGTTTTGGAAGCTGTGACCACCTTCCCAGCCGAGGCAATAGCAGGGCAGTGACCAGTCTGAAGGGATCAGTCCCATTCACGAGATAGTGAAGCTGCTCAGCACAGGCAGGGGTAGGACATATTTTTCCTTAGAACATTTTCACCTTTATTTTTCATGCAAAAATAGCATAACCACCTCTCTCTCTCTCTTTTTTTTTTTTTTTTTTTTGCTTAGTTGGGTTTTAAGATATGATCTGAGGACAGCTACAGTCTGTGAGCTGGCTGAGTGACATCACTCTATTGTATTCTCCGTATAAAGGAGTTTTTACAAAATTTCCAGCCAACGTAATGCACTTACCAGTTCTGCTAGATCTGGATACCTGCAATGCCTCAGCTCCTGACAACCCCATGGTTTTCTTTCCTGAGCCAGGTGACACTGCTGGCAGAGGGAACAGACCTGTTACAAAGATGAACAGCATCCTTTTACTGACCACAGCGGTCATGGCCGGTGCACAGCCAGCAGGCACCAAAGGGCTTCCTCAGGAAAATGTGAACTGCTGGAGCAGACCAGCGCAGGCATTGCTCCCCACCTCGCTTGTAGAAGGGTGTTAGTTCACACCATGGCTTCGGCTGGGCTGGCTACGCTTCGCGCTAATGGTAATTACAGAGCAGTAGGCTGGTAACAGAGTGCAAAAAGACTAATCCAACAAATGGAGAACTATAAGAAATTTATAAAAACTATCAACAAGGAGGTGGCTAGGAAGGAAGAGTAAAAATGTAGGAGGTCTGACTTTTGGTATCTTACATTTATAAAAAAACCAGTTTGTTTTTAGGGTGGAATCACATTGCACAGATGTGAGGTAGAAGCTCTCTCCAGACCCTCTCTGCAACAGTTTTTGGGTTGATTATCTCAGTCTGACTTGCTGGGTCCTGCTGCAATTTCATATTTCTTCTGAAAATAATAAACCACACTATGAGAGCACTTAAAACCTTGAGGAGGAGATGAAGCTGGAGTTTGATGGGGTAGAAGGTCAGGCTAACAGAGGTTGCAAGTGTTACAGCTGACCTGTTTGAAGAGCTGATTGAAAGAGATCAATTTAAAAGTGACATTTTGTGATGGGAGACAGCTTGCAAAAGCCCTAGCACCAGAAAGGAGAAGACACAGATGTGGAGGGTCAGGGGTTTGGTTGTGAGGCCACTGAGGAAAGCGAAATCTTGGAAATCAGAAAGGAGAAAATGATGAGGTGAAGAGCTCTGAAGAGGTGGGATGCTGCAGAGGAGGAAAAACCCCATATATAAACAGATTGCAGAGAGATTGCCCACCTAACTAACACTTATCCATTGATGCCTGATATATTGGGCTTATAAAGACACATAATAAAAAAGACCAGCAATACATTTCCTATCAAATTTGAAAATAAATTCTTCCTCAAGCCACAGCATGGCTTGCATTGCTAAATTAGGAGCTAAAGGCAAGACCCTTAATAATTAATTCTTATTTTGGTGCAATATGAGGAACAAGTGCTGCAACAGTTTACCTCCACTGAACAACTGGGGAAACCCAAGATCAGGGCAAGGGTGTTCCTATTGTTTGTACTTTTTATTTTAGGACTATGTTCCCTGTACTCCTGTATCATAATTCAATCAAGCTTTTCACATTTGCTACTGATTGGGAGACAGCAATGCCCTGGCACTTCATTGGCACACTAGTTAGCTGGGGAGAAATAAAATTATATTTCAGCTGAAGGCATAACTCTTCTCTGCATTCCCCCATCACCACCACTTTAAATTCCTTGATGTTTATTCATGTTCTCTGCTTTGAAGTAAGCTATTTGAAAATATACTAAATAATATATTGCGCTTTTTTATATGAAGTAATTTACATTCATGATTTCCAGCAGAGCTGTAATGCCACAGTATTTTTTAAAAATGCAGAGATACAAGATTCTAAAGTATTTGCAGAGGTGATCTGAAGTAGGGTATGCTGTCCCTCAGTTTCTCTGCTTAATGACAGTACTTCAGAAAGGCAAGTTTTCTCAGTAGGGTGTATGACAGAAGTACCAGGGATTTAAATATAGTTTAAGACTTTCAAGGAAAACTACCATACAATAGTCAGGGAATACTTTATCCAACCAATCAAAATTTCATGTGCATATCAGAAGTACCAAGCAAGTAAGCAAGAAAAAAAAACTTACTTATACCAACACAGAAAAATGCACATACCAGAGATTCAAATAAATGCAATTCCACATCTGAAGAGCCATGTCTCTTTTGACAGAGAGTTCAGTTAACATTAAGCAACACAGATGTAATTTATGACAATTATACAGCCCAGCAATGTGAACAGGACTATCAACATGAGAAATGTTGATAAGTGTTTGCAGGATCCTGACTAAATGTAATCCTCTGGATTCTGTTTTGTAGGTTTCTAAGCACTTAGTATCCCAGATCAATAAAACACACAAGATACTTTGCAGTATGCCCAGTTTTTCCTTTCTATGAGATTTAATTGTTTTCTTCTGCACCTGCTGCTGCATAGGGGCAGCAAAATAGAAGACACAACTAATACTGTGCTGTATATGTGGTCAGACCTTTAATCTTTCTGTTCTGTATCAAGTTAAATTCCCCATTAGAATGATCACTAAATTGACAGCCATTAAGTGTTATATCTTCCCAAGACATACTGAATCTTTACTATTCTAATAAATTTTAAGATGTCATTTTTTAATTTCTCTCCTTGCCTTACATTGGCTTTTGTACCCATTTAGATTCAGAAACTAATATTTTTTTTCTTCCAATAAAATTTCAGGGGTTTGAAAAATTACTTCTGGGCTTGCCCAGCTATTTTCTGCCTCTCCTGTGCTAGATACCTGGGTATCTACATCACAGGTAAAATGTGCCAGAGTGCACAAACTACACAGTTCTTCATCCTCCACACCTACAGCAGCAATCTGTTAGGAACGCATAGCAGACAACAGTGATATTGCGACCCTAAAAAACAGTGTCAGAGAAAAATGTAGTATTTGTGCCCTTTCACACCTTCTCTACCTGTTCCTTTCTACCTTTATCACTTAACTGACAAGTTAGGCAAGTCTCTAAGCTGTAAAAGAATGCAGATTTAGACATTTCCAGTATCATTGACTCAGCAGGGGAAGGTCCCTAGAGTTGTTTATATAAACAAACAGAACCATTTAAATATATTTTTTCTTTAAGAAATCTGGTGAGTAATACCAACATTGAAACTATATATGGGTCATTGTAGTGTTCTTTCTGTCTTTTTTCCTGCATTTCTGTCCATTCTGTATTTTGTATGCCTAACCATGAAAAATCATTTCTAAATTTGTTTGATCTGTACTAAGACTTTGTAAGGTCATGCTTGATTTAACACAATTTATTGTGACTCTTCCTGCTGAGTTTAATCATAGCAAGATGCAGATTTCTTTCTGCTGGTGGTAAAATTCAGCACAATCAAATTTGTCCCAGGCTCTGCACATCTGGTTTGCTAATCTATACTCTGCAGAATGACAAATATAAGTCATGTCAGTCATACCTTTTTCTAGCTCCAGTGAATATACATGACACACCTGAAGTGCTGCATGACAGACAAAAGTCAAAGGAGTTTTTAAAGCCTAAGATGGTATCGGTTCTCTAATTATTTGCATGCTAATGATTGCTAGCTTCAGAAGACTTGAAAGAATTTGAAGAGGTTTACCCAGGTCCCCACACGATTAGACATCCAAACAGAACCTCACACTGGTTGCTTTGTGCTTGTCTGGCACCCCTAACAGCCAGAAAGGCTGTTAAGTTGGGCTGGTTATGATTTGATGGGAGATGTATTGGCCCTTGGAACTAAAGATTCTCTATTACACTTTGTAAACGCCCAGGACTTTGTTTAAATTTTGATACTCGTCAGACTAACCTGGAACCAGCTGGGGGAATCATGTAGCAATAGGGTATTCAGATCAGAATGGGCCTTGTCCACCACTGGATCCAAATAGGCGACATTTCTTTTCAATTTTCTCAATGGATTTGTTTCATGTCTAGTAAACACCCTAGTTGTAACATTCAGAGCTATAGAGATCTCCACGCTTCAGCTTCAGATTGAATAAAATATTAAGTAGGGATAACTTGTGCTTTGTCATGTGAACTACAAAAAATACCTGAGCTAGGAGGAAAAAAAAAAAAAAAAAGAAAAGACAAGACAGTATTTTTCACCCAAATATACAAAACTTCAGAAAATCCAATTTATTTTTCTTTCTTTCTTTTTTCCTTTCATATTTGCTTGCTCATTTACCTCATTATTATTGTTTATGAGATTTGCATGTTCATTTGACAAGGTCAGTTTTATCATGATGTCAGTCACTGAGATTATAAATTTTATTAAAAACTAGAAGATTCGTGATGTGGCATCCTTCTTAAGAATGATTTCAGAGTAAGCATCTGTCCCATTTCTTCAACAGAAAGATCACTGCTGAAGATAACAAGGGTAGAGGAATTATTGCTGAAGCCTTTTTATAGTTTGGAATGTCTGTTACTTCTATTCTGTATCACTCTAAAATATGCAGCACTACCAGCTAAATAAAACTGAATTATTTAGTCTAATTTATGAAATGTCTGCACAATTTATACTGTTAACGAACACTGATGACAACTTACACATCCTTCTTGATTCTGTCTACCTCTTTATTAATCCTCTTTAGATCCTCAATAGGTCTTATGGGCCTGAGGGTTTGTCAGATTAAAGATTAGTGGCTGTTTTATCTACAGGTTTTCTGTCAATGAATAATTAAAAACAATACGCTCGCATGAATGCAGCTTTCAATTATTCCTTCATGCACACTAATCTTTCTTCTGTTTACCCCATGCAATTTGCTTCTATTGGTTTTCTATGTAAGCCTGAGGGTACTAAGTAACAACTTGTGGTTTTTTCCTCTTGTATTACCATCATCCATTAATTATCTACACACTTGCTGTTACACACAGTGTCCTCTCCTCCCACATGCACACAGAGGCACATGCTAAACTTCTTAAAACATCTTGTTTCAGCATTTCTATGACAGATGCCTTTCATGTAACACCCTATGATCAGTATCTTCCTTACAGCTATAAAACCATTGGGGTTTTTGTTCAAAATTCTTATATAGCACCTGCAGTGTAGAATAGGTTTCTTTTAAGTATTACTCCTTTCAGTACAAAAGTAAATGAAACTGAAATACCAGCCTTGGAAAGTATCCACAAAAATGTAAAGCATACTGTCTCTAGTGTATGTTTGTGAACAGGCAAGGGAAGATGCTGAGAGTACTTTGTGGGCAACTGAAAAATTGCAAATGGCACTTCCCCCCCCCCGCCTTGATTAATCCATCCTTTCTTCTTCTTTTTTTTTTTTTTTTATATTAACTAAAACTGATATGGGAATTTTCCATCCAATATTGCCGAAAGAGACTGTACACTTTCCACAGAGTCAGAATTACCTCAGGCACTTCATGATTTTGCCCAAATTATTCTCTGTTGAAAAACTAAAATACTGCATTGGAGAATGTTTAGACTCAAACAAAACCATTTCCTTTTCTTAAACCAAATCACAACATCCCCTCTGAGTTCAAACAAAATTTCTTGTCAGCTGAACTGCAGGTCACTTGCGGTTTGGGTGGCTCATCTTCCTGCTGAAGGTCTGGCCACATATTTTGCCAGGTGGCTCCCTCTTCCCTTGTGCTCGACTGATGTGATGCGTCATGGGTCATGAGTTTGGCTGAGAAGCCTGGCCCAGGGGCAGCATTACATGCTGTAGACTTCATGGGAGAATAAATGTTTGGGAAACAACAATTTATTGGAGAAGAAGAGTTTAATGATAAGTGAAGCTAAAACTATTTTTGCTTAAGTTTAAGCAGCCAACTGAACAACCAAAATGATCATTTCAGTTCAGAAACAGCTGTAGTGAAAGACTTAGCTTTTATTGGAAGCAATGAAATGAAATGTTTCAGAGAATAATTTTTGGGAAACTTCCATGTTTTCCATCATTATTTGGAATGAAAACAAATGTCAAAATTTCCATGCAGTAAGGATTCTCATTTTCTGTATTCCCTGATGTTAATTCTTCCATTTATTTCAAAGAAATGTTCCAAAAAGAAAATATGAAAAGAGGTCTATTTTTAAAACAAAGTTTTTTGGTTACTGTAAATATGTTTTTACTTCCAAATAAAATGCTTTGTTGCAGTTTTTAAGAAAAAACAAATATCAGGACATATGTATATGCAAATGCATATATGTATATGCAAATGTAATGTAAATGTAAATGTAGAAAATGAACATGTATAACATACATATAACAGCCAGGTGTGGAGTATTTCTGTGGATAGTATTTGAACCAACT
The DNA here is from genome assembly GCA_024606505.1 of Aquila spilogaster. Lineage (NCBI taxonomy): Eukaryota > Metazoa > Chordata > Aves > Accipitriformes > Accipitridae > Aquila > Aquila spilogaster. Next base: position 37,957,130 of record JANHGO010000063.1, read on the forward strand.
AGAACCGGGG
>JANHGO010000063.1:37957239-37975745 GCA_024606505.1 Aquila spilogaster
GGGAGCCCAGAACTGGACACAATACTCCAGGTGAGGCCTCACCAGGGCAGAGTAGAGGGGAAGGATCACTTCTCTCAACCTGCTGGCCACGCTCTTTTTGATGCACTCCAAGATACCATTTCAACCTTGCTCAGTGCCAGGGCAAGAGGAAATGTGCGCAAACTGTAGCACAGGAGGCTCCCTCTGAACCCCAGGAAGGACTTATGCACTGTGTGGGTGCCATAGCACTGACAGAGGTTGCCCAGAGGCCGTGGATTCACCTCCTTGGAGTCCTTCAGAAGCTGCCTGGACATGAGCCAGGGCAACCTGCTCCATGTGGCCCTACTTGAGCAGTGTTTGGACCATATGACCCTCAGATGTCCTTTTCAGTCTCAATTACTCTGTAATTCTGTGAAAACTTGAGCATGTGGGAAGATAAAAGAGAATATAAAGGGAAATCAGAATAGTGAGGTCAAAGTCTCAGGAAGCTGGCTGGACTGCAGACTGAGTGGGAGTTTCGTGTAAGGTTATGGTAATTGCCAGAGAAATCCCTTATAACTGGCTCTCATCATATCCAGACATCCCCCTTCATAAACAACAACTTCAACAGGCACAGTACTGCCTGTAAAATTTTCTGAGGATCCCTTGACTCAGGTTACTTTCTAGTATACCATAAACTAAATTAGAAGAAGCAGCTGTCTTCATAATGGAATATCAATATAATGTACTGCTCAGTTTTGTCTGCAGCATTCTCTCTTGTTCACCAACAGAAATAATCTATTTCTTTTTCTTCTTGATAGGGAGAGTTGTATCACAATCTGTTTTTAATGTTGTCCAAGAACCAGAGGTTTTAAAGGTGTATCCACCATAAATATATCATCTACCTTGGCTGACAAGAGCATAAATATTCTTTCGATGGATGTAGGTCTGTATTATCATTCTTTTTTCAATGAAACTTGAAAACTGTGACATATGAAGCTCATTGGAGTAGGCAGGATGCTGCAAGGTCCTTCTTTTGGCAACAAGGTAATAGGGTAAAGTCAAAACACAAGGAATCAACACAGAAAAAAAGCTCAAAAACACAGGAGCAGCTTAGTAGTTCCACTGATGGGGTTTTGATGAACTGAAATAAGGACAAACTGTTATAAATTACTGTTGTTCAGGAGAAAAGAGCCTGGGAAAATTTTTGTGACATGTATGTGTATAAATGAATTTACACAAGTACATAGCATGGATTTTATGGAGTGCGTACATTGAAAAACTCAAAATTATCTTATAGTAAACCTTTCAAAAACATATAGCCCTTTGCTGCTTCCTCTTCAGTAAGTCTATTATGAACAATCACATGTCCACTGAAGAATCACTGCATGAAATTTAATGTCTAAGTTCAATCATTAAAGCGTGAAATAGAAATTATAAACCTAGTTTATGCACAATTTTCAACACAACTCTTATAATAGAATTGCTACAGACATTTATAATTACTAGGTCATTCAAATATAATCTGTTATATTCATTTAGCACAGATAAGTGAATAGAAGCTCAAAAGTTACTTCTTTTTGGTTAAATCCCTAGAATAAAATCTCTTTTCAGTTGATCTAGTAATGTCTCAGTAGGTTTTTAAAGTCTAGGGAATCACAAAAGATTAAAAAGTTTGTAAATGTTATGAGTCACATTCTAAAGTCAACTTTGAGAAGTAGTCATCATTTCCAGCATGGCTGCATAAACCTGCTCCTGAAGTCTGAGCAGATGCAAAAGTGAAAGTCTGAATCTCTCCACAGCAGAGACCATTGCCTGTATCCAGCTTTCCAGAGCAGTTCTTCTGTACCCAGCTTTTCAGAACAGTTGAGCATAAAGCAATCCACACCTGCAATGCAAGGAAGACAGCGTGTCACTGAAACTTTGCCTAACAAACTAAACCCTGCCAGCCACAGTGTAAGGATCTTGAATTACATTGAGTGTGAAAACTCTACTATTGGGTAGAGCAAATTCTCAGCTACAAAAAGTTGTTTTTCAACAGAGTCACCACCATTAGCTATGTATTTTCACCAGCAATGAACGAGACCCTGCATGGCATGTGTCAGTGGTTTACAGGCTGGTTCAGCCTGGTTCTGTGATGAAGGGGGTGACGGGAGCCATGGGCACACGCCCCGGGAATGGGAAGGGGGAAAGGAAAAGGGAAAAGGGAGATGGGCCTGAAAACAAAACAGCGGCAGTGATCTGAGGAGGAAAGCTAATTTACTGAAAAATATATCGGAATGCAAAATAACGCAAAATAATACAATATAATTGGAATTGAGGGTAATAAAATGAGAGAGAGAGAGTGTCTGAAAACCAAAGGCCTTACGCTAACACTGAAGGCGAGATGGCTAGGAAGCACACTGCTGCAATGATCCAAAAGGGGAAAGAGAGCAATCCCGTGACTTGCCAACAGTTTTATCTTTCCCTCTGAGTGGAAAACGGAAAAACGCAAAGCAGCGCAAAGTCCTCTGGGGAACATAATCCTTCTTCTCTTCTGAGGCAGGTATACCTGGAACCATCGACGATCCATGGAACTGGAGCATTAACTCTTTAACTCCCAGTGCCTTACATGATATGATGTGGAATACTGATAAGAAATGTCATAAAACCATGACAGCATGCATGATATCTCCACCAGTGGAGGTGACCAACTGTTGCTGTTACCATTGCAGAAATGCACCACTCACTGCTTCACTGTGCTCGCATCCACTGTTTGGTTTCCATAAATGTTCAACACACATCACTGAATGTCAATTAGTGTCATTTTTTCTGCATGGAGGAATTCAGTTCCACACCTTTGCTTCATACTCGCTTCCATGTCAGACATCATTTTTCAGACTGCCCCTATACTGCCATCTGTCACGTGGTAACAAAATGTAATGGAATAATGGTGGAAAGATTCAACCTCTACTGCCATACCATCAACACTTACTGATAAATGCCCAGCCATACTCCAAGCAGTGGCTGTTCTGCTAGCCAACTCCCCACAGCTTTTAAAGTTGTTTTTTTTTTCTCATGCAGTCTTATTGTATGAAATATCTCTTTGGCCAGTTTAGGTCCTGGTTCTATCCCAACTCCTTGAGCTCACCTCATTGGCAGGGCAGTGCAAGAAGCTGAAACAGCCTTGGATCTGCGCAGCCACTGCCCAACAACAACTGAAACATCGGTGCATTGTCATCATTGTTTTCTTCCTACAGCCAAGGAATAGAATCATACCAGCTGAAACGAGGACAACAATACATCTTCTAATGATGTCATCATTTTGCAAGAGGAAACTGCCAGTTATCCTTTAACACAGGCTTGATATGAGCTATTTCCATTTCAGTATCACATAGTTTTGAAACATAAATGCTGCATTATAGTTTTAGCAGTTTTTTTTTCTATAGCTCTTTACTTATGACTAGTGTTCCAGCCAGTTCCCAGGTGTTTGAAATTTGACCAGCCTGTGTCAACAGAAGAAGATTGCCTTTTTTTTTCACCTATGAGACTCTGAAACAAAAGTGAGGAGATCTTTTCCTGCACTGTTAAACTAAAACCAAGTTTATGAATCTATATTTAACAATAATGAAGGTTATTCACCTATAGCAAGAGCTCCCAGCAATGTTTTCTGTTCATTGCAATTCATTAGCTGTATCCATGAAGGAGTTTAAACTCATGAAATGTTTAGGGAGAAGTACCCACTAGATGATCAAAAAAAAAAGAAACAAATAAAGCAAAAAACACCTGAGATCTACATAGCAGAAGGAAAGGAAGAGTGAAAAAGAAACCGCTTTGCCTTCTGTTTGCTGTTTTGGCAATAGGAATGACTTTGGTTACACAGAGAGTAAGCCCTGCTGTCTTTTTTTCAGAAATTGCCTGCGTATTCTCATTCACTGAAATTTAATAAGCAATTTTATTCCCAGAAAGCCTGGAAAAATAATTCTTTGAGAGGAACTGGACTACTGCTCTGCCAAACTGCATCTCAAATTTAGGAAGGGAAATTGAGGGGACATGGCTCTGAGAGCAAGCAGGTCTCCCAGGGGCTGCTCTGCATATTTCTGCATGGGGAATAGTCTGAGGATAAGTCTCAGATACTTTTCTTGTTGAATTTTTCCCCAGGTCTTCTGGCAGAATTCTACATTAGGTTTATCGTTACATTTCTCAACAAGAAACTCCAGTTGGATTATGAAATCATTATTTTATGGATCAGAAGAACAGGATTCACAACTGAAGAGGGAACAGTGAAAATATTTACCATCTGCATTACTTCATTTAGGCAGCCGGATTTGCACTGGAGTTTACTTGGACAGAAAAGGTTGGAAGAACTTTTATATAAAAATATTTTAAATATTTTTTTTGTGTAAATAATATATTGTTTAAAATATTTTTCTGTAGACTTAAACATCTTTTCCTAATTTATACTGTATTCCACTCTTTTTTCTATACATAATTTTGAAACCATTATGTTTAAATATAACATACCGTTACTCATATTAAGACTGACCTATACTTTAAACTACTATAATAGTATAATAGTATAATAGTATAATAGTATAATAAATATGTAAATATAAAAGTTTTGATAACCTGAATACGGTCTTCCAAATAAATAAATTTCCTTGATTTTTTTTTAAAATCTTTTCAGACAACGCCTTCTCTGTCACAGAGTTTAGTTGTGACAAAGTAATACCAAGTTACACCAAAATAAAAATAACCATAAATGAGAGCTCATTTCAGTTGAAAAGGGAAACATCACTGTATATGTTTGGAAGAATAAACAGAAGAAAGCACTGCATTATGCCTCACTTGCAATACAACTTAAAAGTTTTTGTTTTGTTTTATTTTTCCCTCCTGGACAGTGAGCACATGAAGGCCAGCCTATTCTACAAGTCATTGGAATTGTTCTCTAAAAACAAGTTTGTTGTCTTAATGAGTTCACAGGAGACCAAAGAGAAAGTAGGACAGCTCATGTTAGGGCTAACAGTAATTTAGAGCATTATTGTAGAACTGCCCCAAACAAAGTTATCTTTCACATAAGGCTACTGATTTTCAGACTAAAATGTAATTAGCCTCTAATTACTGAAGCCCTCTTCTGTCAGTGTTTTGCCTTATGAAAAAATGGAGTTGGAAAGAGAAAAAATTAATAAATCTGTGACTGACATTTGAGTGGATTTGTATTTCAAACACTGTTTGGGAAAGTCTTTGTTATCCTGAGGAAGGCTGAACAGCTGCGTTTCCTGTTTGAAAGTGAATTTATATCTCCAAAATTTGATAAGATCTGAAATACTCAAAAAAAAAACAAAAACCATACGCTTCCAATAAATTTGTATATTATTAGTATAAATTCACTGACAGTTCTCCAAATCTCTTCAGGCAAGGCAATATTCAGATACTGAGATACTTGGTTATTCAAGGAATTGGTCTTCCTATCAGTCTTTTTTTCCAGGAGTATCCTAGGAATGGCAACTTCTTTATAGCAGAAGTGGACCAGAGGGCTTCTGTGCCCTTTGCCACAAATGTCAGTGGTTAGCATTAAGAAAACATCTCCTGTAGAATTATTGCTGTTGAAGATCTTTTCGTCTCTGAAAAAGCACCAAATCCTGCAACCTGATGCACAGGGACCTCCCTGTAGGAGGACTGTGGTTTCCCCATGCGCTGTGCAGGTCTAGCTCTCTCTCACACGTTTTAGAAAGCTGTAAGCTATGTCCCACTCAGGGCAATGCCAGGCCAATGACCAGTTTGAAAGGAGGAATGCCTCTCAAGAGATAAGGAAGCTGCTCAACAATTACATGTTTTTCCTGTGAATATTCTCTCCCTCTGTCTTCATGCAAAAAATAGTATGATCATATGCTTTCTTTTCCCCCAGTTATAATTATGTTTTAAAATGGGATCTGACTGAGGACAGCTGCAGGCTGTGGGCTGGCCAAATGGCATTGCTCTATTTTATTCTCATTAGGAAAGCACCTTTACAAAATTTCTAGTCAGGGTAATGCATTTACCAGATCTGCTAGATCTGGATATGTCCAATACCACTGCTCTTGACAATCTCTCAATTTCCCTTCCTGAGCCAGGTGACAGTGCTGGCAGAGGGAGTGGACCTGTCGCAATGATGAACAGCATCCTTTTACTTACCATGGCGGTCACAGCCAGTGCACAGCCAACAGGCACCAAAGGTCTTCCTCAGGAGGACGTGAACTGCTTGGGGCAGCCCCAGTGCGGGGCTCTGTGCTCATGCTGTAAGTTTGGCTCGGCCATCTGCAGTTACACTGATGGCAATTACAGAGCAGTAGAGTGGTAACTGTACAAGATGACTAATCTGAGAAAAGTAGAATCATAAAGAAAAGAAAAATTAAAAAACAAAACAGCACAAGTGAAAGTGATCTGACTGAGAAGGAACTGGAAAAGGATAGAGATTCTTTCTTCTGGTATCTTACATTTATAAGAAAAGTAGTTTTTTTTACAGTGGAATCACATGGCACAGATGTGAGGTAGAAGCCCTCTCAAGACCCCCTCTAGAACAGCTTTCCATTGATTATCTTGATCTGAGTCTTCTGGATCCTGCTGTAATTTCATGTTGCTTCTGAAAATAATAAACCACAGTATGAGAGCGTTTAAAACCTTGAGGAGGAGAGAAAGGTAGAGCCTGATGGAGCAGAAATTTAGGCTAACTGAGACTGTGAGTGGGACATCAGACCCATTTGGAAAGCTGATTGGAAAAGATCAATTTTAGAGTATCATTTTGTGGTCGGAGATGGCTTGCAAAACCCAAGTGCCACAAAGGAAGAGACGCAGATGGGAAAGGTCAGGGTTTTGGTTGTGATGCCACTGAGAAAACTGAAATCCGTTCAGAACAGAGAAACAACAAGGTGAAGAGATGGGATGATGCAAAAAGGAGAAAAATAACGTATATCAACCAATTGCAGATAGAGTGTCAGTCTAACCAGCACTTGTCTATTGATATATACGCATTCACAAAGACATGCATTAAAATATCAGCAATGTATTTCCTAACAAATTTCAAAATAAATTCCTGCTCAAACTACAGTGTGATTTGCACTGCTAGATCACAAGCTAGACATCAGGCCCTTCAATATTAATTCGTATTTGGATGTAATCTGAGGAACATGTGGTATGATAGTCTAACCTCACTGAACAACTGAGGAAATGAAGGGTCAGGGCAGACATGTTCCTGTAGTTTGTCCTTTTTTGCTTTAGGACTATGTTCCCTACACTTCTGTACCATAATTTAATCAAGCTTTGCACATTTTCTGCTTACAGGGGGACAGCAATGCCCTGGCACTTCATTGGCAGCAAGTTAGCTGGGGAAAAATAAAACGATATTTCAGCTGAAGGCATAATTCTTCCCTGCTTTCCACCATCACCACCAACACTTTAAATTCCTTGATGTTTATTAATGTTTCTGCTTTGAAGTAAGCTATTTGAAAGTACACTAAATAATATATTGGATTTTTTTTTTTTTATCTGAAGTAATTTACATTCATGATTTCCAACAGGACTTTAACGCCATGGTATTTTTCAAAAATACTGAGATACAAGATTCTGAAGTATTTTCAGAGGTGATCTGAAGTAGACTATATTGTCTCATGTTTTCTCTGTTTATTGTTGGTACTCAGAAAAGTAAGGTTTCTCAGCTGGGGGTAGGACAAAGATCTAATAAATTTAAATATGGCTTAAAAAATTGCAAGGAAGTACATACAGATATACAATAGTAGGGAGTGCTTTATCCAAACCAAAATAATATTACATATATGTATATATATCAGAAGTATCAAACGTGAATTAAGAAAAATAAATTGCTGATACCAAGACAGAAAAACCTACACACTGGAAATGCAAAAAATGCATTTCCACATCTGAAAAGCCATGTCTCTTTAACGGTCTAGTTAATACTAATCAATACACATGTAATTTGTGATAAATGTTCAGTTCAGCAATGCGAGTGGGACTATCAATAGGAGAAATGTATGTGTTCACAAGGTTCAGACAAAATGTTACCCTTTGGAGTCACTCCCATAGGATTTGAAGCACTTAGTACCTTGGATCAATGAAGCACACAAGATGCTGTGCAGGCCAGTACCATGGTTTTTTCTGTCTGTGATTTTTTTTTTTTTTTTTTGCATCTACTTATTCTTTAATTTCAGGTTTTGCCTTATATAAATCTTTGTACCCACTGCGGTTAAGAAATCGAGTTTTGGGTTTTCTTTTCTCCCAGCTATTTTCTTCCTTTCCTGCACTGGATACCTGGATATTCACATCATAGGTAGAATGTGCTGGGATGCACGAACTACACAGTACTTTATTGTCTATACCTACAGTAGTAATCTGTCAGGAGCATTCAGCAGACAACAGTAATATTGCCACCCTAACAAACAGTGCTGTTTCCACTGTCATTGACTCATCAGGGAAGGTCCCTAAAAACACTTACATAAACAAACAAAACCAGTTTAATATATTTCTTCTCTAATAAATCTCATGAATAATAAAAATGTTGGTACCTTATATGGGTAATTGCAACATTCTTTCTGTCTTTCTTCCTGCATTTCTGTCCATTCTATTTTTTATATGCCTACTCATGAAAAATCATTTCTAAATTTGTTCAATTTGCATAAAGAATTTGTAATGTCATGCTTGATTTAACACAATTTATCGTGACTCTTCCTGCTGACTTTAATCACAGTGAGATGCAGATTTCTTTCTGCTCTTTGTAAAATTCAGCACAGCTAGATTTGTCTGAGGCTCTGCACATCTGCTTTGCTAATCTTTATACTGCAGAGTGACAATATAAGTCATCTCAGTCATACCTTGTGCTAAATATACATGACAGAAAAAAGTCAAAGGAGTTTTAAAGTTTAAGATGATATTGGCTCTCTAATGATTTGTATGCTAATGATTGCTAGCTTGAGAAGACTTTAAAGGAATTTAGGGGAAATGGTGAAAACTAAAAGAGGAGCGATTTAGATTGGACATTAGGAAATAAGTATAAGGATACAAGTTTTTCACAATAAGGATAGTGAGGCACTGGAGCAGATTGCCCAGATACGTGGTGGAAGCTCCATCCCTGGTGAAATTCAAGGTCAGGATGGACAGGGCTCTGAGCAACCTGATCTAGCTGTAGGTGTCCCTGTTCATTGCATGGAGGTTGGACTAGATGGCCTTTAAGGGTCCCTTCCAGTTCAAATGATTCTATGATCCTATGACTCCAGATCCCCACAGATTCTCACTATCATTGTGTTGACTAGCAGACTTTCCAGCTGTTAAGAAGGACAGTCACAATATGTCGGGTGATACATAGACTCTTGGAGGAATCAGGCAGGGTATTCAGATCACAATGGATCTTTTCTTATCCATTACTTGATCCAAATGAGCCACCTTTCAGTTTTCTCACTATATTTGTTTAACAGCTAGTAAACAACCTACATTTAACATACAGAGCTACAGATACTTCCATGCTTCAGATTGGACAAAATATCAAGGGATAATTCAGATGTGCTTTGTCACGTGAACTGTGAAAAATATCTGAGCTGAAAGGAAAAAAATATTTTTCACCCAAATGTACCAAAATCTTTAGAAAATCAAAGCTTTTTTTTTTCTTGTTGTTTGCTTGTTTGTTTTTCATTTATACTCGCTCATTTACTTCATTATTACTCTTTAGATGACTTGGGTATTAATCTGACAAGGCCAATTTTATCATGATGTCAATAATCGAGATTGTAATTCTATTAGAAACTAGAATACTTGTGATATGAGATCCCTCTTACAAATGATTTTATAGAATGCATTTGTCCCATCTCATCAATAGAAAGGTAACCATTGGAAATAAAAAGGGTAGAAGAGCAATCGTTGAAACCTCTTTATAGTTGTAAATGGCTGCTATGGCAATCTTGTATGGCATTAAAATATGCTGCAGCGGCGTCTAAACAAAGCTGAATTATGTAATCTAATTTATGAAGTCTCTGCACAGTTTATACTATTAATGAGCACTGAGGACAACGTTTGTATCTTTGATTCTGTCTACTCTTTATTAATCCTCTTTACATCCTCAACAACTCTTAGGGGCCTGAGGCTGTGTCAGATTAAAGATTAGCACGTGTGTTTTATCTACAGATTTTCTGTCCTTGAATAATTAAAAACAATATGCTCACATGGTTACAGCTTTCAATTATTCCTTCATTCACACTTATCTTTCTTCTGCCTAACTCATGCAATCTGCTTCTATGGTATTCTGTGTAAGCCTGAGACTACTAAGTAGCAATTTGTGTTATTTTTTTTTCTTTGTATTACCATCATCTATTAACTATCTACACACTTGCTGTTACAGTGTCCCTCCTTCCACATGCACACAGGGATGCATGTTAAGCGCCTTAAAACATCTTTATTTCAACATTTCAACAACAGATGTCTTTCATCCTGTGATCCCGTGATCAGCACCTCTCCTACAGCTATGAAACCATTCTGGTTATGGTGGTATGATTTGTTGTTGTTTAGTTGCCATTTTGTTTGTTTCTTTGTTTCTGTGTTTTAATGATTATATAATACTTGCATAATAGAATAGGCTTCTCTAAGGTTTTTCTGATCTCATCTTTTGGCAAGTGTTTTGTTTCTACCTTGTTCAAGACCGACATGATGCATCACAAGTGATGAGGTGTTCAAGAGCAGGTTGGATGGAGCCTTGGGCAACCTGGTCTAGTACCAGATCTGGAGGTTGGTGGCATTGCCTGTGGTCACTTGATGATCCTTGGGTCCCTTCCAACCCAAGCCGTTCTATGATTCTATGATTCTATGAGTTTGGCTGAGAAGTCTGGCCCAAGGACAGCATTACATGCTATAGACTTAATGGGACACAAAATCTGGGGAGTAGTCACCTGCCTCCTTGTTCCTGACCTGACAAATTATGAGTCCCAAGAAGTAAATAAAATGTCTGTTAGGCCATAGAGCTTCACCCATGAGCAATACAAATCCCTCCTATCTAGCTGGATGAGACTTAACTGCATGAAACATTCATATATAAGTGGCACATCTTAAAGATGCCTCCCATGAGGAGGAATAGTTTTTTATAATCTTATTTTTTATAGATTATGGAAAGTGTTGGGACTAATGACACTATAGAAGGACAGAAGCTTGGCAGGTACAAATTTACATTGATCCTTAAGGAGAAACTTACACAAGTGCAGATTTGCCCTGATGATCTTTTTCAAGTAATCTGTCCACTGTGAGCCTGTTAGCCAGCCTCAATAAATCTATTAATGCAGAATGTCTTGAAATTAATTGGAAAATAAAGGCACTGTAATGTTTGAAGTGGAGAGAAAATGAAATGGAAATACATACAACGTCTTATTAGTGATCAGGAGCATTGATCATTAGGACTTTGCTTGAAGCTAGCAACGGTTTCACAATATGGTAGTAATTAGTGTTGTTACTTGTTATTGTTTTCTGTTTTGTTTTAAAACTGACTTCAGTTTTTACAGTAGCAGTGACATATTTCTACAAAACAATTTAGTTGAAAAAGCTGTGAGATATGACTGAAGGAAAAACTAATATTACACTGCCTGAAAAAATTAGAAAAAAAGTTTGTTTTGATCTACAGTGAAATTTTAATGACCTAAGACATATCTATTTGAAGAATATGTTTGTTCTGAATTAAATTAAGGAGGCAGTTTGTATTCATTGTATGACTATGCGTCCAACAAAATAGAATGGTTTATCATAGACCAAAAGAGAGCAGCTGGCAAAAGCTGATATACCGATAAATAACAAGATAGACAGCTAGGTAGGTGCTCAGTAGTGTGAAGGTATTTTGTCCCAAGCTGTGAACACCTGAATCACTCACTGATGACATATCCTGTGTACTTGTACAAAGATATTATTCATAGAAGATGAAATGGAGAGGATTATTAAAAGCAGAACTGAAAATGTTTGTTTCAGTGTTACGCCGTGCTTGTATCTGCCAAAGAGGACAAATGGACAGCACTATTTTAAAACATTGCAAGGGACATGACCTCCAACAAGACAAAAAACAGTATTAGCTCTCATCCTTACAGAGATAGAAGAAGGGATCAGAGATCTGTAAAGTGACTGAAGTCAAGTGACTATGACTTGTTTACACTTTGTATCAGAGAAGAGAGAAAATGTGTGCATTTTTTTTCACGCAAATATGCTCACACACCTGCACATATTTACTGTTTAAAAGCACTGTTTTCACAAGACTGAGAACAACATTGAGAAAGAAATAGTACATGAAAAGACCATAGTAAACATCTGTTTGACAGTGGTTTGCTAAATTTCAGACTCAGTCTTGAAAAGGAGAAAAAATGCTGTATCAGTAAGAAAACATCATTCTTTTGACAGGAAGTTAAAGTGGGAGAAGTATGAACTAAACAAGACAACAAATGGTGATATGGATAATATGAAATATTTTAAGGTGTATCTGAACAATTACACTTGTTCAACATAACAGGCAAACGATAGAAAGCATAGAGGTAAGCAGAACTGCAGTATTTGATAGTTGAACATATTAAGAAATAGTGTGGTTTGCTCATGTAATCTGTAGTTCATTTGTGTATATGAATGATCTCAGGAAGGGGGTTGTACATCTCAGTGTATAGCTCCGGGCAATAAAGAAGGTGTCAGCTTAGATGCACCTGGGGCAAGTTTCGCCAAGTATTACTCACATATACTTATAACCTCAGGTCCATTTGGAACTACTTATTTTGTTTTGATATATAAATAATTCTTAGTTAAATGCACTAGTTTAGCAAAGAGAAAGAAAAGGGATGACTTAGAGTCTGCAAGTACCTGCTTAGGGAAGAAATATTTGACGGCTGCAATTTCAACACAGGTTGGGGTGGCTGAAAATTGAAGAAAGGTAAATGCAGAAACTGGGCACTGGATTATCTATTTATTTATTTATTTCCACATAGTTAACCACTGGAGCATCTTTCCAAAGAAGTGCAGCAGATAACTGAGCAGTGACAACTTTTAAACAAAATTCAATGCTTTTCAGAAGTGCATCTCATATCAAGTGACAAATAATTCAAACATGCAGTATGGTTTCCATTATGCAGGAAGTCAAAATAAGTGTTCTTTCTGATTTTATAATGTCTGAATCTGCTTTGTCCTACATGTGCAAGATCCTGTTTATCATCAGTTTAATATTTCCTACTTCTTCTTTGTCTTACATAATATATTACAAAATAAAGACAGAACAAAACCTGAAAACAGGATGTTTTGTCTTTTACCTGAGAATAGAGCCTTATTGCAACTTTTGTTTCATGTTATGATTTTGAAAAAATGCCTTCAAGATAGAAAGTATGATGCAAAGCGATTGCAGGCTAAGCAAGAACACATCACGCACATTATTCCAGCTCATTCACTTATCCTACTTTATGATATTCATGTCAGTATGTATTGTTACGTGGCTATTTTTTTCTGTAATTTATTTTGAAAATATCATTTGAAAATTAAAAATATGTCCATCTGCAGAGATCCATATTAAGCTCTCATGTAGCCAAACAAACATCCAGCTCTGACACACCTCCATTTGTTACTCTAGGTTTACCCATGCCAGAAATTGAACAACAGTGAGTGGCGGGTCATGAAAGCGGATGAACTCTGGAGCTGAGGATACTTTCAAGAGGAGTGCTGCAGATGCAGAATATAATAGAGATTGCTTCAGTCAGCGATTCACCTTGGGTTAGATCCTGCTATCCCAGCTTTTCCTCTTTTTAATCCATAGAGTACTCTTTTATAAGCATTACAGACTAGGTCTTCTTGGAGATATTTCATCTCTATATCTGCAGATGCTCAGCCATGTCATCTACCATGAGCTGCATTCTGGATTCTCTTCCAGAAAACATCATATGCAAACAAAATCCAGAAATCAAAATTGTCAGATGTCTGTTAACATACATACTAATATTAGAGATATTCAAAAGCCGTTTGGACATTGTCCTGGGCAGCCAGTTCCAGGTGGCCTCAATGGAGCAGAGACATTCAGCAAGATAACTTACAGAGGTCCTTTCCAATCTTAACCATTCTGTGATTCTGCAAAAAATTAACTTTTAATTCTGTACAGAGAAACAGAAATGAAACATAACAGTCACTGTGAAGGTCTCTGCACCTTTGTTACTCCTGAACAGTGTTGTTTGAATTGAAAGTCAAATAAAGCATGATGCAAAAAGCAGTAAAACTGCAATTTTAACACCTTGCCCACAATTCTTGTCCCCAGAGATGCTGAATCCTGGCCTCACAGTCCAAGGATTCACAGTGAAAAGCTGCAGTAGGCCAATGCCAATGCTTTTTAGAAGACTTTTGCTTTATATTCCTGGTTGTTTTTTGTTTGTTTGCCTCCCACCACACACAGTGTTAAATGAGACACGAAGGCCATTCTTAAAGCAGTTTGGGATGGTATCTTAAAATGGCTGAGTTAGCCGATTTCTTTATTAAAGCAGGCTTATTTGTAGCTTATTCTACATCCTTGTGTAGTATATGTGCACACAAAAATTTGATTTGTTTTGTGAGACCATGCTGTGCCTCAGGCTCACCCAGGAGTTACATTTCTAACACATGATGAAATTACAATGAACCAATCATGTATTGTCTAGGCAGGCTCTGCTCATGAAAACAATGCTTCAAATACCATTATCATCTCAGCAGCAGTCACTGAGGACTATTATTATTTTTAAGAATTTTAATTTTTTAGGCAGTTAAGGAAGGAATCTTCAGCAGAGATTTTTATTATTATTTTTGTTATTATTTTTATTTTTGGTGTTGAGTTGGTCTTCTGTCTATTGGTGTGAAAAATAAGTTGCTCTCATTCGGTTGCTTAAATATTTCTTTTTTTCAAGACAAAGATGAGAAGAATATGGTATTGTAAGGAAAATAACACTCACTTTTCTTTGGAAAGTATTAATGCTAGTTTTTCCTCTTAACCTAATTAACTACTTAAAGATTATGAAATTTGTCAACAGCGTATCTATGGTAACCAAATTATTTGAAGCAGTTGTATGTTAAAAGAATTAAAAAAAAGCAACAAAACTTTAACTGTCCATTTCCAAAAGTGTTCCTCTTAACAGATGTGAAGGAACTCCTCCGAAGAATGTACTTTCTGTTCCCTTTATTGCAGCTCTCTTTACTCACTTTGGTAGCCCACAGTTCTCTCTTCTCGTCTAATCTGAAATAATGCCAGTCACCTCTAAAATCACTCAGTCAGCTCATGAAGCTATAACCAGATGTAATAAAGGGTATAGTAAAGACTGTTGTAAAACCTATGAGGATGTGTGAGACAGGATCCTAAAACAAAAGAAACAGCATACAATAGAAAGAAATTAAACGCATGGAAGAGAGGAGAAATGGAACTGAGCAGAGGAAGCAAATAAGTGAGTGGTTGCCTCTGCTTCTGTCGGTAGATTAAGACTGAACGCCAGAAAGACATGCTTGGGGATTAGAGGCTGTAATTTTAGTTCCTTAACAATACTGAGTAGCAAAACAACTGGAGAATAAATTTATTTGTTTAGCATCTTCTGTTTCTGTTCTCCTCCACCTGAAAATAAACTCAAGTGTTATCATACAAGAAACTCCCTAACCTCAACTGACAGCGCTTCACGTGAAACTGCATCAGGGCTGAACCACTGAAAATGCCCTTCTGTCTGGAGAGCCCTTGATTTAGGCAGTTTTCTCCCCTTCACACTCCATTTTGAAGTAGTGGTGAGGGGAGGGAATTGGAGTAAAGTACAGTGAAATGGAGAGTGACTTTTCATTATTGCTGGTTTTGCCAGACCATGACAAATGGGCAGCTGAAGAAAAGGTCTTTTTCAGCTGTGTTCAGCCTCAAGCTGGTGCAAAATTTTACTGTGTTAAATCCCAATTAAAACACCTCTTTTCTAAAATACAGTTCTATTCTTATTAACAGCAATAACCTTATATTAAAAAGAAATCTTGCATGGACAATAAGTACCGAGTCTTTCTGATTCAGAAGTAAAATATACTCATCCAGTCCCCTGTTTGAGTAAATTCAACATTAGCCATTTTATCTGACATGTATTGATAAGCGTTATACCATGATGGTGAGAAATGAGCCCTGAAAAGCACAAAGAAAGTAGAACAGATATCCCAAGAGTTGTCTGGTGGTGGCAGAAGGAGGGGTAGACTGCATGTCATCTACCATGCACTGACAATGGCAATGGCCAAAAGCAGAAAGAATTCTTGCAGAAATATACCAACTGAAAAAAAGCCTTCAAGATTAAGCATCCATATATGTGTCCCTTGGTAGCTAGAATGAAATTCATCCAAGATGAGGTAGGTGAATAGGAGGTTATATTATCACTGCTGTGGGAAATAAACAGCTAGAGTAAATCTTTTTTTTAATAATAAATTTTAATATTTCCTGGCAGAAGGATAAAACAGCACACAAAGCATCAAACATTCTCATGCAACAGGACTCTCCTAATACTCAGGTGAGGTTTAGAAACTTGAACACTATGGGGATTTAAAGCTACTTGCCTTGTTGCTTCTCTCAAGCTATCACATGGTCTTTATAGGAACAATCTCTTAAAATCGTCTGTGTGAGCTATGCATAAAATCCATTAGTGTCTGCCATGATTTGAATTTGTACTCTACATTATATTAAAAATACTCCACTAAATGGTCACAAATTCGCATTGTGTCCATAGGGCCCAACATATGAAGTCAATACAATACTATGAAAGCAATAATGGTTTAACACAAGGTGTATTGGTTCAGTATGTATTCCATTTACTTGTTTAAACAGCTGATTATAATATAATCTGTCTTGTTTGAGCCAAACCTATAAAATACGTAGAGTAGGAAAGGTCTTAGACTGTAGTCTGGTATTCAATGCACAGATCTTACTCTTTCAGCTGTTCTTATGCAAAATAATTCAGACACAATGCTCCTCAGTATGCCTTTATTCTGTTTACCCCACAGCCACACTTTGTTCATCACAACTCTTCAGAATAGGTCCAGCACTATAGAGAAATAATTGAAAATCTTTTTCAGAAAAAAAAATAATGAATTTGTTCATGATAGCAATCTTTTCCCCTTATAATAAAAAATAGTTTTTGAAGAGTGCAAAATATTGATGCATATGATGATTTGGTATAAAACAGATGCATTGAGTTAAGTAAATTCTTTTATGAACCACTCGTTTGGATTTCTTTAATATCTTTAAAATTAATTTAAAGTGTTACTCTTGTAGTTTAGTTTTACCCCTAAAATCAGCAACAATGTTCTCCCGCCATCTTTTTCAAAGAAAAACACTGATTTATAAAAAAACTGTTATTTTGAATAATTGGAATTAAAGTTAATAAAGAAGAAATAGCATATTTGTATTGGCATCCAATACGAATGACAAATGTCAGAGGCCTGGTTCATCTTTCATTTACTCAAACTTTATGTTTGAATAACTTAAATGAAGGACAAGAAAGATGTCTGGAGAGCCCTGTTTTTAGGGGAAAAGGCTTTACTGATAACATTAGCAAGACTGATGGCAGACATGCTGCATTGGATTAGCTCAGATAAGATGCTGCCAAAGTCTCAGAGGTGCTCAGGATCAGACATTCGTGATAAAAATGGTTATTCAAGTTCATTCTGATGCACAAATTCAGTGAGGGGCAAATGAAGATCCTTTTAAGGACAGATCCCACTGCAAGCTTCAGGGCTGAGAAGGTCCTGCCCACAGACACGTGCAAAATGCTAGGGGCTGGGCTGTCTCTGAGGAAATGAATAATTTAAATAGAAAACTTTTCTACATTCAGCAAGAGGTAGAATTGTTAAATAATTATATTACCTCTCAGTTCTTGTAAAGGATGGGCAATACAGCTCCTTGTTAATCAGCTGCTGATGGTAGGGTAGTTAATATATCTTCATATACAGTCAATGACAGCATATAATTAATGTTAATATACCATGAAACAAATAACACACTCAGTACGGCAATTCCATTATTTCCCTGTCTATAATTAGTGGTCATTGTGGTTACTTTTTTCAAATAAATCAGCGTTTACCAACTACCATGATATCTGTGATACTTCCTATTGAAACATCCTATTCCTGTGATATTTCCTGTTCTAAGCATGACGAAACATTATAGTATCTCGAACACTGTGATTTAATAAATGTTTCCAATGTCTGACTTTTTGATGGCAGTTGCTACAATTGTCTCATCCTCTTAAAAATGTAAATAGATATTAGAATCACAGATTTAAACCATACAACACAATAAAATTGGCAAAATGAATCAGTTTAGTCTTTTCCAGCTTACAATGCAAAGTCAAGTAGGCTGCTAACTAACTCTGGTCCTTTGGATCAGATCCTTTCTGAAAGCTTCTGCTGAATCTGTGCAGCTGATCTGACTGACTTTGGGCTTGAGCTATACTTTGGAGTTATTCATCATTAGCTGACTAAGCCTTCAACCCCTGGTGGGGGGGGGGGGGGGGGGGGGGGGGGGGGGGGGGGGGGGGGGGGGGGGGGGGGGGGGGGGGGGGGGGGGG
>JANHGO010000063.1:37975845-37989975 GCA_024606505.1 Aquila spilogaster
ATCCCTTCTCCCCAGCTTCTGATGTACCCTCCTGCCATTTATCCACGAGGATATGGCCACTGTCCGGTGGAAGCATGTATACTCATCATTATATTCATCATCATACTCACAGTATTATATTCATGTATTGCAAATTTATTGTTAACTTTATTGATGTTAAAACAAGGGAAAAACCTAAGTTCAGGACTGTTTTCTCTTGAGTAATCTAACTTATGTTAAAACTTTGCTTAAAGTCTTCTAAAAGAAAATGATGTCATGACTAGTGGTAATCAAACCTTATATCATCTAAGATTTACTTCCATTTGACTAACCAACTACTTTGTACTTACCAGAAATTCTTATGAAAAAGTCAAGAAGAAAGTATTGCAAGAAATTTTTTGTGGTATATATATTTTTTTTTTCTGAGAGATATTGAAGGATTCTTAATTTTCTCTCTTTTAGAAATAACACAATTTCTTCATCTGTGATAAAAACAAAACAAAACACACACAGACAAAAACAAAACAAAAGAAAAAGAAACCATAAATGAAGTTTCATGTCTCTCTTACATTCAGGGGTGTGTGTCTGTGTATTCATTTTTATTTGTTTGTTTGTTTTTCAGTTAACCATATTGTGAATTTGAAAAAGCTTTGAAGTTTGTTTCAAGTTTATGTTTTGGGTAGTGCTTTGAATAATTTTTATTCTCTCTGAAACTAGTCATTTTGCCATTAGGAAATACTGTAGAAGATGCAAGATATTTTGCTTCAATTCTGAGTACCAAGATTTAGAAAAAGGCTTCTTTGTTTTAACACTGAAATAAATGTTTTGGGCTTGTGACAGTAATAACTTGTTTATGGATTCACATGGAATAGCAGCATAGAGAACTCTCACCAGCTTAAGTGTATGAGCTATGGGACTCACACACTTAAGTGTACAAGTTTATAATATTTGGACAGTAGATTTTACATCTAAAGTCTATAAAATTCCTTGCTGTCAAGCTGTACAAAGAAATAAATGTCATCCACCTCATACATCTCACGGTTGAACAAAATTGTGCTCACCCTTCCTAGGGTGAAGAATGAAACCATGGGAGTAAGGATGCCGAGAGTGAATTTGGTTTGAACTAGGTAAAAAAAAAAAAATCTCTTCCTTCACATATGTCTCTAGAGATGACATGGGAAAAGAAATTCAGAGCTGGACAATCTTTTCAGAGAGGTCCCTTCTGTGAATAGTATTCCTGTAACTATGTGTCATAACTCTGTTTCCTTGAAATTTTGGAATTTGGGAAGTAACCACCAGCCTCCTTGTTTCTGGCCTGACAAATTATGAATCCCAAGAATTCAATAAAATGGGAGTTAGGCCATATAATCTCACCCATATATGAACAATCCAAATCCCTCCTATCTAGATGGATCAAACTTAGCTCCATGAAAGATTTGTATCTAAGTGTCAATTCTATATCAGGAGGAATCTTTTATTTTTTAGATTATAGAAAGCTGGTGGAGTGCTGAGACCTCCTGATAACAATATACAAGGATCAAACCTTGGCTGGTGTGAGTTGGCATAGTTCTGTGGAGACTACTCTACACCAGCACAGAGTTGCCCTTGTGCTCTTATTCAAGCAGTGTGTCCAGTGTGAGCCTATGATCCTGCCCTGATAAATCTGACAATGCAGCATGACCTGAAATTAATTGGAAAATAAAGCCACTGTAATGTCTTAGTTTTTTACGTGGAGAGAAAATGGAATGTAAATACAGACAGTAGCTTACTAGTGATCAGGAGCATTGGACATTAGGAAGTTGTTTGAAGCTAGTGATAGTTTCACAATATGGTAGTGGTTAGTGGTTTTGCTTGCTAATGTTTTGCTGTGTTGTATTAAAACTGACTCCATTTTTACAGTAGCAATGAGCCGTATTTCTACAAAACAATTTTGTTGCAAAAGCTGTGAGATATGACTGAAGGAAAAATCTAATATTTCTCTGCCTGTGGTGGTGCATTCCGCCCCGCAACACTGCCACAAGAAATAGAAGAATGTTAGTTTTCTCTACACTGATGTTTTAATGCACGAAAACCTATGTATTTGAAGAATAGGTTTGTTCTGAATGAAGTTCAAAAAGCAGTTTGTATGACTTGCATGACTAATTATCTAAGAAAAATTAATAGTTTATTATAGACAGAAAGAGAGCAACTGGCAAAGGTTGATATACCAACAGATAGCAAGACAGAGAGGTAGGTATTTAACAGTGTGAAGGTATCTTCACGGAATCATAGAATCGATGGGGTTGGAAGGGACCTTTTAAAAACAACTAGTACAACCCCCCTGCCATGGGCAGGGACATCTTTCATTAAATCAGGTTGCTCAAAGCCCAGCCCAACTTGACCGTGAACACTTCCAATGATGGGACATCCACAATTTCTCTGGGCAACCTGTTCCAGTGCCTGAACACCCTCATTGTAAGAAAATGTCTTCCTTATGTCCATTCTAAATTTACTCTCTTTCTTCCTTATGTCCAATCTAAATTTACTCTCTTTCAGTTTAAAACTGTTGTCCCTTGTCCTGTAACTACAAGCCTTGGTAAAAAGTCTTTCTCTGTCCTTCTATAAGCCTGCATTATAGATTTTAAAGGCCACCATAAGGTCTCCCAGAGCCTTCTTTTCTCCAGGTTGAACAACCCCAACTCTCTCAGTCTTTCCTCATAGGAGAGGTGTTCTATCCCTGTGACCATTTTTGTGGCCCTCCTCTGGACCTGCTCCAACAGGTCCATGTCTTTCTTGTACTGTGGGCCCCAGAGCTGGATGCAGGACTCCAGGTGGGGTCTCATGAGAGCAGAGTAGAGAGGCAGAATCACCTCCCTTGACCTGCTGGCCACACTTCTTTTTATGCAGCCCAAGATACGATTTGCTTTCTGGGATGCAAGTGCACATTGCCAGTTCAAGTCCATCAGTATCTCCAAGTCCTTCTCCACAGGGCTGCTCTCAATCTCTTCATCAGTATTGATACTGGGGAGTCGTGGTTTAAGCCCAGCCAGTAACAAAGCACCACGTAGCCGCTCGCTCACTCCTCCCCCCTGGCCCCGGTAGGATGAGGAGGAGAAAATATGAAGAAAAGCTCATGGTTGAGACAAGGACAGGGAGGGATCACTCACCAGTTATGGTCATGGGCAAAACGCAGACTCAACTTGGGGAAAAAAAACAAAATCAATTTAATTTACTACTAATCAAATCAAAACAAAGATAAAGGGAAGTAAAACCAAATCTTAAAAAAACTTCTCTCACCCCTTCCTCCTTCCCAGCTCAACTCCACTCCCGGTTCTCTCTACCTCCTCCCCCCAGCAGAGCAGGGGGATGGGGAATGGGGGTTGGGGTCAGTTCGCCATAAGCTGTCTCTGCCGCTCCTTCCTCCTCAGGGGGAGGACTTCTCACTCGTCCCTTGCTCCAGTGTGGGGTCCCTCCCACGCGAGACAGTCCTTCATGAACTTCCCTGGCATGGGTCCTTTCTGCAGGCTGATCTTCAGTCACAGGCTGCTCCAGCGTGGGCTTTCCCGTGGAGACACGGCCATCTTCAGGGGCATCTCCCTGCTCCGGCGTGGGGTCCTCCCCGGGCTGCAGGTGGGCATCTGCTCCCCCGCTCCCCTCCATGGGCTGGGGGGGGGACAGCCTGCCGTCTCACCATGGGCTGCAGGGGCATCCCCTCCTCCGGCGCACCTCCTCCCCCTCCTTCTTTACTGACCTCAATGTCTGCATAGGGGTCTCTCTCACATTCCAATGCCTCCTCTGCTCCAGGTTCCCCTTCTTAAATATGTTCTCCCAGAGGTGCTACCACTGTCGCTGATTAGTTGGCCTTGGTCAGAGGTGGATCTGACCTGCAGCCAGGGAAGCTTCTAGCAGCTTCTCACAGGAGCCACCCCTGAAGCCCCTCCCCTGCTACCAAAACCCTACCACACAAACTCAGAACATGGGATTGCCCTGATCCATGTGCAGCACCTTGCACTTGGCCTTGTTGAACTTCATGGGGTTTGCATGGGCCCACCTCTCAAGCCTGACAAGGTCCTTGTGGATGGCATACTTTCTCTCTAGCAAATCAACTGCACCACTCAGCTTGATGTCACCTGCAAATTTGCTGAGGGTGCACTCAATCCCATCGACTATGTCGTTGATGAAGATATTAAATAGTATTGGTCCCAGTATGAACCCTTAAGGGACACCACTCTTCACTGATTTCTGCTTGGACATTGAGCCATTGACTGTAACTATTTGGACACGACCATCCAGCCAGTTACTTATCCATCTAACAGTCCATCTCTCAAACCCATCTCTCTCCAATTTAGTGGCCAGAATGCCACTAGAATAGTGAGGGACTATATCAGGAGTCTAGGTAGATGACATTTGTAGCTCTTCCTTTGTCTGCTGATCCAGTTACTCCATTGTAGAAGGCCACTAGATTAGTCAGGCACAATTTGCCCATGGTTAAGCCATGTTGGCTGTCTCTAATGACCTGTCTGTCTTCCATATGTTTAGACATGTCTTCCATCAAGATCTGCTCCATGATCTTACTGGGCATGGAAGTGAGGCTGACTGGTCGGTCGTACCCACTGTCCTCCTTTTTACTCTTTTGTCCCATTCTGTGATCACCTTGACCACTAATTGACTAAGTATTATATGTCTCACCATATTGCTTATATAAGATGAAAGGGAGAGAATAGTTAACAGCTGAGCTGAAAACATTTTGTTTGGTGTTACCTGACACTTTTATATCTACTGAAGAGGAGGTACTGACAGTGCAATTCCTAAACATTGCAAGGGACACTTTCTGCAATAAGGGAAAAAACAATATTAGAACCCCTCCTGGCAGAGAGAGAGGAAGGGATCAGAGAGCTGAAAAGTTATTAAGTTTGAATGATCACGACTTGTTCACATTTCATATCTAGAGAGCGAGCAAATGCACATATTTATTCTTTGCATGAACTTGCTCACACACCTGCACATGTTTGCTGTTTAAAAGCATTAGTTTCACAAGACTGAGAACAATTAGGAGAAAGAACAGGGACATAAGAAGACTGCAGTAAATGTCTGTTTGACAGTGGTTTGCTACATATTTCAACCTCAGTCCTGAAATGGAGAAAAAAATGCTGCATCTGGTAGAAACTATCACTCTTTTGACAGGAATTTAAAGTAGCCATAATAAGAGCTAAACTAGACAACAAATGGTGATATGGGTAATATGAGACATTTTTTAATGTATATCCTAAAAATTATACTTGTTCAATATAAAATGGTAATGATAGAAACTTTAGGGTGCTCAGTATAATTACAGCGTTTTCACATGTGTATCTGTTACCCAAACCTATCCAGAAATAGTGAGCTCACATAATTTGCAGTTCATTTGGCATATGAATGATCTCAGGGTGGGTGTTATACACCTCAGTATATAGCCTACGGCAGTAAGGAAGGTGCCAGCTTAGATGTAGCTGGGGCAAGTTTCCCTGAATATTACATACATGTACTTATAACAGCTGGCCTGTTCAGAAACACAGTTTTGTTTTGTGTTTTTATACATAATCCTTAGTTAAATGTGCTAGTTTAACAAAGAGAAAGCTAAGGCATGGCTTAGAGTCTGCAAATACCTGTTTAAGGAAGAAATATTTGACAGCTGAAAGTTCTAGTCATTCAGAAAAAATACAAGTTCTTGTGGCTGGAAGGTGAAGAAAGATAAATCAGAAACAAGGCATCTGCTCTTGTTTTGTTTGTTTGTTTGTTTCGTTTAACAGCATAATTAACCACTGGAACAGCTTTCTGAAGAGATACAGTGGGTGATTGAGTAATGAAAACTTTTAAACAAAACAATGCTTTTCAAAAGTGCATCTCATATCAAGATAGAATTAATTCAATTATGTGGTATGGTGTGCATTATACAGGAAGTCAAACCAACAGTTCTTTCTTTCTTTATGATATCTGGATCTGTCCTGTCTTACATGTACAAGAGCAAACCCTTTTACCATCAGGTTAGTATATCCTATTTCTGCATTGTCTTAAATTGGGTATTACAAAATAAAAACAGCAAAACCCACAAATGATCTGAAAAAGGAGTGGCTTGTCATTTGTTAAGGGACATAATCTGAGAACACAGCTTTATAGCACGTTTTGTTTAATTTTATGATTTCAAACAATAATGTAACATTTTTTATAAAATAGAAGGTATGATGCAGAACAGTTTCTCATTAATCTAAAATACGTCATATGCATTATTCCATTTCATTCATTTAGCCTGCTGTATTTTATGCATGTCAGTATATATTGTTATGTTGTTATTTTTGCTGGAATTTATTCTGAAAATGTAATTTGAAAATTAAGAATATGTGAGTTTGCAGGGTTTCATATTAAACTCCCATTTAGCCAAACACACATCCATCTCTGACACACCTGCATTTGTTATCCTAGGTTTGCCCATGCTAAAAATTGAACAGCAGTCAGTAACAGGTCATGGAATCAGATGAAACATGGAGTTGAATATGCTTTTATGAGTACTGCAGATGCAGAATATAATAGAGGTTGCTGTGGACAGTGATTCTGGTCAGGTTTAATGCTGCTATCCCAGCCTTTTCTCTTTTTAATCCATAGAATACTCTTCCTTAAATAATACAGACTGTAGGCTTTCTTGGAGATACCTCATCTCTATATTTGCAGACACTCAATAACGTAACCTACCATGGGCTGCATTCTGGCACCCATTCCAGAAGGAGCCATCTGTAAACAAAGACCAGACTTCAAATTTTCCAGGTATCTGTTAACATATTTGCTGTTCTTCTCCAAAGAACCCTCTGTCTAATGGACTCATAGTACCTTGAATTCAGCTGCAGACTTTGTAAATACTACCTTTATAGATTCTATCTCAATCAGATGTAGAAAGATTTTTGTATCTGGCTCGTCCATACCCAGAAGGACCTGTTAGCTTGCTGTGACACACTTGTTTTAAGGTCTATCGCAGACAGAATGTCTGCTCTTGCAGAGCTAACATACTTTTTATTACATTACATTTAAGCAGATTTTCTCTGCACAGGAACTGAATACCTCCATGAATTCCCACTGAAGAATATCTTCCTTTACGAAGGAAGCAAAGGCATGTGTGTATTCCTTAGAAAGGACAGCTGCTTTACCATTTAAAACTGTTTGGATGGTGAGGGACTGAGATTTTTCAGTTCTCTTCATATATGGAAAAACACACATCAGAGATAACAGTCACTGTGTAGGTATCTGCAGCTTTGTTACTCCTAAACAGTGTGGTATTAAAAGCCAAATAAAGCATGATGCAAGAAGGAATAAACCCCCAATTTCTCACCTTTCCCACAATCATTGTCCCCAGAGACAGAGCTCTGATCTTACAGAAGTCACAGTGGTATCTAGGGACAAGGAAAAACTACAGTAGATTTTTGCTTTTCCCAATATTTTTGCTTTATATTGCTGTCTTTTCAGCAACATTAAATGACACATCAAGGCCATTTTAAAGCATAGGTACTCAGAGTAAGAATTTGGGATGGTGTCTTGAAATGACTATAATAATAGCCAATTGCTATAGTGGAGCGGGTTTATGCATGACTGACTTACTCTATGTATTTGTGTAGTATACTTGCATACAAAAAGTTGATTTGTGTTATGTGACCACGCTGCGCTTGAGGGTCCCCCAGGAGTTAAGTTTCTAACACATGATGAAATTACAATGAACCAATGACGCATTGTCTAGGCAGGCTCCGTTCATGAAAACAATGCTTCAAATACCATTATCATCTTAGAGGCAGGTCACAAGAGGCCTATTATTGTTTCTTAGGATTTTAATTTTTAGGCAGTTAAAGAAAGAAATTTCAGCAGAGGTTTTTTTGTTTTGTTTTCTGTTGGGCTTTTTTCTTTTGGTATGAAAAAATAAGTTGTTCTCATTTGATTTGCTTAAATCATTAAAAAAAATGAAAAAGAAAGAATATGTTTTGTCAAGGAAAATAATTTTGTCTTTTCTTTGGGAAATATTACTGTATTTTTTTTCATCTTGCTCTAATTAACCTCCTTTAAGATTATGAAGTTGGTCAACAGTGTATCTATGGTAACCAAACTACTTGAAGGAGCTGTATGTTAAAGGAAAGAAAAATGAATATGAACTGCCCATTTTCAGAAGTGTTCCTCTTAACAGATGTGAAGCAAGTCCTCAGAGAAATCTACTTTCTGTTCCTTTTATTGCAGCTCACTCTACTCACCTTGCTACCCCATAGTTCTCTTTTCTTGTCTAATCTGACATCATTCCAGTCTCCCCTAAAATCATTCCATGAGCTCATGAAGCTGCAAGCAGATGTAATAAAGAGTGTAATAAAGGGTGTGGTAAAACCTGTGGGGAAGTGTCGGACAGGAGCCTTAAACAAAAGAAGCAACACACAATAAAAAAAGAAATGAAATGAAAGGAACAAAGGAGAAATGGTACTGAGCAGAGAAGGCAAGGAGGTAGGTGGTTGCCTCTATTTCTGCCAGTAAATTAAGACTGAATGGCAGAAAGACGTGCTTGGGGATTAAAGGCTGTAATTTCAGTGCCTTGTCAATACCAGTGCACAAAACCACTGGAGAATAAATTCATGAGTACAGCACCTCCTGGTTCTGATCTCTTCTGGCTTAAAATAAACTCAAGTGTTATCATATAAGAACCTCTTTAACCTCAATTGACGGTGCTTCATGTGGAGCTGCAGCAGGGCTGAGCCCTCTGAAAATCTCCTTCTGTCTGGAGAGCCATTGATGGAGCCCCTTTTTTTTCTACTCCATTCTGAGGCAGTGGTGTGGGGAGGGAATTGCAGGGAAGTATAGTGAAATGGAGAGTGACTTATTATTGCTGGTCTTGCCGTGCTGTGACAAATGGGCAGCTGAAGAAAAAGATATTTTTTTGGCTGTGTTACTCTCAAACTGGTGTAAAATTTTACTGTGTTAAAATTTTGAGAAAAAAAACCCTCTTTGTAAAATTTATGTTATTAATATTAATAATTTGCCAATAGAAAAATATCTTCTATGCACAATTATTACTAGGTCATTCTTCTGATTCAGAAGCAAAACATACTTGCTTAATGCCTTATTTGAATAAATTCAGTGTTGGTCATTTTTATTTGACAGGCCTTGCTAAGCATGATTTTATGGTGGCATTATACCACAATGATGAGAAATGAGCTCTCAAATGCAGTAAAAAAGTGGAACAAATATCCTGAGAGTTTTCTGGGGGTGGCAGAGAGGGATAGCTGGCCTGCCATGTACTATACATGGGCAATGACAATGGCCAAAGGCAGAAAGAAATCTTGCAGAACTACTCCAACTAAAAAAAGCCTTCAAGAATAAGCATCCATATATGTGTCCCTTGACGGCTAGAATGAAATTCATCCAAGATGAGGTAGGTGAAAAGGAGGTTATATTATCACTGCTGTGGGAAATAAACAGCTAGAGTAAATCTTTTTTAATAATATATTTTAATATTTCCTGGCAGAAGGATAAAACAGCACACAGAACATCAAAAATTCTTGTGCAACAGGACTCTCCTGATTCTCATGTGAAGTTAAGAAATTCGAACACCGTGGGGAGTTATGGCTACTTGGCTTGTTGCTTGTATCAAACTGTATTGCATGGCCATTAGAGGAACAGTCTCTTAAAGTTGTCTGTGAGAGAGCTACGCATAAATCCATTAGTGTCTACCAAGATCTGAGCATGTACTCTACATTGTATTAAAAATGTTGCACTAAATGCCCATGAATCCACACTGTGTCTGTAGGGCCCAACATATGAAGTCAATACAATACTATGAAAGCAATAATGGTTTAAATCAAGGTGTATTGGTTCAGTATATATTCCACTTACTTGTTTGCACAGCTGATTATAATATAGTCTGTCTTGTTTGAGCCAAATCTATAAAATACATATACTAGGAAAGGTGTTATACTGTAGCCTGGTATTCAATGCACAGATCTTGCTCTTAAAGCTGTTCTTAAACAAGATCATTCAGACACACTGCTTCTCACTGTGCCTTTACTCCATTTGCCCCACAGTCAGATTTTGTTCATGGCAGCCCTTCCAAATAGATCCGGTACTATAGAGAAATAATTGAAAATCATTTTCAGAAAAAAAAAAAAAAAAAGTCCATCATGGAAGGCTTCTTCCTTTATAACATAATTTAGTTTTTAAAGAGTACAAAATATTGGCATATACGATCGTTTGGTATAAGCCAGCTGCCTTGAGTGAAGCAAATTAAGTTATAAACTATTCTTTTGAATTTCTTTAATATCCTTAAAATTGGGTTGCAGTAAAAGTGTTGCCACTATACTTTAATGTTACCCCTAAAGTGGGTAACACTGTCCCCTTATCACTGTCTTTCAAGATAATTACAGATTTAAAACAAATGTTATTTTGAATGATTGGGATTACAGATAATGAAGAAAGAGTAACATAGTTACATTATTATCCAATACTAATAACACATACCATAGGGTTCATCTTTCATTTACTGCGACTTTATGTCAGAATAACTTAATTGAAGGACAAGCAAGATGTCTGGAGAATGCTGTTTTTAAGGGTAAAGGCTTTACTAAAACATTAGTAAAACTAACGGCAGACATGCTGCATTGGTTTAGCTCTGATAAGGTGCTGCCAAAGTCCCAAAAATGTTCAGGGTCAGACATTTGTGATTAAAATGGTTATTCAAGTTCATCGTGATGTACAAAAATCAGTGAGGAACCAAGGAAGATACTTTTAACGGCAGATCCCACTGCAAGCTGCAGGGCTGAGAAGATCCTGCCCACACACACATTGCAAAATGCTACAGGCTGTCTCTTGGGAAATGAATAAATAAAATGGAAAACTTTTCTAAGTAAGTTCACCACATCAAGAAACAAAATTGTTAAATAACTATATTTTTTTTCAGTTCTTCAGAAGAAAAGGACTGGTAATACAGCTAATTCTTGAGACTAATCAGCTGTTGATGGCAGGGTAGTTAATATATTTTCATATAGAGTAAATGACATTATATAATTAACAGTTTTAATTTGAAGCAAATAAAACACTTAGTATGGCAATTCCATCATTTCACTGTCTATAATTAGTGGCCATTGTGGTTACTATTTAAAAAAAATAAATCAGCATTTACCAACAATTACATCACCACAGTATCTGTGATACCGCAGTTATTCCCTATTCTAAGGGCTGAGAAACATTAAAGTATCCCAAATATAATGATTTAGAAAATGTTTCCAATAGCTGACTTTTTGATAGCAATCACTATAATTCTCCCTTCTTCCTAAAAATGTGAATAGCTATTAGAATCAACAATTTAAAATGTATAACAAATTGAAGTAACAAAATGAGTAAATTTAATCTTTTCCAGCTTGTAACGCAGAGATAATAAGCTGCTAAACATGGCCCTTTGGAGGCAATCCCTTCTGAAAGCTCCCTGCTGACTGACTTTGGGCTTGAGCTACACTTAGGAGTTATTCACCACAAGCTGCCAAAGCCTTTTTTTTTTTTTTTTTTTTTTTTCAGCCTGTACCACCACTTTGCTCCCCAGGCTCAAAAAAAGTCAATTCTATCAACTCTGACCAAGGTCTAGAAATAGACACTCGAGTCAGTCTTTTAGAAACCTTATTCCATATAATTGTTTTCTTCAAATAATCTTCCTCTCTTCACTCAGAGGATGTAGAGACCTGCCATTACCTAATGACTCTCAGAAAAAGTAAAAAGTGCTTGAAAGGAATTAAAAAAAGGCTGAAATGAAACAGAACTTGAGATCTCTGTGAAATGCAGTTTCTGAATTGGCTAGTTACACTTTGAAAGACAGCCATTAATCACTGCTAAAGGGTCTTTATAATCTCAATAGTCCATCTCTTAAAGAAGTGGTTCTCAACCTTTTTAAATTCAAGGGTCACTTAACCTTTCTGAAAAAAACCTAAGCATTGCTTTTTAGAGTGTTGACACAGCCCAATACATTAATTTACAACCAGTTAAACCCTGTTCATTTATTATTTTCATTTTTATCATTTGCCTTCCCTGTTTGCTAGCTTGTTTGGATTGCTAGTTTATTATTTGTCTGTAGTTTTGTGGTTTTTTTTTAAACTTCGGCAGTTGTGTTGTAGGTCATCTTTTACTAATATACAGATCACCAAAGGATCTAGAGAATATAGCCAATTCCCAATCAAGAATGGAATTAATTTTGTTTAAGTCTATTTTTGAATTTCAGGCAACAAATTAAAATATTTTGCAGAAAAATATCAACATTTTCTATAAAAAACAATTTTTTTTGGTTGGCTTTCCAAATAGATAAAAAATAAGCATATTTTACAAGTTCCACAGTATACTGGAGAAAGAAACTAATGTTAATTTTTCTTTTTCTATTTTTTTTTTGTTTTGTTACAGTAGATTGTCCATAAACATTTTATAAAATTTAATTTCTGAGCAGATAAGTTAACCAAGCTGGAGTTCCAGATAGTTTCGAGTATTCAAAATTGCTTCTCTAAATCAACTCTATTACCTGTATACAGCACTGTAGCTTGTTGTCCAACTAAGCATGAAGAGGCATTCAATCTTATAACAACCCCTGGTACCATCAAGCTTTCAAAAACCAAGAAGCTGGAAGACTAGGAAAATTGTGAAAGGGTGACGGCAATCCATTACATTGTTCAAGAATAGGCAATCCATTACATTGTTCAAGAATAATAGTTCAAAAGAAGACTGATGACTACTGGCAAAAGTTGTGATCATTATCTTTCTATAATTATTTTCTATCTACCTTTTTATAATTATTTTCTTCTAGCAATGTTTCAGATATCTTACTCTAGAGTCTTGTGGTGGGTTGACCTTGGCTTGCTGCCAGGTGCCCACCAAGCTGCTCTATCACTCCCCGGTCTCAACAGGACAGGGGGAGAAAATGTGACAAAAAGCTTGTGGGTCAAGATAATGACAGGGAGATCACTCACCAATTACTGTCATGAGCAAAACAGACTTGACTTGGGGAAATTAATTTAATTTATTGCCAATTAATAAGAGAGTAGGATAATGAGAAATCAACCCCCTTACCTCCACCCCTTCCTTCTTCACAGGCTAAACATCACTCCCAACTTTTCTACCTCCTCCCCCTGAGCAGTGTAGGGGGATGGGAAATGGGGGTTAGGGTCAGTTCATAACTTTTCCTCTCTGCTGCTCTTTCCTCCTCACACTCTTCCTGGGCTCCTCTCCCTGTGGGTCCACAGGTCCTGCCAGGAGCCTGCTCCAGTGTGGGCTTCCCACAGGGTCACAGCCTCCTTTGGGCATCCACCTGCTCCAGCGTGGGGTCCTCCATGGGCTGCAGGTGGATATCTGCTCCACCGTGGACCTCCCTGGGCTGCAGGGGGACAGCCTGCCTCACTGTTGTCTTCCCCATGGGCTGCAGGGGAATCTCTGCTCTGGTGCCTGGAGCATCTCCTTCCCCTCCTTCTTCACTGACCTTGGGGTCTGCAGGGTTGTTTCACATTTCTCATTTCTCTCCTCTGGCTGCTGTTGTGCAGCAGTTTTTATACTTTCTTAAATATGTTACTGCAAAGGTACTACCACCCTCACTGATTGGGTCAGCCTTGGCTGGTGGCGGGTCCATCTTGGAGTCAGCTGGCATTGGCTCTGTTGGCAGCTTCTGGTGTCTTCTCACAGAAGCCACGTCTGCAGTCCCCCCTTCCCCCTGCTAGCAAAACCTTGCCATGTAAACCCAATACAACTCTTATCAGATCCTTTCAGACAAAGACATAGAAACACAAGCTTCAAGTTGAGGGGAAAATATATCTGTGCCCCATAAAACTGCCAACAACTTGGTAGAGAGTGAGTTACATGTGCAAATAGCACCTGTGTAAACACCAGTGTGTTAGTAATATCCATTAATGTATCACGTTAGGACACAAGCAAGATCAGGGCCCTGTTGAGCAAAATACATAGAGACATTGCTGCTTTAACAGAGAATCAGTTCTAACCTGATACAACAGAAAAATATTTTGCTAGAAGAAGTGTTATTACCATAATTTTGCACCGGAATTAAGGAGCTTTCCCATTTCAGCAGATTAATAAAACTACTTTTTGAAGGGGGGGGGGGGGGGACCATATAACCCATGACTGGGGCAGTGTTGCCAGAGG
>JANHGO010000063.1:37998991-38016323 GCA_024606505.1 Aquila spilogaster
ACTAAGCCTTCAACCCCGGGTGCCCCCCCCCCCCCCTTTTTTTTTAGGAAAGCAGGGTAAGTGGGGGTTTTCATTTTGCTTCCCAAGCTCAAAAAAATTCTGACAACTCTGACATAGAAATAGATACTCAGGTTAGCTTTCCAGAAGAAGTATATCATATAATTGTCATCTTCAAAAAATTTTCCTCTTTTCACCCTTCCCTGTGCATGTGATAGGATGCAGAAACCTGTCCTTAGGTAATGACTTTCAGAAAATATTAAAATTGCTGAAAGGGATTTAAGCCTGAAATGAAGTTGTACGTGATCTCTCTGTCTGTGAGATACAGTTTCCAAATCAGCTATGGTTACATTTTGAAAGATACCAATTAATCATTGCTAAAGGATCTTTAAAATTCCAGTAGTCCCTCTCTACAAGAAGGTTTTCAGAAGCTTTGTAAATTCAAAGGCCACTTAATCTTTCTGCAGAAGATCTGAGAACTTCTTTTAAGAGCTGCTGACACAACCAGATATGTTGATTTATAACCAGTTAAACCATGTTCATTTGTTATTTTCATTTTCATCAATTGCCTTCCGTATTTGCTCTTTTGCCAATTTGGATTGGTAGTTTATACTTTACCTGCAATTATTTCATCTTCAACAATTGTTTTGTTGGTTACTAATAT
Organism: Aquila spilogaster; assembly: GCA_024606505.1. Taxonomy (NCBI): domain Eukaryota; kingdom Metazoa; phylum Chordata; class Aves; order Accipitriformes; family Accipitridae; genus Aquila; species Aquila spilogaster. The sequence continues at coordinate 37,999,653 of JANHGO010000063.1, forward strand.
ACAGGTCACCTGTGGACATAAAGAAAATGGCCTATTCCCATTCAAGAGAGGAATTAATTTTATTTTTTTAATTTTTGAATTTCTGACAATAAACTAACATATTTTGCAGGAAAACAAAAAGCAACATTTCCTAAAGAAAGCAGTTTTTAGCTGGTTTTCTAAATGATTAAAAATAAAGTACATCTTACAAATTCCATACTATGCTATAGAAAGATAGAAGCCACTATTAATTTAGGTAGTTGTTACAGTATATTGTCTATAGATAACTTTGTAAAGCTTAATTCCTAAGAAGATAAATCAGTCAAGATGGAGATTGAGACAGTTTCTGGTATTCAAAATAGATTGTCTAAAACAACGGTATCACCAGAACACAATACTTCAGTGTGTTGTCCAATTACACAAGAGAAAGCGTTTGCCCTTGTAACAACCGCTGGTACCATTAAGCTATCAAAATAGAAGATGTCAAAAAAAAAAATGGTGAAATGGAGATGAAAATCTGTTGCACTGTTCCATAATAGTTAAAGAAAAAAAAAGACTCAACAATTTCCAAAATTTGTAATCTTGGACTTTGTACCATTACTTCCAATATAATTTTTAATAATTGTCTCTTATGAGTGTATCAAATATATTGTCTTACACTGGAGTCATATCAGATCTTTTCATACAAAAAAAAAAGGGAAACTCAGGCTTAAAGAGTTGATGGGGAAATGTCTGTGCCCGTACAAATGTGGTACAAGAGTTAGTTACACATGCAAATAGCACCAGTGTTAACACTCATGTGTCACATTAAAACACAAGTTACATAAGGGTCTCAGTGATCAAAATTCACGATACATTCCTACTCTGATAGAGATTCTGTTCTAACTTGACACAACAAAAAAGTATTTCACTAAAAGAGCTTTCCCAGCATTTTATCTGGCTACTTTGGAATGTGAGGAAAGCATACGTTTCATGGTTGGGCTAGAATAGAAGGGATGTTGGACCCCTTCCTGGCTGCTTGTAGGTGACAAAAGCCTCTGTGCTAGGTGACAAACACATTCTCTGAGACAACTGGCACATCCTCTATGGCTAATTGTTTCCTCCCTATGAGTATATTCAAATCTGGAGATTGTTGTCTCCTAAGGTCTCTAGACTCACACTTGTTTTTCAGCACATGGCAATGACTGTCATGTTCACACTTATTGCATAGTCCTAAAGCCAGCGAAGTTCAGATCAACCGGTGATCATATGCAGACTCTTAAGTTCACTCAGATATAGTTACTGGACTGTTTCCAGCCCAACCAAAACTTTGCTCCCAAACTGAGGGTTTCAACAATCTCTTTGTGCACAAAGAACGTGGAGTAGAAGAAAGAATTGTTTTAGTTCTAAAGAATAATAAACACAAATTACATAAAATATTGTAAGGATTTCAGCAAGTCACTGCAGTTTCAGAGAATTGTTTCAAACAATGAGTGGAATTATTCTAATCATATTTCCTAAGAATCAGAAGGCAAGATTTTTACATGTCCCATCTCACAAATCTCATGGGAAAATTAACTGCAGGGTGAAAAGATCTGTTCAAAGCGATTATTTTGCATTTAACCCCTAGAAACCATTTGAAGGCTCCAAATAATGATTACCAAGACCTCTGGCACGTGGCCACAATCCATGAAAACATAATATAACTCTGAAGAAGGAGTGTTTTTCCCTCATTATCCACCCTCAGAGTTGTTAAAAACTTTCTGAAATCCCCTTCCCAGAGCACAAACCATTTGCAGAAGGGACCTTTCAGGCAGAAATTCATTTTGCAGACGTGAAAAGAAATGACGCTCCTATGTGTCTGATGTCTGTTTTTCATATTTATATCTGCAAAGCAAAAAAAAAAAAAGCTCCTGGCAGGGTTTCCTGACAAATAACAGATACTTTATTGGATAGCTGACATCCAGGTCCAGGTTTTGCTGAGGAGTAGAAGGATTGATTGTCCTAGAGAATAAGGAACTTTTATTACCTTCTGATGGTTCAGTGCATCTCACTTTAAAATCTGTTCATCCCTAATTGTGGCAGGTTTCATCCCAGTGTGCATTTGTAAAATGTAGTCAGTGTGGGATTTTTCTCCTTAGTGTCTTGAAGCAGAAAGCCAGACTTAAATACAGTTTATGACAGAGTGATATATGTTCAAGCTGCATCCAATGAAAGCTAACAAAGAACTGAACATTCTGGGCCTGATCCCTATCTTATTAAATCACCGTATGCTTTTATATATTGAAGTCAATTAAAATGACAAGTCAAAAAAGTGCAAGTTTGTTTTAAATATAAAACAGGAACAAAGTTATTTATACTAAGAACAAGTAGGAAGTACAGCTGACAAAAAAAAAATAGATCTTTTTCTGCTAAGTCCTTTGATCCACAGATTGCATTCCAGACAGATCTGACATGATTTTTGATTAACATTTCATAAAAGCACATACTTTTAGTGTGTATGGCAAAAACTCGATCCCCAAAACACAAATTTTTGCTGGTTGTAAAAATAGACATTTGCAACTAAATTTGATTTTTACATCTTTTAATGCTCTGTCTACCAAACAGTTGAAAAATTTAATTTTGAATTCACATGAGAAACACACTTGAGCCTATCTATAAAATTCACTGCAATTTACTAATAGAAAAACCAATATCTTAAGGTAAAACAGTACAGTGGCTGAAAATATTCAGTTGGAGTACACTAGAAGGCAATGTAAATACTAAAGTTGTTTTTGGAGTCATAAAACATTTTTCCATTTTAATGATGGATTATCAATTATTTTCAATTACAAAAGAAAATGTCTCACTTGTCCTTAAAAATTATGCCATGTATTTACTTTAAATGAAAGGCATCAATCAACATTTTGAGAATGAAAATCCTTATTCAGAAACAGGTTTTCTCCATCTTTTCATTTTGTTTTGTTCCATTATGGAAAGGTGAACTCTGCTTTCAAAAATGCTCTCAGTTAGCACTCTTGGTTTTTCTCTTCTGTTCAATCCCTCACCGAGTATTGTAACAAATAACTTGAAGGCTCTCGGTGTCTCCCTCAGTCACTAAACTAATGAATGTTTATTATTTATTTTAATAATTTGTTTTTACACTCTTGATGGTAGAAAAGTGGATGAGAGTTTATTGTTGTGAAAGTTCTTTTAATAGAGATTTTGTTCTGGAAGGCAGGATCCCCAGCCCGCCTTGCGTCTGAAGAAAGGGAGCTACAATTCCCTTCTCTCTGATCTCTGATGTACTGGATTAAAAATAAATATGAAAAGTGTTTAACGTGAATGACACAGATTTCTGTCTTTTGAAGCCTGTTCTGGTGTGTGGCAGTGCTCAGCGTACTGCTGTGTAGGACAGGTACAAACTCCACACGAAACCAGCAGACCTGGGTGTCAGCTCCCAGCAGGGCACTGCATTCTCAGGGAAGAAAAAGTCACTGCTGTAATGCTGTGAAATACTTATATTTTTTTTACCCCCATTTCCCAAGGTACCTGAAGAGTATTTCAGTGTCAGTAGTGGTTTTCATTTAAACGCAAATAAAACAATGCTGAACTGATGAGTCAAGTTACTTCTATTTCCACACTTGATGATAGTATGTGTTTTGTTTACAGAGATAGAACCATGTCTAAAAGTTTATTCTGTGGGGCATTATAAGCGTTCACTGGAGCACCTTACCATGTGTCATGACTGAGTGGCCTACAAACTCAAGTAGTTAATAAATATTGGATAAGTAAATCCTACATGCAGGCAAGGTGTGTGGAGCACAGACACTGCATCTCAAAAAAAGACCAGGCTGCTCCAAACAGTAAAAACTGCAAAGATTGTCTTTCTTGAGAGGCCCAGAGCTCAACTGCAGCTGTCTGGATGAGAGTAATGTCAAAATCATAGGTGTCTCCTTAAGGAATTGGATGCAACTGAAAGCAGCTTTTCAAGATCTGAAATTTGTGCACCTTATTCTTGTAGCATTTAGATGATTAAATCCTATTTGTGTGTGACATTGTAGGTGATTATTTCTGTTACATACTAGCAAAACTTTTCGTACAGGAAAATGGGCTTAATTTGACAACTTTACACAGACATAACATATTCAAGTGGAATATGAGCTGAGTTTGTGTGGTTATGGGACAATTTGTAATTCTTAAACCTTATCCTCTCTATTTGAAAAGTAATCTAATTGAATAAAAGTTAATGTTGGGATATCTTTTATACATAATAAATATATCAAATTTACACTAACTGCGAATGATCTGGAGAGTCCTACCTATTATCTCAAGTTGACAATGTTAAAAACTGTGCCTATTCTTACTGGGTTGCTTTTGTATTTCTTTCCATGGTTTATTTTCTGTGGTGATGGAGAAAGAGAAAACATCCAGTTAGCATGGGAATTATTACAGTAACTTGCTTTGAAAGCATGACATATATTACAATATTTCTATTTTACTTCATAGATAGAAAAACAGCTCTGTTGTGAAATATCATTGTGTAGAGGGAGGGTTAGAGCAGAATTTTAAATAAAGGACATTTTTTTTTCTTTTTCAGCATTTACTAAAGTAAAGTTTCTGCATTTTACTCTACACAAAGATAAGCTGGGAGTGGTATTATAACCTGATATCATTATGAAAGTTACATCATTTTCTTTTCTTCCCTGGGCTATGATGTCAAATCATATCTATAACCACACAAACAAAACTTTTCTTAATATGAATGTTGGCTTGTGGTATTAAATAATTCATAAGCCCGTACATACGCTTACAGGAAAAAAAGTAATGCTCCAAGAGAAGTGATACGTTGAGCTGTGAATAAAGAGGATGTAAATGATAATATGTTAGAAATATCGCCTTGCTGAGGTCACCAAGATTTCTATCAGGCAAATGGGTTTCAAAAGTATTTGTGAAGGTGATTCATCTGGGAATCAGTCATTGCCATAGTACAGACTTCCTAATAGACACTGTTCTCTGATGGAGCGTTATCTCAGAAGTTTTTCCAGCTCCTTTCAAGGTTAAAATGCTTTCCATTATTTATCAAACAGTAGAGGAGTAGTCATATGGAAAACAGATAGCAATCAAGGCCTATCAATAACTTTTTTCTTGTAAGCGGGCAATATTCATTTGGGGTGGATGCTTCAATCAAAGTCTCAGCTACACCCTCATGAATTCAATCAGAGGACTCTTAATAGTTTGAATAGAATTTGAAGCTCATTTAAAGTGCTTTACCCTTTTCACGTTCCTTGTGGTGTGTCTCTTTGTGCTAGGATAATGTCATTTTTCATCTTTATCTACCTGACAAACTACAATTAAAGGATCAATCACCAATCAGTGTATCAGGAGATGCCATCTTTTTACTGCCTTTATTGGTCTCCCTTTTTCTCCTCTCTTGTATTTTTGTTTCAACTAGATCCTATAGGGAGCCTGATTGGTTTGACAGAATCTCAGTGTTACTGACAGTAAAGCAAAACACAGCACACAGTAGGAACAAGGGCTTATAGTCATCTTTACTCTGTCTTCATTGCATCTTATTTTCATCTACAGAACTCCAATGATGAGAGTAACTACAAAGCATACAGAGCCATGCTGCCTGTGAACTACTTTTACTGTTTTTTTTCTGATTAAAATCTCCCTAGCAAATGTCACTATCAGTAATTATCTACTGAAAGAAACCTATAGCTAATGTGATGGTTTTAGGTTATGCCAAGAATGTTATCATTACTTTAAATAAAAATGGAACATTGTTGTGTTCAGTCCTAGGAAATCTACGGACAAAATAATTTAAAAAAAAATTGTCCAATTTTATAGAATGTCTGTAGAATGTTCAGGGAAAGAAAAAGTACACTGATCATTGATTAGCCTAAATTTCCAGTTTTTTATGCTGATATGAAATCTGAATCTAAACATTAAAGTCAATTCTTTGGTTAGTTGTACACTAGAGTACTGTCTATATAAAGAAACAGATTGAATGCAATAGCATTCAGCTCTTTGGAAACTTAACGTGGTGACTGTATAGATGATTTCCCATTCTCCACTTGTCCCATGTCTGAACTTAACTGACTTTTAAAATAAAGGTTATCATCTGGAGCAAAGTCAATGCCTTTTTTCCCACTCTAATCAATTATTTTTTCCACCAATTTCAATATGTTTGAAACAGTGGCTTCTCATCGATTGCCAAGTTGGAATGCACTTTCCTTCAGCTTCCAACCTAGTTTTCTATAATCTGGTAAAACTTTCACCCCTATGAAGATACCTGGAGATTTGCAGCTCATTTCAGTACGAACAGAATTTTGCTAGACTGGTTTACTTCTGGAAAAAAACTATTTTCCTTTAAATCTGGTTGCTACAGTGTGTGATTTGTAAAAAAAACCTGTTTTTAGTTTTTTGGAAGCTGTCTTTTTAAAATCTAAACCTAAAAACAGATGTGTCCAGAAGTTCTCCTAAAGCTGAACTGGGATGACTTAAAAAATTCTGGAAGACTTATACTAGTCCTGCATACTAATAGGATACAAGATACTTGACCTCTGTCAGAATTTCTCTGTTGGCATATTGAATTCATAATCACTCTTCGCTGGACTTGGAAATGGAACTTCCTTCTTCTAAGTGTTACAGGCTGATGATATCAACAGATGCAGAAGAAATGTCAAGGCTGTAAGAAATTGAAAGGGCTTTAGCATGGTAAGACCCAGCTTTAGAAGCACACTTAAACAAGCAGTAAATCCTAAATATATATATTAAATGATTAAATTTTAAATATTCTTATTTTAAAAAGGATTATATAGATCACATTACCACAAAAAAAACACTCACATATGAATAAAAATATTAAGGTAGCTGTGATGCCTGGTTTGTGAGTAACATAATACTTTTAATTTTATTTTACTGTAAAATGTTTTAATGTATTCTGAAACAAGTTCATTACAGAAAGCTTTTTCATTTCCTTAATGGTTGTACACTTGGATTTAATTTGCAGAAGAAACTTCTACCATAGCATCCAGAAGTTATCTGATATTTTCATGGTATACCTGGAAAATTACAGATGTTGCTATTGTTTCCTTTTAAATCACACTTTTTTTCCTTTCTTTTGGCAACTATTGCATTAATCCTGTATATGCTATCAAAGAGCTATAGTTTCTAGAGAGTTAAAACTTGAAAATCAATAAATCTATTTAAGAATGTGAAGTTTCTGGAATTCTCATTAAGGTTACATCCTGTACAATAAATAGTAAAAAATAAGTAATACAAAGATGTAATATGAGATAGAAAAGCCGTTGAACTAAAGAAGACTACATCCTTCAAGTAAAGAGTTATCAAAGAACTGTTGAAAAAGTATTTATGAGCTGAGAGATGTTCATACCATAAAGGTGTTTTGCAAGTTTGTTAAAGTAGAAACTTTTAAACTTTATATATACAGAACCAAATTGAGAGTAGAAGGTATGCAATTTAACTTAACTGCACATTTTTTTAAGTGTCACTGAGTCCAATCCAGATGAGGGATAATAAGCAAAATTTGTTCATGCAGCTTCTAGTCATTCATCCACTTCCCACTAGCTTAAAATTAGTCAAATATATACCAGCGCAGATCAAAGATACAATATTACATTAAAAATCCCTATCCAGCTTTACAGCTGAAATATTACAAGTATATACCTCTCAGCATCTTATGTAATATCATTAAAAAATCAGGTTCTCAAGGCCCAAGTCCACAGAAGATACAATGGAGCACAGCATAAATTGAACATAATTCCAAGCTACTGCAATAAGAGAAGACTAAATGCAATATCAGAAACAACAGCTGTGATTTCCTGGTCTTCCTTGCTTCCTGTGATTTCTTATTTTAAACAGAAGGTGAACGATGAATTTATCTCTAAAGGTAAGAGTTCAGAGCCACTATCTGCTTACTGACATATATACACATTTTATTCTTCTCAATGAAAATATTTATACCCATGTTCACCCATGTTTAGAAAGGTGGTATGAATAGCAAACAAAAGTCTCTGAGGATAATTCACCCACTCTGCATTCACATTAAACCCTCAAGCACCTAAAGCTGCAAAACCTCACTAGTTACAAATAAAGTTTGTACATCTGGGCTCTTGCGCAGTGTAGGAGTGCACAAGCTGTTCCCTTTCTCTGCATTATTTTCTCCTTCCAGTTTACCTTCTGAATTAATATTTCCTAAGACAGCTGATATTATTATTGGGCTCAAATCAGGACAAACTTTATCATCTAACTCAGAACTGAGTCTACCAAACACTTAAAGAGTTGTAAAATATTGCAATAATCAGGGTTTTTCTTCTGATTCTTTCAATTGTTTAGAAGGGAAGAGGGCAAGAACAAGGGAAGATAGAAACTAAATTCAACAGGAAGAGGTTGATACTGTTGATAAGGGTTTGGGGAATGATTAAAGAGGAGAAAATACCACAGTTAGAAGCTCTTTGGATAGCCCAGCGTGGTGGCATCAGAGCTGGGGAGGTCAGCAACGGGTACAGGTGGGATCAGGAAGTGACAGAGAAGCCAGAGGACTAAATGGATACTCTAAGCTTGGAAGTAGTTTCTTCTGGATGCTTGTTGTTTGATTAAGAAACAGGACAAGGAGCAAGGAAAACAATATCATAAACACACGAATGTTTATGTTCATGTGCTCCGTTACATCCTCGTGTCACTGCAGTGACCCACCACTACATCAGTGTTCGGGTTAATTATTTCTTTCATTACCCTTTCCCAAATATCTCAAGCAACATTTTGGGTTTTATTTTGTTCTTTGGACTATGTGGGAATGAGTTCCCATTTTCAGCAGGAGCTAGCTAGCAAGTCAGAGCACACATGGGCTAAATCCAGATAATCCCTCAGGAAACCTCCAGGTGCATGTATTAACCCTGAATACACCAAGCTTGTGCTTCCATGTAGGGTTTAGCTGGAAGTGCTTGTTGTGTGTGCTGGAACAGCACAGCCATTGAGGACATAGATATGCATGGAGCCCTGAGAAGAGGGCCTCCTCCAAGCTGGAGAGCCTCACCTGGGCCTAACTCTCAAGAGCCCATCCCAGCTCTGCCCTTGATACACTGCAGGTGTAACTGTACCTGGCCACAGCCCTCACGGCTCTGACCATGCCTTGCTGGTTTCTCCTGCTGCCTTCTCAATCCTGTATGGTTACTGCAGATGTATACAGGCATGCCTGGGGTCCTGGCTGCCCCAGGCTACCCTCACTGGACATATATTATTCTGGTTTGTAGACAGCGGGAGTGTGTCTGTGTTGGAGAGGACACTGCTCTGCCAGCCTGGCTCCTATCCATAGATCATCAGCCAACTGGACTCCTGCAGCTTTGCAACAGGATCAACCAGCTCGATTAAAGTAAGGGTATTTCCAGAAAGTCAACAATATCTAGAGAATTAATGCAGACATACAGATGTATATGGGCTTTTAATTATTTTCTACTAATATATGCTGATTAGTTCTGATACAGTGGAGGTGTATTTTAAATGCATTTTTAAACACTACATAAGAACATGAATAGAATAATCAGCGTGTGTATGATGTAGTCTTGAGATATTCTATTACAGTGTAACAGAATGTCACCTGCACATGTTCAAGTTCAAGGCACATGTAATGACTTACAGATGTTAAGTATGTCATTATATAATAGTAATAATAGTAATAAACATAATAATAACCACAGTATAACAACAATCATTATAATATTGGTACTTAGTATTTATAGAGCATGTTGCAGAGATGCCAACTGGGTGCTATTTTGCTCAATGTTATATGAACATAGAAATAATGGCCCCTTGCCATATTTTCTCAAGCAAAATATGGGACAAATTGGGGTTACACAAGGTGGCAGTGAAAGTATAGCAAGAGTAGCACTATGTTGTGAGGCTTGTCCAAGAGGCTTACCGGCAAACTAGGGCTAGTAATGAAACTAAAATGATAGGAAATAAATCTTGGCAGTTATATCTGAACTTTTAAGCATTCTACAGTGTCTGCTTAATTAAGCTCCCATCCACCTAGTAAATAAGGTTTTATTTCAGAAGTTTAAAAAGAATGTAAATCAAAACCCTCAAAGGGTTTTATCCCAATTACAAGGATAAAGTCAGGGAATGCACAAATTAGTTTTAGACTTCCAGTTTCCTGAAATAATTCCTACAGCTATTAGTTTTTCACCTGTGTATTTGTCGTAGAATGTTTCTATCCATCTAGTTAAGAACCATTCCAAAAGTCATCACATCAGAGGAGTATGTTTAAATATTGATCTGTGTGCTGCTTATATAGTACTCTCTTTCTCTAACACATGCTTACAATCCTATTTTTGTCATGATTGTCTCTGAATTTTCCATGTAAGCACATTAATTTATTTGATTTCTTAGTATGAAAAATAAACCATGAAACCATTTTTGGCAGTCTAGCCTGCAGGTAGCTGAGTAACCGTACAAGCACGTTGCTAAAATCACTGTCCATCCTCCCCTCCTCGGCCTGAGACAACTTCTTCTGCTAATCCTCATCTGAATTTAGTTTGTACACACAAAAGAAAATCATAATTTTTTCTTCTCTTGTTGTCAAGTAATCGAACACACACAGGAATGAAAGAATCAAAATTAAGTTATTAGTAATACAGTAGCATTGCATGAAAGGAAATAAGAAATAACTTATGTAGTTGAAACCATAGACAAAAATGTAAATAGGCAGAGGGCAATTACTTAGGCAAAATCAAAACTGTCCAGGACACTAGATCCGACAGAGACACTTCTAGAATCCTTAGATAAAAGAAAAAGCATGAGTTATTACGCTTAGTCTTCCTCCAATATTTCCATCTTCAAAAAAAGTCAATGAACTGGTTATTTCTTTTCCCTAAATTTTAGTGCAATGATGTAGCTACTGATCTATAACACCTCCTCCAAAAAACTCTTTGCCCCTGCCTGCCTCATCCTCACTGTCTTAAAGAAATTCTGAATCTGGGGAAGGAAAATCATTGCCATTATGTTTACTGAATATATTGAATTAAGTTTTGTTGGAAAACAGAAATAATTGACATTTTGGACAGAAATAATGTGCTTTAAAATGAATGACAGATAATTCAGATTTTCATGCAGACAAAAAAATGAAACCCCAGACAGTTTTCTTTAAGAATATAACATAGAATGTTTCTTTTAAACCTGAAATTCCATCTAAAAATTCCAAAGTTTTTGATTCATTTTCTTTTCCCCAGGATTTCTGAAGTGCAGGATTGGACAACTTTTGGCTGTCCTCACTGAGATCAAAGCCCGCATGTCAAATAATTTTTCACCGATGCTCTTAGTAACTCTGCTGAAACTCAACTTAGCTGGAACTCCCTGCACCAGCTGGCTCTGACTACAGTGCACTGCTAGGGAACAAGCAACTCTTCCACTTCTTTTATCTCCGGATATCCCCATCAGCAGATCCAGCTGCCTTACCCTGGATTCAGAAGCTAGATCGTGAGTCAGCAGAGTCATGTGAGCAGGCAGTGTGAGCAGGCAGTGTGAGCAGCCAGGGACAATGGCTCAAGGGCACAGTCAGAAGCTGGAATAAAAGTGTAAAATTCTCAAGGATTCATAATTTTTCAGCTCTTGGCTCGAAGAGAAATTATTACGCTATTTTGTAAATCTCTGGACCCTTAAACCTACTGGGCTACTCAGAGTTAAGGGCTCTGGATGTCCTTGAGCCTTATCTTCAGGCTTTCCTTCCTCAGAAAATCCCAGCACATGAACTGGACTGCATGTTTGAAGATTTTTGAGAGACTGTCATTCTCTGACAGTAAACTGCTCTCAGGAGAATTCTGACTAGCTCTAATTTTATGTGAATTTCTTTTAGTTCCATTAATGTTTAACTCACAATATCTCTCAAGTGTAAACTTTATGACATACCTGATTTTAAAGACCGTTGTCTACCATCGGCATCAGGCAGTATTTAAGTAGGAGTTTGTAAAATGTATTGTGCCTGCATGCATCTTTCTTGGCCTTACAAATTGATCTCTGAAGTTTACCATAATATGCTCAAAAGGCAAGAGCTAAGAACAGGAAAGAGTAGACAGAGTAGTAATATGTTTTTATTAGTATCGTGAGATAGTAAAGGAATACCATTAGTTCTTGTAAATTAGTTAATATTTGTACAGTTATTTCAATATAGAATATGCTCCATATAAGCATTATGTTGTTATTATTATTATGCTGTCACATCACAATGACCTGCACTATTCTCGCCTGTTAGGTGCTTTGGAAATTAATGCATATCTAAGAATACTGGCATTAGATCAATCAGATCAAATCAAGATGACATTGAAATGAGCCATTGCTGAATCTGTTTCACAGATGACAGGGATGCTTGTGCTCCTGTTGCTGTAATACTCACTATCACGCTTCCTTCCTGTATCAGATATTTTCCCCTTTTTTTCGTATGAATTGATCATCACTGTTCACTGAATTTGTATGTATACAGATGCCATACTACATTGATGATATTTCTATTTGCAACCAATTTTACATTCATTATCAAATACTTACTACTATTTCAACAGCTGACTTTGTTGGAGATCCTGAGATCTTCTTTCTAGAGGTAGTTATACATGTGCCAAGAGTGAATATTTTCTTAATTTTTGTGCTGATTATTTGATTATATAGGCTACGATTGGTTTTCTTCATATAAGCACCTGAGGAAAATAACATTACAGTATTGTAGAATCATAGAATAGCTTGTGTTGGACGGGACCACAAGGATCATCAAGTTCCAAACCCCCCTGCGACAGGGAGAGTTACCAGTCACTAGAACAAGTACTAGATCAGACTGCCCAGGGCCCCATCCAACCTGGCATTAAACACCTCCAGGGACCACAGTTGCCATTCATAACCTCTCTGGGCAACCTATTCCAGCACCTCACCACTCTCTCAGTAAAAAACTTTCCACTAAAATCTAATCTAAATCTCCCCTGCTTTAGTTTACAACCATTTCCCCTTGTCCTACCTCTATCTACCTTTGTATAAAGCTTATTTCCCTCATGCTTATAAACTTCCTTTAAATACTGGAAGGCCACAATGAGGTCTCCCTGCAGCCTTCTCTTTTCCAGGCTGAACAAGCCAAGTTCCTTCAGCCTATCTACATAGGAGACATGCTCCAGCCCCTGGATCATCTTTGTGGCCCTCCTCTGGACCCTCTCCAAAAACTCCACATCTAACCTGTGCTGGGGCCCCAGACTTGCACACAGTAGTCCAACTGGGGCCTCATGGGAGCAGAGTAGAGGAGGACAATCACCTCCCTCATGCTGATGACAACCCCTCTTCTGGTGGAACCCAAGGTACTATTGGCTTTTTGGGCAGCAAGCTCACACTGCTGGCTCATGTTCAGTTTTTTTATCAAACACAACGCTTAAGTCCTTCTCAGCAGGGCTACTCTCAAGGAGTTCTCCCAGTTTCTATACGTATCTGGGATTACCTCAACCCAAGTGCAAAACCTTGCACTTTTCTTTGTTAAACCTCATTAAGTTCACAAGGGCCCATTTTTCAAGTTTGTTGAGGTCCCTCTGGATGTCATCCCTTCCTTTTGCTGTATCAAATGCACCACTCAGTTTGGTGTCACCGGCAAACTTGCTCAGAGTGCACTTAATCCCATAATCTATGCCACTGATAAAGATGTTAAAGTTTACTGGACCCAAGATGGAACCCTGGGGGACATCGCTCTTTACTGTCTTCCACCTGGATATTGAGCCACTGATCACAACCCTCTGACTGCAACCTTCCAATCAGTTCCTTATCCACTGAATAGTCCACCCTTCAAATCCATCTCTCTCCAATTTAGAGATAAGGATGCGGAGGGGGACCATGTCAAAGCCCTTGCAGAAGTCCAGGTAGATGACATCAGTTGCCTTCCTTTTGTCTACCGATGGCATCATCACAGGAGGCCACCAGATTGCTCGGGTATGACCTTCCCTAGGTAAAACCATGCTGGCTGTCTCAGATCACCTGCTCATCCCACATGTGCCTTAATGTGCTTTCCAGGAGGATCTGTTTCATGATTTCCCAGGCACAGTGGTGAGGCTCATTGGCCTGTAGTTCCCTGGGTCCTCCTTTCTCCCTTTCTTGTGAATGAGAGTAATATTTCCCTTTCTCCAGTTTCCGGGGAATTCTCCTGACAGTCAGGACTTTTCAAATATAATGGAGAGTGGCTTCGCAACCACATCAGCAAAGTCCCTTAGGACCCTGGGTTTCACGTCATCCAGCCCCATGGACTCGTACACACACAGTCTCATGAGTTGGTCTCGGACTTGCTCCTCTCTTAGAGTTGGGGGTAGTTTGCTCTCCCAGTTCCCACCTAGAGGTTCAGGTTCAGGGATGTGAAGTTCATGGATGTGAGAATCCTGACAGCCAGTGAAGTCTGAGGCAAAGAACTCATTGTGTACCTCAGTCTTCCCTGTATCTGTTCTAGCCCGTTCTTCCTTCTCATTTAGCAGAGGAGGTACACTGTCTTTGGCCTGTCTCTTCTGACCTGTGTATCTACAGAACTCTTTCTTGTTGTTTTTAACATCCCTCGCCAAGTTCAGTTCCAAATATATACATTTATATACACATAAGAGTATGTTGCTAATAATGCAGTAAAATTTGCAATGTGACCTGGCTAGAACCTTGCATTATTGAGTGATGTTCCTGCTGTAAAGCACTTTGCTAACCAAGAAGTCACAAGTAATGCCCTTTGGGGGCAACCTGTTATTTTTGCATAGGTAAACATGACAAAATGAAAGGAGTGACACAAATCATAGTAAGAGACATAGAGAATAAAGAGAAAGAGTAAAAAAAAAAAAAAGGAGGAAGATGAGACAAAACTGAAAGAATGTAAAGGTTAGTGTTGACCATCTTTTGTTATCTGATTTCTTCAAGTATAGTGCAAGTATTTCTTTCAATGCCTCACGTACATGAGAATAGGCTTATTTCAAAGTAACAAGGCTCCATCATTACTTTTATTCTCCTAATGAAAATAAATCACAGGACCATAGATTTTTACTGGACATTCAATGTGAAAGAAATAACTGTGTTTCTGCTCCTTTAAACTGTGACTTTTTGTTACAGAGTTCAGAGTGCCACAGTCATTTTTCCTCTGTTTGGTTTCAGTGTAGGTTATCAGAGTAAAAAGTGATCTTTATCTAGGTGAGCTATTGGAAGAGCTCAGTTTTGCTCCACTCCCAGTAATGAATCACCTAGTAACTCATGAAGCAGTGGAGCATCTTGGTTATTGTTAAGCAATAATATTTAACAATAATACTTATGGCTACAGTGTATAAGGAAAGCAGAAAGGAGTCCAAATGCTATGAATAAAACAAACAACAACAAAAACAATAAACAAACAAGAACAAAAACAAGAAAACCTTATCTCTAGTCATTTCCTACTGGTGACAGAAATAATTGGCATTTTTGGTCTTAACTCAATATCAACAACTCAATATCAGCAACTAATGCCATAGAAATGGATTTAAATGCCCAGTGGGTTCAATTCTGTAGGCCAGGATTAATTAGGTTATTTTTACAAAACATAGACTTTTGTAAATAAGCTTTATTTTCAAATGAATTTAGATTTTATGAGAAGCATCTGCATGACATCTTGGAGGACTGTTTGTTTGTTTGTTTGTTTGTTTGTTTGTTTGGAGCTCAAGCTAATGTTGCTTTGCACCTAATTTGATAATGTTTAGGCAGGACCTGAATCCAGGGACATATGTTTGTTGCTGACATCCACAAACTCTTTGGCCTACATTCAGCCTGTCAAGGGCTGGCAGAAAGCAGTGTATTAACTGCTGTTATACACAGGCCTCATTATCATCCTGAGATGAAGGAAACATTCTGTAATTAATATAAAAAATATTATTTGCTGAGGCCATTATAAGCAGAGAAACGTGCACTCTATTCCTGTTACACATAAACTAATTCCTATGTATAGACAATTATTGCATTCATTTTTGGTCTGAAGATTATGAAAATTCTTCATTGTTTTTTTGAGAGTATTTTATACTAGCAGATCCCAAATTCTTTGCTCTCGTTTCCAGATATCTTTAACTATGTGAATTTTTATCTGCATACTATGATTACTGAAGTATGACTGAAACTTAAACACTAATAAAAGTCATTTTCCAGCTGGACATACCAATTTGTTTTCCATTCAGCTTTAAAATAAGTGAGATTCATGTTAAAATTAACTCCACTGTTGTAACACTAAACTGAAATTCCCAAATGAAGGAAATGCACTTGTTCAGACTCTACACCTCATTTTCAGACATTTAAGTGTAGGGAAGGTTAATCTCTCCATCGTTCACTACCTGAGTATCTAATGAAAAACAAAAGGGTGATCCATGGGACAGTACAGACATTGTCTCACCTTTCTGTCCCTAGAATCTCAGTCCCTCCTGTGGTGAAATCTTACTTCCTCTGGGCTTGGAGAGATGGAGAGCTGCCCTCAGGTGACCTATCAATAGCTAGAAAAACTTCAGTAATGTTGCATATATTTTTTACTTATTGAAAGCATATAAGCACTTGATATTAATACTCCATTGAGGAGGACTGCAGCTGAGAGAATGCTGTAATGAGATTGGCGTTTTACATGAGAAATTGGTACAATTTTCCTAAAATGCACCAGTGGTCTCCAAGTTATATTTGTGCTTGAGAGATAAGCCAAATGCCATTACTCTGTCCTGC
>JANHGO010000063.1:38016423-38065949 GCA_024606505.1 Aquila spilogaster
CATACTGAACTCAAAACATAGCACCATACCAGCTACTAGGAAGACAGTTAACTCTATCCCAGCTGAAACTAGGACAATATAGTATATAAAGTTTATATGAATATATACAGTATGCATATCAGTGTAATGCTGATAATGCAGTATAATCACATTTGCAAGGTGACTTGACTAAAGCCTTGCAGTATTAAGTGAGGTTCCTTTCATAAAGCATCTGGCTAATCAAAAAATCACAAGTGATTTCACAGCAACAGATACAGAGAAGGTAAAAAAAGACAGCAAAAAAGAGCCCCAAAAAGCTCTTTTGAAAGAGCTGAGAGACAACTCGTGTGAAAGAATTTTGAGGTTAATGTTGACCATTTTATAGTGTTTGATTTCTTCAAGTGTAGTGTAAAGCCATGTTTCCCATGCTTCATGGAAATAAGAATAGGATTGTATCAAAGTAACCTGACTTCATCATTGTTTTCCTCCTAACCAAAATAGCTCACAGGACCACAGATTTTGACTAGCCATTCAGTTTGAAAGAAATAACTGCATATCCCTGTTCCTTTGAATTGTGACTTCTTAATACAGAGTTCAGAGTGCTACAGTCATTTCTCCTCTGTTTGGTCTCGTATATTATCAGAGCAGAAGGTGATCTTTAGCTGGATGAACTATTGGAAAAACTCAATTTTGTTGCACTCCCAGTAATGAATCACATAGTAACTCAGAAAGAAGTTGAACATACTGGTTATTGTTAAGCAAAAATATTTAGCAATAATATTTAGGGCTGCAGTGTAACAGGAGAGCTGAAAGGAGTCCAGTTGCTAAGGAAAAAAAACCACCCCAAACCAAAAACTTATCTGTACTCATTTCCTACCAGTGACAGACAGGATTGACACATTTGGTCTTAACATCTGAATGAACTATTGGCAGTTCCTCAGCAACTAATTCGATGGAAATGGATTCACATGCCCTGTGGGTATGAATCTACAGTCAGGATTAATTGGGTTACTTTTTACAAAGTGTAGACTTTTGTAAATAAGCCTAATTTTTAAATGAATTTGGAGTTTCTGATAAATATCAGACTAATGTCTTGGAAGATTTTTTTTAAGCTCCTGCTAATGCTGCTTTGAGCTTCCTTAGGTAGGACCAGCATCCAGGGACATATATTCATTGCTCATGTTCATGAAGTCTTTGGCCTGCCTGCAAGCCTACCAAGGACTGGCAGAAAGCAGTGCTCTGTGTAATGGTTGCTGTTATGCAGTGGCCTCACTATAGTCTGACTTGGAAAAACTATTCTGTAATTAATATAAATAAGATTTTTTTTTGTTGAGGTCAGCGTACTCAGAGAAATGTGCACTCTATTCCTGTCACTCATAAACTAATTTGTATATATCGTACGTATCATAGTATTACTTTGTACAGATTTATTGAATTCTTTTTTGGTCTGAGGATCACAGAACTATCTGTTAGTTTCCTGAGGGTATTTTATAGCAGCAGAACCCAAATTCTTTGCACTCATTTCCAGATATCTATAACTATATGGAGCTGTATCTGTATGCTATGATCACTGAAGTATCAGTGAAACTTAAACATTAAAAAAAGAGTTATTTTGCAGCTGGAACTACAAATTAGATTTCCATCCAGCTTTAAAATAAGTGGGATTCATGTAAAAATTAGCTTCATTGTAAAACTAGACTGAAATTCCCAAACATCCCTCTCCAATGGTTAGAAGAAACCAAGGCAACTTACTTGTTCAGACTCAGCACCTTACTTTAGACAGTTAAATTAAGGCTAGGTTAATCCCTCCCTCAGTCCCTATCTGAGTATCTAATGAAAAAAAAAATATTTGTAGGACATGATAAACTTGACCTCAACCTGTTCCTATCTACCAAAATCTAAGAATCCTTCATATGCTGAACCTTATCTCCTCTGGGCTCAGAGACTAAGAGCTGGCCTCAGGTGACCTACCAATAACTAGAAAAACTTCAGTAATGTTGCATATACATTTTATTTATTGAAAGGAAAGAATATTAGCAGTTGGTACTAATACTCTATTTAGGAGGACTGCAGCTGAGAGAATGTAGTAATGAGATCGGCATTTTACATGAGAAATTGGTACTACTTTCCTAAAATGCACCAGTGGTCTCCAAGTTATATTTGTGCTTGAGAGATAAGCCAAATGCCATTACTCTGTCCTGCAGTAGTCTGTATTTTTAGAAAAGATGAAATAACCAACACTTGCATTTTTTACATCTGTGATATGAACCAATAACCCCATGAAATTGGATGAGCACTAACCTTCTGTGAAAAACGATTAGCCCTATGTTCTAAGATAAAAATAATAAAATATGAAAAATTTTTGAAGGACAAGAATTGCTTCTCCTGGGCTGAGAATTAGATTTCTTTGTGGAATGGTTTAGATTAAATTTTTTTCCAGAAAAGTATGGAGTAGCAAGTAACACTATTTATTAAGATTTAATGAAATACATGGAGAAGCTTGAGTATAGGATACATTTCTCAAAAACAATGTGGTAGCTGAGATTTCTCTTCCTGCCTTTCATCTTGATCTGCAAAAATGGTGTGAATGTGTGCAAGGCAGAATCTGCCAGTGCTGCTATCAGGGAGACATTAAGCGTGAAAGAACTTGTACTGAACTTGATGCTTTACCAGGCATATGAGTGAGGTAGTTCATTTCAAGTCTTGCTGAACCCCACATAAAAACCTTGCTTTTAATATATTTTCAATTATACTCCACGCATAATGGATTTTTATTTTTTTTAACCCAAAGAATAATATTTGGTATAAACTGCATTTGAATTTTCTAAGTAGAAGCTTGAAACATATCCTTAAATTCACATTTATATTTATATTTTTCAATTCTTTTTACTTTTTTAATAGCACATTTTCCTGGTTTTGCCATGTGTAATTCAAAAAAGCAAAGACAGAAAGTTCAATGTCTTGATTCTACTCATTTAGTCAGACTTAAATGTACCTCCTTAAAGAAACTAAAGGACATACTTACATAGAAAATTATTAGCAAGAGACAAGATAACAGTTTCAAAAATAGTTTGGTTTTAAACATGGTTTTGAAGCTGAAATTCCATTTCAAAAATTATGCAGGAATTTGGGGTTTTTACATTTCATTGAACTTCAACATATTTTTAGTAATTAAGTGCTTACGTCACTTTTGACAGTTTTACATATGCTTTAGGAGAAAAAATAAATTGCAGGAAAAGAAAGACTCATTGATCTATTTTTCATAAAGTATTTGCTAGATTGAGTAACTATCTGCAAACAGAAGTCTGTTGAATAACTTACAGGTTATTAATATTTTGGAAGATACATAAAGGATGAGGCAAGAAGAAACAGTAGTCAACTATCATATAAACGGCAGAAAATTTAAGTCTTGGAAGTAGAAATTATGTGCTAAGGGCAAAGAGAAGACTGGAAGTCCCTCAAGAAATCAGTAGTGCCACATATTGGGAGAGCAACCCTGGCAGCCTCTTGGGAGAGTGTCAGACTTCCCTAGGAGCTCTCCCGGTGGCAGGCACCTCTGTATCCCAGAACAGACCCCAGGCAGGTGGGTCCTGCCTGGTAGAGTCCCAGAGGTTTTTCCAATCTCGCCTCTATAAGGGAAGGATGCTCTATACACCTCTTGTTTTGAGACAAGGTGAGACAGCCTAATAGTATTAATCTCATCCAAATCTTTGTAGATGCATGTGTCTGCATCTGTCCCAAATCCAAGACAATCCAGTATTCAGTTATCTCCCTCTTTCCTTCAGCTGCACTGAATTCTTATCTTTACCTGAATACTCTTCTGATAAGTAAATTTATTTTTTCCATATATCCAATATTACTGGTACCATGACCCTGGAGAGAGTACTTGGAAACACCAATAAGATTAAATGTTAATTATAGAAGCTGGGAAATGAAAAAAAAAAAAAAAAAAAAAGAAAAAAAAAGGTTGCCATCCATCTACAAAACATAAATTTGTCTGAGGATGGCAAAATGGGAGTGCCTTGATAACAACCATCCATTAGGAACTTATTCAGATATTTTCCAATAGGGCTCTGTTTGCCCTTGAGCTTCAATTCTCTTGGGCTAGAAATAGGATGGTGAACAGGTTGCTGTGCTCCAGACTGAAGGAGGTGGTAGATGTTTTCATTCACACAGAGGATACAGATATAGGGAATGGGATAAAGATCTTACACAGCTACACAGGGTTCACCTTTATATTAAGTCCAATGATTTTGTTTAATGACTACTATCCTTTCATTCACAAATTAAGTCAGGTATTTAATCCTGAATAAGTCTGGACAGGGAACCTCTAAATGACCTTAAGGCAACAGAGGAAAACTACTTATACATATTTTAATACTTCCAATAAAGACATAGTTTCCCATGTTATACTTCACAGCCAGCTTTGATTTGCTGTATGGAGTTTCTGACTGTATAGCCTGTACAATTTGTTCATTTATTAAACCTATAACTGTATCGGATAGTGAAGAACTACACAGAGACATCCAATCCAACTGCATTAGAGTTAGCCTGGATTCCAGAGGAGAACGGTCTTGGCTTTGCTAAACTCTGTCCGTGACTGTATACACTGTTCCTCTCATTAACTTCAGTGGTGTAGTACACTAATGAAGCTGAACAGTTTCTGATATCTTAATATGTATGAACACTCAAAGCTAGTTGAACGTGATGAAACATTGACTTGGCCAAATCTTTGAATTGGATATGCCTAGAACTTGCTCTTTATGTGAGCTCCTCTAGATGAGCTGTAATATTTGCTATTAAACTGGAAAAGGCAGGTTTCATTGGAGTATAAATTTTAAAGAAGAGAAAAATTAGAATGACTGTGTTTGCATAGCAATAAAAAGTTTATAAACAGTTCTTCCTTGAAAGAATGTCCTTGCATATGGTCTTGGTTTGAACTAGCTTAGAGACTTTTGGGGCTGCAGCAAACTGTGCTTATTTCTCTGTGGTCTTCTGCCACCTCCGTGGTCTGGCTGCCTGATCCTTGCTCCTTTCTGCCATTTCTTTTCCCCTCTATTTGAGCTGAATTTCTCAGGCCCTTGCTGTGATCACCTCCTTGTTTTCCCCTCTGTGTCCTGCAGCCTAGAAACCTCTGCCTCAGACATGCTTGAGATCAGCCTCCTCTTCCTCTTGGTCTTTACAGAAAGGCTGACATCAGGAGAAATGAAACACAAACATTCATTGCATGGAATTATACAAATAATGTGGGCACCCTATGCCAGCACAGTCTGTCCCCTACAGACTTGCCATTGATTTCATGAACCTGCCAGACACTCCCTGCCAAGGTCGTATCCTCACTGCAGAGAGGGAGAACTGCACTGTTGTTAGAGGAGAAAACATGGAAACCACTCTAACTCATCTGCCTTACCAGTTTACATACAGAAATTTTTTCTTTGATACAGAATAATTGAAATGATCACATGCTGTACATCATAAAGATGGAAGAATATTAAGAAAACAAACATGAGAGTATGTCTGTATATCCTAGAAAAGAGATAAACTTTACTAAAATACTCCATTAACTAGACGATAGAGTATATGGATCCGTCAACACATTTTGGAAATTAAGCCAATTATTATTTGTTTACCTTAATAGTCTGAAAGAACTTGTTAACCAACAACACTTCTGATTTTACCATTCTACTTGACATAATGGTTATGAGAAGAAAACATATTTCATTTGATGCAGATCATCTTCTGTGATTCAGAAGAGAATGGTAAAATGTATTTATATAATTCGATTAGGAGTAAGAACAAAATGAAACAAATAATATTGCAGTCATTAATCAGAATCAAGTCCTTGCTGTGCTAGGCACATTCCAGGCTGACATGGGAGACATTATTACTTTACCACAGAGGGAAATTCACCTCTGCATAGAAAGTTACAGGTCTGTATATCATCTAAAGCCCACATAAATCCACCGGTTTTATGTGGAGTTTCCAAATATAGAACATCTTTTTCCATGAAGAAAACAAGATTACACAGGAGAAAATTTACTTCTGGGTTTTTTTTTCAAGCTGAATTTCACTTTTATCACCTACAAGACTTAGAACAAGTTTATGTACTTAAGTGCCATTTATGAAGTTCAATGTGGCAATAATAACTGAAATTTTATCACCTTATCTATACTAAGGTTCTCAAGATGAACACAAGTCATTTTTCTGAAAATTTGATAGCTTGCTCTGAAATAAATGTAAGGAACCATTTATGAGCTGGAATATACCAAAATCCTGGTGTTTGAATGAGTACACTGTGCTAGTTAAAAAGCAAAACAGTTTGAACAAACAGCAAATACCTCAGCTTCCAACACAAACAGAACAAGAGGTCTGTAAAACATCTCATTTTAGATGTTTTCCTGCCATAAAAAGAATATGATCTTCTACCTTTAGGTTGTAAAATCAGTCATTCTGGATCCAGTACCTTCATAAAATTCATGACTTGAAAAATGGAGGACAGAATTAGTAGTTGGAGGGTTTCTTGCAATGCAACATCATAATATAACTCTTTCACATTGAGTCTAATAGCTGTGCCACAAAGCAAAGTAAGATACGTAGAAATGACTGAAAGTCATGGTTAAATTAATATTTCTATCTCCATGTGTATGTAACTTGCATTTATATGGATAGTAACATGAAAAAGAATGAGTATAAAAATGGGTAACTTTCAGATATTATCTATGACAAATATGAAGCTGTACAAGTATCCTCAGTTCAACTGCTTTCAAATTACTGGTAAAAAGGAAATGTTCCTGGAACAAGTACTGTCTACCCTGGACTTTGGGAAAGCTCAAGTTTGGGGCTAAGTATAATTAGACATATTCCACATTTGTTCAAGAGGGATGTTGGTTTTTACAACATCCTGCTCTAAGAGACAAAAGTGGCAGCTGTTTGAAGCTTTTCAGAGCTGTGAAATATTCAAAGTTTAACCTGAGATAGACAAACTAGCAAAGTGAAAATGAGGTGAGCAAAAAGAAATAAAGAATATAGTTTCCATGTGACTTAGCAATTTGTCACTTCTATCTCAATGCCTTTTATGATTCATGGCTAGAGACTACAAGATAGCACTGAATACAGTAAAATCTTACAAACTGAAGTTTTGGGGTGGAAAATCTACAAGCTATGCAAATCTTCCAAAAAAAAGTGTCAATAAAAGCTTTGTAACTTTGCACTTGTTTTCTGTGCATGCAGAACACATACCTTTCAAGTGTTTTGTACATAGACACTTTTTGTTGGAATTCTTTTTTTTAATTTTATTTTTATCTTTATTATTTGTTTTACTTGCCATAAGGCTAACTTTTCATAGCTTCAAGGGACTCCTAAACATCTAAAAAGATGTAAAATAATTTTGTATTAAACACTAACAACTCATGACTTTAAAATTTTGAAATCTTGGTCTCTTCAAGAAGCAGAATATTCTGAGTCTCTGTGAGAAGATGAGAGTGCAAATTCTAATGATATAAAATGTCTTGACTTTTTCCCTGCAGCTCTGGAAGTGATAAGATTTTAAAGCTAGCATGGCTTCATTTGAACAGAAATATAATTTAAAAGGAAATTGCTACCCTTTTTAAAAGATACTACACTACAGTAGAGTCCAGTGAATAGCGATTGTCGTAAAATTTTGTAATTATGATTTACTTTCAGAACAGGTAGCAAATAATATTGCAGGATTTATATTTGACTCATTTTGGGAAATCTTTCTGATATGTTAGTCCAGCTACAATAAATTTGTTCTCTTGTCATATTCAATCAGATAGATTGACCTAGGAGTCATCTGTGATGATAAAACATTTATCATAACATCCTCTGGAAGATGAATATGGAATACTGTTAATCACATGGCCAAAAATCATGGATTAAGGAATATAAACACCATAATTTAAAATTAAAAAGTAATCAGATTTTTTTTTTTTAAAGAGTACATTGATGCTGCCTTTATTGTTATTCCAGGTTCTTAAATCTTATGTTTTCAAGCTCTTCTCTGAAACTTCCATGACTAGCAAGTTTTTAGTGTATCCATTTCACTGTTTGTTAAGTCTTGCATCTAGGAATGAAAGTTGTGAGGAGAGTTGAGTTTCTCTTGCAGAGTACTGATTTGTGTAGGAGCAATTTTAGAAAATCAGGAAATATGACAACATAAAATAATGAATTCTCAAAGCTACAGATATTGCACATTTTCAGAATGTAACATGTAATTCTTTCCAAAACACTAAATAAGCTACTATGTTTTATGGACAGAAGTTCAAAAATATTAGCAATAACACTTCAACAATTTTTTTTTAACAAATATAGTTTATTCTGAAATACCCACAAGAAACTAGAACATAAAAAATGTTAAGACATGAACATCAAACTAGTTTCCCATAGCACATCATAGAAGCTGCTAGCAGCACATTGTAATTAAGTCTTGGCCTTCGGCATTAATTTTGCATGTCATAAAGAGACTTTGTAAAATGAGATATAACTTTTTAATAAAAAAATTAGATATGCTTTAAAAGAAGGAGCAAATAGTGATCAGTTACCACCAAGCTGATGTGGTTCCTGGAAAACAAATATATAGTAGTAAACAAAAAAGCCATTAAAAAGTGGTACTGGATCAGACAACCTGGTTTGAACCTGGTGTTCAAAGTCTCAGGCATTCAGTAAGCATCAGAACAAAACTTCTACTTGGCAGTTTCAGATTGCTTCCTTATACTTTTGCCATACATCTAAGAAACAGAACAGTATAGAAACCTTTTCTCGATATTGCAGCATACTGTATACTTCAAGTTGACACAGTGCATCTAAGTACTATATATAGTATGCGTGTTATAAAAAATATAATTTCATGAAGTAACATGGTAGATTAATAAAAACATTTTTGCAAAGTTTTTTAATAGTATAGTTTTTTCCAAATTCATGACTTATGAACTTGCAAAAGTACTGCAGTATTATTTTGTTAATGGAGTTTAAAGGATATACACATTTAGTGGCACACCTTTAGACAGACACAAGCAAATGAACATCATTCACACAAATAATCTTCTTTCTTTCCCTTTGCCCTCACACTGTTTCTGAAGGCAAAGCAATTTTCAGGATATGCTTAGGATCCACTTTTCCCATCTCTTGCTAATTGTGAATTTGACTGTCCAGTGAAGTTCCTGCTCGGGAAGGCAGTGTGTGAAGACCCTCTTGACATGCAATAAGGGCACGGCTACAGAGTCAGAGGCAGACAGTCACAGAGTTCAACCACCCTCATGCATCCCCAGCAAGGCACCAACCAGCTCTGGCTCCCAGGTTGAGCAGGCCTGTCAGTGTGGGGCTGTGCTCTGACTATGCCCCCGGGGGGTATGGACTTACTCTTGTGCTAATTCAGCTCCTCAGCTTCAGAATAGGTTGGCATCCCCTGTTCCAGTAGGTCTGAAGCCTTGCTGGAGCCCCGAAGGTGCTCATAGACAGAGCCAGAACGTTGTGCATAAATACAGTATTCGGCTGTCCCAGTCCAGTCTCCTTAAGACTTCTTCATAATAGTGGAGACTGGTAGGCTTTTCGAGGGAATCATGCAAAACAGGAATGTAATTTAGATTTTCTAAATTACATCCTGGACACTCCACCCTGTCACACAGTAACTTGCTTCCTGTGCAGTAGTTTTTCATGTAGGTAAGCCACAGTCAAGAGCCACAGTCAGTTCGAGATGTGCTCCCAGTTCTGGTCTAACAAAGCTGTCTTGTTTTTAACAAGCCTAAAGATACTGTGAAAGCCCTTACACATTAAACACAACAGTAGTCAGCTTTTAAATATCTAAGAAATTAACTTTGGGGCAGGCACTAGGGCTCACAGAGAGAACCAGCAAGTTGCCTTCCACAGGAAGGGTCAGCAACACTCCCTCCCCTTCAGCAAGGTTCAAGTTCCAGTGCTTCCACATTTCAGCTTTGTCTCTTCTAAACGAAACCATTTTCTTTTTGGTGACTGAAATTGCTGATTGCCAATGAATCTGTCACCCCACAGGTGGTACTATGTTGTTGTACTATAGTACATAACGGTCTATAGGCAGACACAAGCTTGCTCTGAGCTGACCAGAAATTCTGTGACCAACATTAGCACAAATACCAATTTGGGTTAGTGGGATTGAACCCCATTTGTTTGATTCTGCACCCATGGCACAATTAATTCATGACTCAGACCACCTTCCCAGAGAAAAACAAGAGTTGACACTGCTAGCTCTCTCTTCCATGTGGGAATGATTTAGAATTACTGAAGTTAAAAACAACATCCTGAATTGCACACAGCAACCTGCTGATAGTCTGTGCAAATTAGAGAGCAGTGATGCATATGAGCGCTGTGTGACACACAACTTATTAAACAAAGAACCACATTCTGCATTAGCTCCATGATTAATTGGACTAAACCTCCAGAGAGGTTTCCAACATGCATCACCTGCCACATGGGACAGTTTAACTCAAAGAGATATCTTGAAGGTAGGTTGTAAATGTGATAATTTATTGAAATGAGGCTGAAAGCCAAAGAAGTACAGATAAAATGTGATAACAGTACTATGACCTTGTATTTTAGTGACTGACAAATTTTAACTGTTGAATTTAGGAAATTATTTAGTAAAACCATGACTCAGGCTGCTATAGTGACACTAAGAGTTACTATATGCTTTAGCCAGAATCTGCATTGGAATAATCTTACAGGTAAACTAAGGCCAAATTAATTCTCTTTGCTACGTATTAGGGAATTTTGTGATGCCTATTTGTCTTTTACACTGACACTGAAATAGATGTAGTTGTCATTAATTACATCAATATATCTGTGCAGAGGATAAAGTAAAAACAGAATTTGTAGAATTTTGTGCAAGTAAAAATCAGATTTACACCAAAGAAAAGCAGCTGTGTAAGTGCTTACCCATCCCCTCAGCTGCTTTGTTGAGGGCTTCAGAGTCTTGTGTTGCTCATAGATTGCTCTGGAGATGCTTACCACTGTCATGAATGTCATTCATAGAAAATAAGCATTCAGTTTAGTGTTTGTTACACTGTAACACAAAAGGCTAACTCCCCAAATCCTCCCACAGCACCAGCTTTCAGGTAAGTACGATACATTTTAAAAAAGATTTAATAGAATTTTAACACTGAGGAATTTGCAGTCTAATTTGGACTCTTAGAGAAACTTTTTTTTTTTAAAAAAAAAAAAAAGCACAAAAATTTGGCATGGAGTTAGGTAGGAGACTTGGGACTGAGAGCCAAATAAAACAAATACATTTAGAAAACTGGACTGGAAGTCAAACAACAGCTATGGTCCAGTCCAAGGCTGCTTTGGGCTTCTCTTAAAGTGAATGATGCTATGAACTCAAGATGTGAAAGAAATATTCAAAGGAGGATAAAATAAAGAAATATCTGGTCAGAAAGATTAAATGTTGAAAAGTGAAATACTCAAGCTAAGTAGCCTGCATGGACTGACACTTCAAAAGATGAAACATAAAGAAAAAGGAACATTTTAAAGATTATATCAATTGACGAGGCCCTGAACAATCTCCATCCCAACAATGGAACTCCTTCTGTTCATTTCAGTGCACTGGACTTAAAAAAAATGTGAGAGAAGTAGAGAAATCTCTGTAATGGAAGAGCACTACTTTATTTAAATTAGCTATAAGCACTTTTGGTACAGTTTGGTCTTAGCACATCAAATAGACAAGCCGTTTTAGACTTTCTACCCAATAAGTAATGTCTCCAGTCATAAAGTGTCGATTAACAACTCACTTGTGAAAATCTGTTCATCTGTTTAGGAGTATTTTGCCAAAAGCACACATGGACAAATTAGCCTCTTATAGATATGTGAATGGATGTTACTGTCTGAAGTCAAAGGACTAGAATAATAAAGAAAAATGAACCAAAGATGTCCAGTTATATATTTCAGATATGAAGCATCGTAGAAATAATAAGAAAAAATGATTTATCCTAGGCTGAGGATATCGGACACATACTGTAACTTCCATGATTGCATTTCATTTTTCTGGTGAAGTTCAGGGACAATAGAGTAAGTGCATTGACTGACTTACTGAATGTTTTGTTTTTCTGGGTATATTTCAGAGACAAAATAAACCATGCCTGACATCTAACAAATGTCATGTACGTTAATAATTGCTGCCTTTAATACATCAAAGTATATTTCCTTTTTAAAAAAACTTGGATAATTGTAATAGAGTGGCAAATAGGATTAAGTTGAACATTAAAAAATATTTTTTTTACTTCTTAAGCAAGACAAAAATTACTTTATCTCTTCAGAAAAAGTAATTAATGTATTCAGTGTTTATCCCAAGACACTTGAAAGGGAATATATGGAACTACTATTATTCTGGTAATAATTGCTGTATTAATGTCCCTCTAAATAACTTGAAACTCATGTAATTACCTCTTCAATGTTTGTACCTCTCATGCACTTTTATAGTTTAAGATACTTGTGAAAAACTTTAACAATAATGTTATGAAAAGAAGGAAGAATAGGAGATGGTGAGATTACATGAGATCGCCAATTTCAGTGAACAAGGACAGCCTGCCATTGCTGTCTTCTTGTGATAATTCTACATATTTAGTGTTTTCTTCTGTAAATTGTATCATCCAGCTGTCTAAAATAATCTCATATAAAATAGGAAGGTACAGTAAACTTACATTTATCTAATTTGTTGTTTGGTTATTTAGCATATTACAGGACAAAACATATCTTCCAATTGAAAATGATCTGTTTTCAGCAAAACTTTTAACGTTATTTGGAAATATCTATTCCAGTGAATACTAATGTGAAAAATGTTTTAAAATGTACATCTCAAAGCATGGGAGTGGAGATAAAGAAAGTAATATTGGTTCTGAAGAGTCAGAAAAGCTCAGGTTTGTCATTTTGTACATTTCCTTATCTAAACCCAGGATTGTTTATAGTTGTGCCATTTCTGACAGATGTTTTTGCCCCTGTTCTTAAAGATATCCCAGTAATGGAGATTCTGCAAACCTCCAGGCCAATTTATTCCAGCATTCAACTATTTTTACCATTAGAAATTATAAACTTCAGTAAGAAAGATTTAAGTCCATTACATCATAACCTATCCATCATGGAAAATGGGGAACAGATAATTCCCCTCTTTCTGTATCTTGAGAAAACTTGCAAGACTTTTGTCAGTATACTTTTTTCTGGAACAACTGAACTCAATTCTTCAGTTTCTGATTTTGGTCATGTTTTCTGCACCCTAGAAAATTTCATTGATCTCTTCTGATCCTTCTCTAATTGGACCATATCTTTATCGAAATGCAGAGACCTGATCTAGTGAAAAATGTCCCCCCCCATGGTGGGGGGGGGTGGACTAGATGATCTTTAAAGATCCCTTTCAACCCAAACTGTTCTATGATTCTATGATTCTATGGTATTATGCTCTCAGAAACTTAAGACACCCTTACACAGGAAATTAGAGTAAGTAATCAAGACCTATTCATTTTATACTGAAAGGATATTACAAACATTAAGAGGCATTCCATTAAGATAATTTTACAAATGGACTGTCAGTGCTGGTTTTCAGCAGATCCAGTTTCTTTCAAAGTCAGTTTCACCTTAGTAAGCTGATTTCCCAACTTCTCCTTAATATACAACAAACACAAAACCAAAGGCCTGCTCACTGCATCCAGTCCCATGCTGTTATGAGTATCTATATGTTATAAAGTTTTTTTCAACCACTTATTTAGCTGCATCTTTAGACTAGTAAAGTTTCTTATATTGTAAGAATATTTTAAAAAGTCATTCCTTTGACGGTTTTCATTTTGGACTTCCATCAAGTGTTGACGAGCTTATACATGTTTACTGCTTTGTTCTTGGAGATGAGTCACATTGCTTCTTAGCCTTCACTTACTGAAGTGAACTTCTTAAATTTTTTTGGTCTACTATAAGACAGGTTTGCTATCTACCTACAGATCTTCCCTCCTTTAGACTATTTTAAATTTAACTTTCTTGAACACGAGTGACTTAGTTACACATGATATTCTAGGTAGGGCTTCCCTTATCTCTCTCAGAAACCCCTGACACTATTTCCTAAGATGAGGATGTTAATTTTTTCACAGATACATTGTATAGTGGCCTATATTCTTTCTGTTTGGATTAACGCAGTTATGGGTTTTATTCCTCTGTTATTCTCAGTTGATAATCTTCCAATTCATAGAGGAGTCTTTTTTCATTAGTCTGCAAATGCATGACTTTACACTTTGCACTACTATACTTTATCCCATTACCATTGCTCCAGCTTTCAAGGTCATCCAAGTCCTTTGTGTCCCCTAAATTCTTCCAACCCACCTTTACATTGAAAAAGTCTAATAACTTTGTGTCGCCAGAAAACTGTGTTAGAATGTTTGTGTGTGCCAAGATAATAAATGAAAATATTAAATCAGACCAGTCTCAAGGTTGATGTTTGAGGAACTCCCTTAGTAATCTTTCTCCAGCCTGGTAATTCCTCTTTCAATGTAAGCAAGTGTCTTCTCTCCACATTAACCAATTTCTTGTCCACCTTATCTGTCTGCTCTAGCATAGTAAGTAAATTCCAATGCAGTACCACATCAAAGACTTCCTTGAAGTAGATTAGTTCTGCTGCATCGTTATTCTCTAAAAACAGGACAACCCAGTATTTCACAACAGCAAAAATCTAGCAAAGATCATCAAACAACTTTCAAGAAATTTATGTTTCACCATCTCCCTTTGTTCTTTTAATTCTGTATCTCTATTATAACGTCCAAAACATGTTTTAAAGCTCTGTTTATTACTGTCATCAGAGAAATGAGCCTGCAGTTTATTTGAACACATTTTTCTCTTTCTTAAACATAAGCAACACATTCCCCTTTATCCATTCATATGGTGTTGATGTTGATTTGAGAAATTAGAAATCTGTGTGGACTGGCAAATCTCTCAGTATTCCAGAAAAGCAGCTACCTGCCTTGGAGCAATGTCTGTTGTGATCACTTTTGCTTAGTATGCACTAAAGTCTTTCTCACAGAGAGCTGAGGGAAAGTATTCATTTAGCTTTGGGCCTAGATTTAGAGGATTCTTAATTGTCTTTACTTCCTATCCCATTGACAATGTATAAATTCTCCATAGCATCTTTCCTTGTTCTGTTCTTATGTGTTTTCATTTCCTTTTCAAAGTCAAACTCAGCTTGAGTTTTGGTGATTCCACTTTAGTCCTGTATTTTTTAACTCTAAAGTCTTTTTTTGCTGATCAATATTGAGCTCAGTTCCTTCCAAGCTGTCTGTTTAGTTTGCTGTGGAAACCATTCCTAGAAGGCTAGGATGCACATTCTGAATGTTTTAAACCTTGGATTTGAATGACGGCTGAGTCTTATACACATTTTTTATCTTTAGTCCTTCCAAATTCATAGACTAAGTTTTTTTAATTATCAGGTTAAGAACTGGACCTCAGACTCCTAAGTTCTAGTCCCACAGTCCACAGTAACACTTTGTCAGCCAAATCCTCCTGTTTTTGCAGCCAGTGCCTGCACATGCTTCCCATGATTTAGAAGTTTTGTTGTGAAAAAAATCAGGACTCTCTCTAATCTCAAGAGTAGAGATCAAGGAGTAAAGATCAGACTCCTTTTTTACCCCAAGATAGCTCTGATGAGGAAGTGATATATATATTGCTCCATTTGACATAGCTCCATGATGCTTTTGCACTCTTTAAAATAACCTCTACTGACCTCTCTTTTCTCCCACCCCACAGCACCCTCTGGTTTTCCATTTGAAGCTATTTAGAACTTACAGCTTGCACACTGAATATTTCATTATATTCTGTTGGATATTTCTCTGAGCTAGGACACCTTTACAGACTTAACTTTCCACAGTTTTTTTACATTATAATGATGGAATTTGGAAGTGAGAAGTTCATGCTGTTCTCTGCTCATTTTCTGTGTCTTTAAATGGGAGGGGTATTATCCTTCCTCCTATTTAGGGCAGAGTGATTGGCTCAAGACAGGTGCTGTCAGAATGACTGACAAACACTGTGCTTTCTCTGTCATGTGGAGCTTACTTATTTCTCTCTTATTTCCTTGTCATCTAAGTGGAAGGTCATTTGGCCTGATAGAATACAATATGCTGTGTTTATGGAAATAGCAGCACTCTCACAACCTGCAAAAATAATTTAGGTAAAAGTGGTAACTGCAAAGGGTATGAAATGAAATAGGACCTCAAATTGACCAAGGTGAAGAAGGGGGAGGGGGCATAGAAAAAAAGGATTTAGGGAGACATATGCTGTCTTTTCTGTAAGCATATTTGGTTTTGAGATTGTAGTATATTCTTACAAACTATTGTTATTTCCTACTTCCTGAACTGAGGAAATTCAAAGCCAGTCTATCTCAAGTGTCATCACTAATTGATATTTTCCTCTGAGTACGTTTTTTGTCAGACGTTAAAGACAATTGGCTTGCTAAACTAAAAATTAAGTTTTGCTCCTATATGTACTCACCTAGGTCCTACAGAGGACTAGCAGGGACACTTGTGCATTTGATATCAGTTAAATATGCATACACGGTATGCATGCATTAACATCACATTAGATCCAAAATCCTAAAACTTCATTTTGTTGTTGCTCATTGGTGAGTCCTGCAGAGAACTGGAAATTAACATTGCTTCCTGTAGTTCACCATCTGCAGACAAAGGAGCGATTGTTTCCGTCGCTATAGAACTCAGCCCCTGGTCAGCTGGAGCTCAGCCAGAACAGTTTGCTTTCCTAGCACTGGTACCAGCATTAATTGCTATTTCATTTACTGTCCAGGGCTATGCATATCTGGAGGTTTCTTGTTGCAGCTAAAGTGATTCTAGGCCTTGAAAGTGGCACAACAATTCGCTGAGAGAGGCCAAGCTGCATAAGACTCCCAAGTACATTGTGGTGTAAACATCTTGCAAATATTTAGCTGGCTAATTGTAAGTAAGAGTAACCATCAGTTTGGAAAACAGCTGGAGTTCACCTTACATATTGCATTGGCATCAGATTAGCCATGAAGGAATGGAGAGCTGTCTCACATGATGGAGCTATTTGGGCACATTGAGTCATCATGTGCCAGCGCTTCCACAGTAGCTTCTGTGTCAACTGCAGCCAGTGAAACACCTCTCAACGAATGTTAGAGAAATTTGCTACTGTCTTTAGAAAATTTTATCAATAAAACACCCATTTCATTAAATGTGGTAAGTGGCACCTGAAGAGAGTGCAGATCAGATTGTTAATGTGATAGTTGAAAAAAATTATATTTTTAAAAGCAAACTTTAAATGTTAAGTAGGCCCTTTTATAACGTAAAAATTATCATACTTGACCTTCCACATGCTTTTACATTGCTGACTGATGGTCATATGCTGTTAATGCTTCACCAAATGTCAAAAAATACCTGAAAACAATATCAAGACAACTACTTTATGTTTATTTACATTTGCAACTTCATATTCTCAAAGAAAGTTAAATAATCAAGGATTGATAAAGTTAAGAATATGAACACACTGCCATTAGTATTCTGTTATCAATATTCTCTAAATAGAGCACTTTCAAAAAAATATAATTTAATTGACTTTAGGTACATTCTTATAGAAAGCTGAAAAGGGTATCAATATGTGTTGCATATTATATTTCTTCAGTGCCATTTATTTTGTTGTAGCATAATTGAAATGAAATATAACAATATTCTATCCAGAATTAGCCATAAAGTAGAAAAACCATAGGTCTTAAAGGAAAAATCTGAAAGGAGGAAACAACTCAGTATTTTAGAAGAGCGAGAATTCAATTCCCTGACTGAAGATGAGAGGTGGGGGGATGGAGACAGAAGTAGAAGTGGAAGGGCAACCTGGTGATGGCTTTGGAGAGGGAAGTAGGTTTGAGAAAAGGAACCAACTGTGAAAAATGTTGGCTGTTTTTTTTTGGTTTAGGCAGCAGGATGTTAAAACTGGGGATGATAAAATTGAAATTGTGCTGAAAAGAACGAATGTGTAAATAAGAGAAAATTCATACAATTAACATGTCAAGAAGAGGTCATCAAGATATCTAATAGAACAGTTTACATAAACTAAAACCATACCAGACCCTCCTTGAGGACAGGCCAGCTGCACTGTCTAGCTGTTTATTGTAGGTGTCCTCTGCAGCCTTCACAGCTGCCTCGAAGGAGACCATGAGAGAGAGATGTGTAAATTATTTTCAGCCAATTTATTGCAAACTTAAGAGGGGCTTTACTGAATATATTTTCATGTGGTGGCTAAACAGATCTATTGAGCAAACAAAACCAGCTTTTGCATATCAGACATCTAGTTGAATGCACATTTCATTAGAGAGGAATCCGGGGATTGCTGTTAAAGAATAAATTATAGTATAAACATTGAGTTAGCAAAAAGATCCTCCGTAACTTGGCTGTAAAATCTGAAGTCTTCACTAACTTTTAAAGAACTGTGTCTAGCAGTATCCATTATTACTGTGCGCGGTTAGCTAATGTTCTGAATAAAGACAGACTGTTCTAGCTGTAAGGGCATTGAATTTTACTAGCCAGAACTGTGTTTTTATCTATCAGCAAATCAATTTTCTGAAAAATATAAATTTGAAAGGGAGGAGGAATGGGTTACAGACAAATTGCAGGGCTGTGTTTCATATGGAAAACACTTCTGGTCAGGAAAAAGAGCTTTTTTTTTTTCCTTTTACTGTTTCACTTCAGCATTTTTAAAACAAATGTTTTTGCTTGGCCTCAGAACACCAAAAAATTCATTATTCATGCAAGTCTATGTGCAGCCATCATCAAATATCCTTTATTTGACAATGCACATTCCCATTAGTCAGTCAGCCTATGAGTACCCCAGGTTTATTCATGCAGCAATAACTCCAAGTACCAATCAAAAATTCCTGGCAAAGTCTAGCTCCATTTGGCAAATGGTGAACTGAAGTCAGTGTGATTCATGCTTTTGTACCCACATGGTTCTACAAAAGCAACGCACTACACGCAAAGAAAAACTCTGAGATCATTAGGAGATCCTCAGAGATATATCACTAGCACTGGTGGCAACAAACAAAACCAAGGAACTTTTTCTCTGATTCCGATGAGTTTCATGACAATCTGTGACTGGGTAGAGATGGGCAATTCTGGTCTCAGTTTTCTAAGACCAAGGCTTTGTAAAACTACTTTCACTCCTTCTTAGAGAACTGACTTTTCTCACAGAACTAAAGCAGTGATTTAGAACTGCAGGAGTGATCGTGCAAACATTTCATGTTTGAGAGGTATAACAGTTACAAAATAACTATATCAAACAAATACTGTACTAGCTTTTTTTGAAATACCATATGTATTTTTCTTTGCAAGCTGGTAAAAAAACACAAACCCCCCTGAACTTTTATTTTTGTTTTAAAATAGTGTTTACAGTCAATTCTATTAATTTCTTTATTTTGTACTCATAACTCCAAAATTTCAACATTCTGATGACTCATTCATATTTGATCTAGATAATTTCTAGCTTGCCATGGTATCAATCCGGCAGACACAAGAAACAGTGAAATTTGTCCATAAACAGGTAGTTTTGTTAATAATCTCAACAAAAATAAAAATATGAACAGCCTGTAGGCTCAGTTATGCTTTTCTTATGGGTGAATTGGAATATGCAGAAGAACAACAATGGACAATTTTGCAATATCATTATAGTAAGAAATAGAATTTCTCCATAAATACAGAACTTTTCTTTTACTCTGAGAACATTCAGATGGGAGAGAGCAATAGAGATAGCTTAAGTGATTTATATCAGTGAGATGAGGTAAATCCATAAATTCAGGCTCCATCATTAAAAGTAATTGCTTACCTACAGTTACTACATTAGTCTATCATTTCAATATAATCTTCAATTTTAATATTTTATTTTGTCAGTAGAGGGTTCTGTTCTGAATCACATCACTCATTTATTGGCATCTCAGTGACTGCTGCACACAAACTTGTTGAAAACTGCCTTTAACTGGAAACACCACTAAATTACAATTGTGTGTTTACTGTGACCATTTTGTCTTTGACACTTTCACATACAGTGAAAAAGGGAACAAAACCTTAAAGAACTGAAACACTATTCCCATTGCTTCCACTTTTAAAGGGAGAATCACTTGCTGAAATGTATATGAAGCATGTGTTATTGTTCAGAGGCCCAAATAAAGGTTCAACACCCAGATGTCTAAGGTACTTGACACAGTTACAGGAAAGAGCCCTATTCTAAAAGAAGTCTAGCCATTTGAAACCATGCTGCATAATATTTTGTCAAAAACTTACTGTGCCATCCTTTCTTCTGCATCTGCTTTTTATGGAAGACAAAAGGAACACATTTCATATGTAAGAATACTTGACTGTCACCTGATATTTTAGCACTGGGGAGAGTTGGTTACAAACACCTATTTAAAATCTTTAATGCTGTCATACTGAACTTTGGAATAAAATTGCAACAGCTGATATCAGGAAACAACTCCCATTGGATTCCCAAGGCTTTGCATACCCATTGAGATATTGCAATGACATAGGATAAATCACTGGATTCACAGATGCAGTTTTATTTTTCTAGATATATGAGATATTCCTGTAGGTAAAAAAGAAACATGGAGATATGGTAGACTGATAAAGTTCAGCTGCCTGTTATTATATATTCTAGGCTTTCACTGTTACCCCATCACCTTTGATGTGTGTTTATTTTCAATAAAACAGAAAAATAAAGTTACTTTTGGTATGTTTTATTAAATTTCTATCAGATTTACTCTTTAATGACACTCTATTTCCCCATAAAATCCTGCAGAAATTAAAACTCTATAGAATATAAATAAATACAAATACTTAAAAGAAAGCTAATACTTAGAGGCAACACAGATTTATTCAATTTTTCTAAAATCAGGGCTATAGGAATTTAAGTAGATTTTTCACTCTCACTAGAGTATGATTTACACTCTTTAATTAACTTTCCTCCTACCATGACTTTATTATAGAAGAAAACTCAAAGGAACATCAGAAGAGCTCTCACTCAGAAAAATAATGATGCCAGCTGTCAATTACTGCTTTAGAGTGAAATATCTCTAATTCTTCCTATTTTTCATCAATTAGTCTTTGCATAGGCAGAAGTATTTTGTACTTGGACCACCTTTACAAAGACAGCTGTTGCTATTCAGTTAAGTAAACACCATATACAACTGCAAAAGTCTAATTTTCAGGTATCTCAGAATTTTTTAACCATCAGTCCTTGAGATATTTGCTGAGGCAGGTGTCTGACAGTAACTATAACTCTGATGCACAGACGGGGGTAGTGCTAGACTTCAAAATACCACACCCATGATTCTTCATGATCTTTTTCAGCAAGAGCAATCTTCAGAAGAAAATATTGAAATAAAGAAAGACCCAACTGATTTGGAGGAATGAAAAAAAGACCAAATATCTTTGACTCTGAATTAATTTGTGTTATATTTTTGTTTCACAAAACCCAAGTTTGTACTTCTATATAAGGACTCTACTTTTCAGGCTGCCCTGGGGAATCTGTGCAGCTGTCCTCTGAAGCTCTAACACTAGGCTATTTGCTCAGACTAACTTTGCTGCCATTATCCTTTGCAAAGAGGAAAAGCTTTATTGTAACCCGTCACACCTGAACTTAGTGATATACCAAACACCCAAAGTAAAACAGCAAGACCCATCAGGCACAGGAAACAGCTGCTGACTTGGTACAAAACAGCACAACTCCTTTGATTCTGAAGGAGCCACATTCTCTTATTCTATCTCAATAATTTACCAGACTGTGTTAAATACTTCAGTTCTTCAGAAAGAGCTAGCTGTGATAACAGAAGTCTTCGGTTACATAAAATAAATCATGAAGTCAGTTTATTACCTGTCTCAGTTTTTCTCTGGAGAATGATTCTTCCAGACAACATTACCTATATCTCTTGGCCACTCCAAAGCCCATAGAAGTCTCTAGAAAATTAGTTCTTTAATGTATCTCACTCTCAATTTATACACAAAAAATAAAGATGAATGCCTGTTGTCTCTTTTCCGTGAAGTATTGAATACGGCTGGATGGAAAACAAGATTTCTATCTTATGATAAATGTCAGAGTTCTGGCATTTGTTTTCAGTTCCTGATGTGAACAAAACAGGCTTTCAAGAGTTTTGGGGGAAGAAAAGGGAGAGGGCCAATTTCAGAGGAGCCGATACTCATAGCATGCATGAAAATTTTAAATTCTAATCCGTGTCAGGGGGAGAACAGACTTAATGCCTTGTTTTCTATGTCCAAAGTGAAAGCATTTAGCAACAACTTTCTCTGGGGAATTTGTCTGTGGACCTTTGCTCACAAAATCTATCCTGGGTCCAAGAAAACTTTTCAGGCAAACTTTAGCTGACATCAGGATAACTTTGTGATACATTAGTGTGAAGGAATCTGGTTTTTGACAACAAATTTTAAATAAAAAGTATTTCACCTCAATCAGCAAGTATGACCCCCAACAGTTGTATAGCTCCAGCCCCTGCCTGGTCCCAGACTGGCACAGCTGGCTTCAGGGATAGGTGATGGCACCAGGAACCTGAGGCAGTATTCCCCAGAGGATGGGGGAACCCCACTTCCCAAACGCAGTTGGAATAGCACCTATGACTTCTGCCACATTGTGATCAGGCTTACAGCCTCCAATTTTTAATGACTAAAAGAAGGGGAACAGGCTAAATGCTACCTCCATGAGGCATTCAGGCCATCCACCTGAGACCTACTATGGTTTCTTTCTGTGTAGAGCCATAAAAGGTGCTTGTATGGAGGTCTGGAACTGAGGTCAAGCTGTAGAAAATCAAGGCTTATTTCTTTTCTCTCACCAAAATCTCTGGTTTTCTCTCAAATTCATCAAATTAGCAAGCGCAGCAGGTCTTGCCTTTCTTATCACTCAATGCTAGTTCCTTTTTTTTTCCTTTTTCTCATTGTATGTTTTCCTAATTGTTATTCCAAGTAAGACATGAAGTTTTCACTTATTTTGGTTAAAAAGAAGAAAAAGAAAATTAGAAACAGACATTTTATAGTAGGATATAATTTTCAAATAAACCTTAAGTACAGTTTCAGCAAATGACACTGTAACAAGCAGCAATATTTCTTTAAAACTTCATTTTGCTTTATCTGCTAATTTTAGACAAACATGATACTGAAATTTCAACTAAGAATTGGGGGCTACTAAGTAGTGTGAGAAAATGGGAGAGACAATGATTCCTTGACCTTTTCAGAAGTTGGAAATAAGACACACTTGATCATATAGAGTAGTCAGCCCAAGTGAAAAATAAAGAAGGTGGAGTTGTTCTCCACCCAATAATATTGCCATGTCATAATATTG
Source organism: Aquila spilogaster (assembly GCA_024606505.1). NCBI lineage: Eukaryota > Metazoa > Chordata > Aves > Accipitriformes > Accipitridae > Aquila > Aquila spilogaster. The sequence goes on from JANHGO010000063.1 coordinate 38,039,770, forward strand.
TGCCATTCAGACAAAGGAAGCACCTGAATGTAGCTTTGCTTGGTTCCCAGTTAGGTGTTTTACTAACAAGCCTGCTAACAAAAAACATCATGATCACTTAAGTCTTTCTATTTAATCTGTAGAGGGCAAATGTAACTCACATAGGCCAAATCTTCAGTCTAGGCCAAACCTTCAGTAAAGGCCAAATCAAGGTCCCTGATAAAATAGGACCCTTATTTTATTTACACAACATTGTCTTGAACAATTCAGTGAAATCAAAAGAAACTTGATAAGTAATTTTGTTTCACTGAATCACCATTACATATGTGACAAAAATTTCAGACAAAAAAGATTTGAGAATCCTGGCAACAAGCTCTCTGTAACAGATAATGCTAACAGCGAGCTCTCAGCTTATTTTACAATGTCCTGAGGGAGCATTTGAGAATAAAACTTATCCTGGGTTTCTCAAAAAATTTAAAGTGGTTTTCAGTTTTCAAGTAATTAAAAATTTTTCAACAAAAACACCCAGTTGTCAATAGGTATTACATATTTTCCCTAGAAACCATAAGACATGTAAAACTTTTAAAAGAAATTCTCTGTCTGACTATATCACTTAAAGAGAATCTCCCATGGATATTTAAACTTCAATTATTTACAGGCACCACCACCCCCCCCCCCCAACTTAGAAACCTCTAAACCTATAAAGACCGATTATGAAAAAATCACGACCCAGACTACTGGTGATATTTCAGTCTTTGGATTAGAATTTGCAGGGGGCTTCGAATAGAAATTTATTGACCATTGTGGCTCTCATTGAGAGGGCAAGAATAGGGCTTTAATGACAAAATTTAGGTGACATTTGTTTTCTTAAAGCAGATTTACTCCTAGGTGTCCTCCACTGGGACAGACAGAGCAGCATTTTGATCAGCAGACAGTAGCATAAGCTCTGTGGAACAGAAAATATTTTAACTTTGCACATGGGAACTGATTAGTTGATATACTGAGACCTTTCTTTCTATAATTTGACAATATGAGTTTAATGCCAGCATATGAAGCTACCTTGGCAGACTGTGACAAATACCAGATAAATCTTTGTTGGATCTTTGTTTTTGCTTGAATCTTGAAAGAAGAAAGTTGCTGTGCAACCTGATTCTTCTGAATTTTCCAAAAAGACCAAACCCATCCATTTGTCATCCCTCAGTCACAGGTTCCAAACAAATTCCTGGAGTCATTGAGAATAAAAAGTTTCCTTTAGCACCTTTTGTGGACAGGTCGGAGTGCAAAGGAAGGAAACAACATTCAGCACTTATTTGGTCCTGGAGGGTGGATTAACGGCATTAGAGAAGGAGAACTGAAAACTGACTCACCAAAGAGAAGAGCACATCTCTTTGCTTCTGCCAGTGCTACTTTACAAGTTGACCTCCACCCCAGCTCTTTTCACAGAAGCAGGTTTGACAGATGAGCAATAATGAGAGTCCAGATAGTGCACAGAACAGACTGCTGCTTGAGCCGCACAAAAGCTAGTCATCACGTAGCACTTGCCAGGCAACTCTCAAAGGACGTTGCACTTCCAGTCCTTTGATCATTTTTTTTTTTAAACCGAGCAAGCAGAGTAAAGCTGGGACACTTTCAAAAGCATAAACTGTGGTTTGCGACACTCTTCCCTTTTTCCTCGCTCCCCTTTCCTCACTATTGCTCTTTGCAAGACAGACTGCATATATTAAACTTTGATAAATGACAAATAAATCTTGCTGTTCACAGAATGACTGTGGAGTTAAGTTCACTTCCACAGCAATTTCAAACTGTCTGTCAGATAATTTATCAACAACAAATTCAGAAGAAATTTTATACAACTGCATACATATACACACACCAGCACATTAAAGACACATACACCTAATTAGACAAAAGATATTACTGTAATGTGTCTCTTGTTTATTTTCTCATGCTTTAGAGATTTGACCCTTTTGTCAACTTTCCAGTATTTAGAGATCCACTCCACTCTTTCACATCTTGGAGAGGACATATTCATGTTGTGCATGACTACTTTGCTTTCTCTGGCAGACGGAATGTGTTCACTTATCTTTTCCAAAGGGTGGCATCATTTTAGTGCTTGATTCATTTTATGTAGTATTTACATTTTGAAGCAGCGTGCAAACTTTAATCCTCACAGTGTCCTCATGAGAATTGAGAGGAAACGTTATCTCTGTTTTTCAGATAGCGAAACAGAGCTTTCACACTTACACCGGTCAACCTGCAGTGGCTCAATACATTATTGCCCATCAGCTGATCTCTGGTAATAATGTGAGCCCCATTGAGCCCCTCTTATAATTACTTAAATCTCAGTAAAAGAGGTCTAAATCAAGGTACTGTTACTTTAGATGGCATAAGCTAGCAGTATCTGCACGCAATTGCAGAGATTCAGCTGTCATTGTATTATTCCATGCATGCATATTCACAGAATGACGTAGGTAAACACTTTTCAACAACAGCAGTATCAAACCATTTGGGTCAACTCACTGCTGGGAAAAGTCTAACCTAAACTGCTGGACTTTGCACTGAAACTGCTGAACACCCGCATACTCCATGTCAATTTTGCTGCAAGTGAGCTCTGAAGAGAGATGGCAACAAAATTCTGTAGGTTGGTAGTGTCTTAAGCCACTGCAGCAATTTGAGCCTTGACTCATAGTGACACAGAGTGATCCAGCTTTTCTGAATACCATAAAATTAATTATTACTAAAGTCAGAATCAGAGCTAATCGGTCTAGATTTAATATTTCATTGCAAAAAAAAATTCAAGTTGAATCTATACGATTCAGGACTTTACAAAGAGACAAAGTGCACGTTTTCTAGTGTCTTCCAGTAAATGAGTAAAACTTTCAAGAAGTATAACTGAGCTTTCTTCTCTACCAATTTTTCCTGTGGAGAGGAAAATAAATCCTCTCCATGAAATTATTTTATAATTTACACAGCTACTTAAAGCTATTTTAAAAGGCTGGTATAGTTTTATTTCTGGAAATGACAACAAAGATACAAGTTTGGCCTTCTACATAGTGATTTGTTACATGAAGAAAAGAAAGTGACATTCTGCTTTACAGAATTTTTATCAAAATGTAATTTTATATTGAGGCCTCTCCAGCCTGTCGTCCTATCCCTACAGAATTTTCACAGTAAGGCATTGCCACCACAGCTTATATATGATACACAAAACCAATAGAGAGTGATTAAATAAGGCAATGTTGTATAATGACTGTATCTTACAAATATATGTTTAAACAAGAAAGCAAGTACCATGAATTCTTGGAATAAGTGAAAAGAGGGTGAGGGAACATGCCATGACTGCATCTACAAGTATGTTTCTCAGAATATCAAGGACAGAATGAGATTTAAATTCTGCATTGCACAGAAGTATGAAATGAACTGATCTATATTCACTAACATGCAAAACACATGTAAGGGATAGAATGCACTGCATATGTTTTACAGTGTAATAAATGAAGACATAGGGGAGCCAAGCATTGTTTCACCATAAAAGACATTGAGGAGGGGTGTCATAAAGCATTTGTAGAACACCATGTAAGAAGCAGAACATTTTAATACAACTGAAAATTAAATACTATCTAAAAGGACAGGACAGCCCTACAGCAAATTGACCCTTAGACAACTGCAACCACATTACAGTTCATGAAATGAAGCCAACATTAGAGTCAACAAAGAAGCCAGTCATAGAACTCACCAGAACCATGCCTAGGGTTTTTTTTTCTGTTGTTTTCTTTTTGTCAAAGTTACTTTCAAAGGAAATAAAATTATATATGCTGCCTACAGTATATATAGGTAAAGGATAGATTTTAATTTTAGGAAAAAGAATCAGGTGTAAATGGAAGGGTAAATAACAAAGATACACTTCTGAAAGAAATTCTTGTCTTCATGCAATAAAGTAATAGGAGAAAGTGACAAAATTGCACTGGGACTCAAAATTGTTAGTAGGGTTTAAAATAGTGAAGATGTCGGTTTTGTGGTATTTGTGGTGTTAGTTTTTTTTTTTCTCCAGCATAAGAAAGCTAAAGGATAAGATAAAAACTGAATTTACAGAAGATAGATTGTGCGAGATTATCCAATAGTATTCTGTATAAAATTATTGGATTTTTTTCTAGATCAGGAATTGAAATAGATGTAATATATTTGGATTTCATGAAGATGCTTTGAACAGGTCCGTATTAGAAATTATTGGTTCATATAGAAAAGATGGAGTTTTGCTTAAGAACTGCCTAATATGAAATAACCTATTTACTGGTTTTAAGGAATAACCTGTACACAAAGGAGTAGGAATTACTACAGGACTAACATTATATGAAAGAAAATAAGGATTTCATAGAAGAAGGAAAGAAGATCCTTCAAGACCGAAGTAATAGAGATGGAAAAAATCCTGACAATAAAATTTGCAAATGCATGCATTTAGGAATTAAGAATTTTTGTTAAAAGCATAATCCATCTGTTGGAAAAGGCAAAAGAGGAAATCCTGTCATATTTGTCAATATCATATGTCTGCAAAAAAACCGCCCATGTGATTGTGAAATGAATGCAACTCACATGTAAGTTATTTGTAATAGACAAAGTGAAGTTTTAATACCATTTGAGAGGACACTGAGATCATTCAGGATTCTGAATATAAATTTTGGTCTTCCACGAAGACAATCTTTGTTGTTTCATTCATTAAACCTGCTAAAGGGGCAAAAAATTTTACTATGCTGGTTGGCAGATTGTGGAGCCAATTATATAAGAGAACACTAAACATATTTATATATGCATGAGTTCAAATAAGCATATGTTTGCTTTCCCTGTAAAGCATGGTGGGTGGATGTGAGTCAACTTCAGTCAAATGATCTGGTCAACTTTAATTCCCCTTGTGTTTACTAACACAGATTTCAAGTTTCTGACTGCATATTGCTCTTTCCACAGAACTCCTGCTTCATTCAGGGCACACAATGAATAGTGGCACTGAATGAGCAATTACAGTATTAAAAAAGGTTTTTATCCTCAGTCAGTGTGTATTACCATTTATTATTTACAGCTCACCATTCAAGCTTCTGCACTAAAATCAGAACTATTCACTTCCACCTGGGCTTCTCTATTGTATGTTCATTCAAAGGAATATTCCAAAAAGATCAATCAAAATTTCTCTTCTATAAGAGCCTATCAATGTATTTCATGTATTTCAGAGGCTGAGTTGCAGCAAAATAAGAAACACCCATCAGTTACTCGAGAAAATGCTGGAGTTTAGCATCTAGATCCCAGAATACTACTATAACCACAAAGCTTCCTGCTTTGAGGATTACACGTCCCAGTTTTTTAACAAACAAAACAACAGTCCATTGTCTAATAACCTTAGCTATTATAACACTATGATTCATTCCATACCACATTCTCCATTCTTCCTGAATCCTGTGAAAGATTATTATGTGATTATGTGATAAACAACTACAATACCTGTGCAGAAGGTTGCACAAAAAAATTGAAGAAGCAATCTTGTTCCACCATTTCCTAACTTGAGTGTTTCCCATATAAATGTAGAATTCACGGCATATATGTATAAATTATCTGAATCTTCACTGGTGTTCAGATAAGCATTTTTGCTTTCCCTGAAGTGGAAGGAAATTTTCTTTCCAGAATTGTTTGATATTAGCATTATATTTAGAATTATTTTATTAGCTGAGTATAGGTGACTACATTCATGTATGAGAAAGTGTTTGAATTTTAAGAAGGGAATAGGCAACACATCAAATACAAGATACATTAATAGTATTTTGCCATTATTTAACACTCAAAGTCCATATTAATCCTTGGAGGTCAAAACTAATTTCCATGGGGAAACTAGCTGAGGTCTGACTACTAAGGATCACTGAGCTTCAGAGCTACATAATGTTATTAGTAAAGATACCAAATTTAGATACAGTATTTTTTCCAGGTATGTCAAATTAACATTCAGCATGAATGATGGATAAATGGGACTGATTGACATGTTGTGTCAAAATTTTTTCTGTGTATAATTGGTTTTTGACTAAACATGTTTTTTTGGTGAAGTATATGGTTTTCATAGAAAGTGTGAGGATTTTTTCTTCTGATAAATATAAAAGAATATATGAAATATTCAGGTTTGGATGCCATAATACAATGCATCAATTAGGTAAGTCTTAGTTTTAGTTTCAATTCAAAAACTTTTCAAAAAAGTTTCAATTACAGTTCAGAGTTCAGTCAGGTAATTCTGGTATTTTCTATTGATGAAGAGAGAAAAACATAATAATGTCTTTACACAAAAGTTGAGAGATAAAACCTTACGAAATGGAAGCCACTGATGGGCATTAGTGGTTTTTTGTGGGGTATTCACTACCCAGTAAGAGATTGCATCATATGAATAATTTACAGAAACATTGTCCACTGAGAAATGTCTTAGCTGACGTGTACTGGTACAGTTAAGAAAAGGCATCCATCCACATGTTCATTACTTTCACTGAAATTGTCTGTGAGTGATTCCCCAACTGCCTAGATTTGTTTCATCACTATATAGTTTAAATGCCCTACGGATGTCTGAAAACAGCAGGAGAGATGTAGAACAGAGTTCATCATGTAGAAAAAGGAAGCTATTCTGACATGTCTGTGTTCAAAGAAGGCATCCTTCTGGTGAGAGAAAGCACTTGTTCAGGTAGAATGAATTAGCCTGCTATTACAAGCATACTAGCCCTGGGAACTTGTCTGGGGACAATCACAGCAATAAATATGGATTAAACTGATGCTGTGCTTTTTGAACTGGGTTAAACTCCTCATACAGGAGAACACAGAAAAAGGAGAGATTTCTCCACCTCCATCAACTCTCCTTCCTCCTTCCTTACTAGTTTAGACATTACTAGTGATTTCCAGATCTCAATTCAGATCTAGCTAAAATTTGTAAGGAAAAAAAAAAAAAAAAAAGTACCTTACACTCTCTGGCTGCCATCTACCTCTTAACCTGGCCATTATTGTCTTCCTCATGCTTCCTCATTTCCCCAGTGTAATCCGTGATTTTTTTCCTTTACCACTTCTCTCAAAGCTTACGTTACATCTACACTTTTTTTTTAAAGAATGATCCTTTCTCTGAACTAACTTTAAGAAATCAGTCTAATAATAAAGTCTACAAAGAATGCAAGAATAGAAATGACAATCTGAAACTATTGGTCTTTCTAACCAAAAAGGCTGTTGTTCATTAATAAAACTCAAGTCATTGGCTTTTTTTAGGGGAAGATGCTGTTGGTCTCACAGTAATTACCATTTTGAGAGAGAATAAAAAGGGATCTCTTTTAAGTAAATCTTATATAGCAGTGGAAAATGGAAGTGCAAAATACATTAAAAAATTTAAAATTTAATAAACTAATAGAAAGAGAGGGAATAATAGGTAACTAATAAAGTGAAAGACAAAATTTAAGAGAGAACAAATGTAGTTGCTGTCTTTTCATTCCTGAAGAGAGGAGACCTGGAAAACAGAGGGGAGTATTTCAAATTATTGGAATGTAATTAAAAATTCAATAGCTTAGTGCTGGAATGTCTGATTGAAAGTGAGAAATTACTAAACAAAAGTTTAAAAATTTTAGCAAAAGCAGTTCACTTTGAAATCCCCCAAGCTGGCTAAATTCTAAGAGGGTACAATAGAAAAGTCATTATTCTTCCATTAAAGTGGTATGGTTTCAAGATGAAAATAAAATCCTAAATTACATTAGAGAAGAGCAAAAATGTTTGAGAAAAAGATGATTTTTGTATAACCAAATCTGAGTTTGGAAAACTGTGACAAAGGTGAGAATATCATAAATTCAAAGACAGCAGCATGTTACTGTGGTTAAACAGTTTTTATATTTTAGTGGAAGAGTATTTTCTATGGGAAATCCAGGATTTACACAGGTCATTGCAAATCTACCCTTAAACAGATTATTTATTTCTGAAGTTTTGCAATTAGACCTTCTCTTGTCATTAGCTAAGCCAATATCTTTGTTGTTTGTAATGATAGTCCCTGAAATCATGCAGTTAGAGCCCCAAAGGCAGGCTTAGTTTTGTGTTTTCCATTCAGATCCCCATAGTATTAAATTTATTCCAAAATAGTCTTGAAACTGCAGCATTAATATCTTGCTATTAATACTTGTAAAGACTGGGATTAATTTCATATAGAAAAGCTTACGTTCCTTAATTGATCTAAAATACAAAGGAGCTAAATTCTTCCTGCACAGTAAAGGCACCTTAGTGTAAAAGTCTTGGAAATAGTTTTGGGCATCTGCATTGCATCGCAGCACTGCTTTATGACCTTCTTTTAGGAACGGAAGAGGAAGAAGTTGCTTGCTTTTGTTTAGCACATTGTTTTCATAATTAGGTAATTTGATATATACATTAAAATTTGTGTTGTGAGAGGCAGTTATTTAAAATCTCATTAGAAATACTTTGATATTTCAGCAACAAAGTTAGAAATAAAGGGTTGTATCAATAAATATTCATTCTAGCAGGGAAAAAATGGATTAAAGATTCTAACTGGCCCTTGCAAGTAGAAATACAGGGCTAACCAGCTTATAGAAAGTCAGTGATATGCTTGAGAAAGTCATCTTTAAAGTCACAGGACCATTTCTATGGCATTGTGGTCTCATTTTGTTGACAAACCCTAACTAGGTTTCAAACTTGAGCCTTCAAAGAACAAAAACAATTCCACGAAGTGATTTTCCTCAAACAGTTTTAGCTTAAAAAATGGCTAGGTTCAACTGCCAGGTTATGGTCTATCATTTCCTTTAACCAGGCCTATTTTCAGCATTTCCATCCCTGAAACAGATGGATGTCTGCTCAACACTGTTATTTACCTGAGCTCCTGTGTTTCTCAGATTTCAGTTTCCTCTGGAGTATCTCAGGTTACATTTGGCTAGACAGGTCTCCCAACAAACAACAAGTGGGGATGTGAGATACTTCTCAAACCGTGGACCCTAGACCAGCTCCCAAGTGGTCTGTGAATTGTTGCACCTCTGCTCAGACTGTTTCGGTCTATGGAAGGGGGAGATGGGTGAGGGAAGTGATTTAGTTTCATTTGCATTGAAGTAGGTGTGAAGCAGTGTTCACAAGCCAGCAAGTGTAAATCACACGCATTTTGCGGTAACATGCTTTCTTTTTCCCCAGACTAGAGGATGCATGCTAACATAGCCAACCAATGGATTTAGCTGAGTGGTGCCTGTTACTAGCATTATATCTCAGCTGTTATTTCTGAGTGTTCTTTGCAGCCCATCTTCTAGACTAGAAGATGTTGGATATCTCACTCTCAGCCTGAGGGGAGACCAAAATAAGGACAAGAAGGTCTGATCATCTGAATTGCATGCAAATTATCAAATTAAGCTCCAGCTTCAGAGTATGTCTGATCAACCTTGCCCAGGTACAATCTGACTTGAGCCTGCACAGAATTTGCATTTTATAAATTATTTTCTAAATCCCATAATTGTAAAACAATGCAACTTTTCTTCTTCTCACACATAATTCATCTCCCTTATGCAAAAACAGATTTTGTAAAGATATAATTTTTAGTTATCTACAGCTTTATGCTTCATTTATCACCTTACCCTCTCAATGTCTTTTTAAGCAGCTTCCTTACTGCACATGTTTAAATATGCCCACTGTTCAAAGCTTTTTTTGCTGCACATTTGTGCATATTTTGGCTAGTACTTGGTTAAGATATCACTAAGACCTTGCATTTTTTTCATCTTTCAGCTGGGGATCTAGGAATGCTTTACATCCTTTACAAATGCTTTACCATGTTTTATAATGATGAGAAAACATTTTACAGATAGGGTGATGGAAACTTGAACTGGCCAAGTGACTTCTCTGTGGTCAAAGTCCGAGAACAAGGAACAGAAACATAATGTTTTAGCCTAGATTTCTGTTCCAGCCATTAAGGTTTTTCTGCTATCCTCAGAGAATTCAAGCCTAAGAAATGTACTGCCACACCATGTAGTCTGTGTATTTCTGCATTTGCTTTCAGCTGAGGTGGATGTGATACATAAGTTGTCTATACTAGTCAACTTTCAGCTAAATTGCTGTTACTTTAAATATCTTTCTCCACCAACTTTTCCCAGACTAATGTTTCAGTGTCATCAACTAACAAGCAAAACATGTCTCAGACTAACTATAATTTCTGTATTGTACTTTCTGCATATCCTCAAGCTGTCCTGAATAAATTTCCTTAAGAAATTCAATTTGAGAGAAAGGGTGAAGGGAGGAAAAAATGTGCTTTGTCAAAACCTAATCTCTGGAGAAGCATAACCCAAAATGTATTTAAAAGAAAACTCTGAAAATGTAACACCCAAAAAGATCAAAAGATCCCAATTAGTTTCAAATTCACCATTAAATGTCCCTATTTTCCACTTGCATGAAACATAGACCTGCCACATTTTGGTGAAGAATATGAATATACATTAAGCCACTATGACATGAAGTGACCAAATTTGGCATATGGTGTTCATTTAGGATCAGCTGCGTTACCATAAAGATGTGGGCAAATGAAAGGGCAGGACACAGTAACAAATTAGTCGTCAGGGCCCTGAGGGCACTAACATCACCATGGCCCTTCCTGGCCATCCCAGGGCTGTGTATGACCCTGGTTCCCCTCACCAGGTCTGATCCTGACCCCTACCCGTGGGCCAACAGCCCTGCCCGGCCTTGACGCAGCCCGGTCCCCAAGGAGGTGCCTGATGCCCTGGGCTGGGGCTGCTCCAGCTGCCTCCCGGCTGCCGGGCTCCTGGCTGGGGCGGTGGGATGGGCCCTGGCTGTGAGGTCCTGTCCTGCTGCCCCTGGGTTCCCCGCTCATGGCCCCCACGGAGGCCCCGGCCTGTGCAGGGCCCTGATATTGGTGTGGGAAAAAGTGGAAGAAAGAATATGATAATAATTATGAGCGTGTAGCTAGATTAAGTACTCACCAAGGACAGAGCAATCTAAGAATTTAAGAACTAAACACTAAGGGGTGAGGAATTCAGCACAGAGGTATAACTAGAACTGGGGCGAGACTAAGAGGACAAGTTTCAGCAAACAGTAAAGAAATAACATAGAGTTGATTCTCAAGAACATGCTGGAGAGTCACCACATTGCTTGGGTCTCATATCAGCTGAATATATATAAGTTACTATATTCTACTTCCAATTCATTTTGCACATATATATATGGGGTAAGACTTCTTTAAGAGTTCTGATAAAGTGACATAACAATATTTAAGCTATAGCAAATACAAAGAAGTCATGTCAGACTGCTGAATATTAAATAGTCAAGTTCTCAACTGGCGAAGCTGGTGGTTATTTTGTAAAACAAAATTGTATTTAACGGAGATAAAGTGGAAGCTTAGCTAAGTCAAGGTTTATGAAGATTTTGAGCATCACCATATCTATTTCACTGTCTCCTCAATGTTCTGCTCACAAATGCAGACAAACTTTTCTTAGAAATTAGTGTTTCTACACAAAACTGCAACCAATGCATGTGACAAGTTCATAGCTTTCTCAGAAGCCAGACAGGCAACGGAGCAGTGCAGGACTCTGCAGGAATTAATGAGTGCTGCTTGTTTAGCAGCTAAGGCTCTATGCCACCAAGCTGAATCCAGTTCTCTGTCCTAGTTTACACTGGAAGTTCAGTTGGGTCATGGCAGTGAATGTCTGCAAGTCAAAATGAGCATGCAATGAGAGATATCCAGCTCAGACAACCATGTAACCTGATAACAGGAAAGCCCATCTGGGTAAAAGCTGAGAATCCTGCACCTGCATTTGTGGCCTATCAAGATCTGAGTGAAAGATAGTGGTGTTTGAAATTCAAAATTATGAATCCTTTTCAAAATGAGAAAGGTTATTGAAAGAACCTCCCTCCTACTGAAAGATGAAAGAGTGGTTGAAAATTGAAGATAACTGAGGTAGCAGAAACTACAAAGGCAAGAGCAAAGGATTACATTGTTAACCAAGATAATACCAGATGAGATAAGTCTCGTCACGAGAGAGTAAAGAATGTAAAGGAGAGTCACACATCAATGGAGAAGTAGGCTGCTTGTTTGCTACTGTTATATATAAATGAAAATTATTGATAAGTGAAAAGGTGGAAATTCTTTTCTATGAAAAAATGTGGGTTTGAATTCTTGAGAGATGAGGTTGAAATTGTAACCTTGGATGAGGAGTAGTACTTTCCATGGGAAAGAAGTTCATAAAAGCCAGGAAATTTTGGAACCAAAATGAGTTCATGGGCATCAAAGCTGATTGGTTCCCTTGTCTTGTCAGTAACATCTTGAGCCAGCAATAACAAGAATTGGTCATCAGGATCTCTGATAAACCAGGGAAGCCTTGAAATCCTCCAGGCAGGCAACTTATAAAATTAGTCAGGTGGTAAATGTGATGCTCAGAAGCTCTGAGATCCCTAGTTCCATATTGGGATCTAAAAGGAACAAAAATTGGTGTCAGTGGAACTTGGAAATGACTATCCAGCCTGCACCTGGTGCTCAGGTTATGAGAAAATGGGAGTTCAGAGACGTAAGTCATCTAATAAAGTAGATTTCCATTCAGTTAATATTAATATTAATAATTTCAATTCTGTTAAATCAGCATTTTCCCCACAATAATCTATTCTGTCAGAAAACTTATGAACAGCAACAAGAACAACTGAGACTCTGCAATTTCATCTTTGTGGTATTTTTCCTGAGGGTCTTCTTACGAAGGCCTTGTCATAGAGCATGGTAGGACTTTGAAGTATAAGAGAAATTGTCTAGGCATCAGAGAAAGAAATATTAAACAGGTAAAAAGATGGGTTATTTGGAAACTGATGGGTGGGAGTAGAAATGAAATCAAAACCCAAAATCTGTAGTACTCAGATTTTTTTTAGCCTGGAGCCTTATTGATTGACACTGTTGGGGGATTGAGCTGTTGGCAGCACACTGCTTTCCTTTACAGCAAAAGAATTCACAGACTTTGTAGGTACAAAGCAGATTAGAGACACAAAGAAAAAAAGTGATATTTTCTGATGGATGTCTTTCTTCACCACAGTTTTCACTTGCTACAACACAAAGAGCAGAGTGCACAAGGTTATATGAAAATAAATGTCAGCTTAGTTCATACCAAATGGGAATAGGAAGGAAAATGCCCTATTACATCCATGCAAGTGAAAAAATTGCCATCCACATTTGCAGCAGTGAATGGATGAAGATACACAAAATATTTAAGTGCACAAAACAAGGAGAGCTTTTGATCTGCAAATCATGTACTTTACAGGTGTTTTTTAAAGACGACCATTTTGCATCAAACTGTTCCTTTGTCAAGAAGTTCAATTCCTTGACATGATTTCTTGCTATAATCTGGTATGCTTAGTCAAACAGAAAGGTGAAAATTAGGCCACATCTTCTGAACTTATAGTTTCTGCACAGTGAAAAACTTACTTAAGGAATTTAAGGGCAGAAGAATCATGGAATTGCTACTAGGTTGAAGTAAAATGTTAAATGGTACTCTCTTTTCAGCCACAAAATCTTACATGGCTGGTCCTGAGCTGAGAGTATATTGTTGCACACAGCAAGTACAGCACAGTGGCATGGAAAGTTATCTTGCTATCTAAATGCCTTTAAAAAAACCCCCAAACATAAGTGAAACAAATATTAAAAAAATCCTTAGACAATCCTCAGATGTGTGCTACAGAATTACAGCTCCACTTCAGCACGACAATCCAGTTATCTTGATAGATATTCCACATTCTGGATTTAAGCTGGATACAGAGAAGGTTTTATAGGAGGCAGGAGAGAAACAAAGCAGGAAGCAGGAAAGAGAGATGTGTTAGGTCAGAATATTTTTAAGTCACAGTTCTCTTTTCTTCTTGTATCAACAGTTTCTATTTTAAATCCAGGATCACAGAGTTTCTCTCAAATATATGTAAATGCTATCATGGGGATGAACGCTATAAACTGAGTTCTATCATTCAATTGCAATTTGCTTTGTAATTCCAGATCCTCACAGGTAGGACTAAATATACATCCCTGGACAGGTTTCTAAGTGGGCGTATACCTCCAGGTTTCCTTAGATATATTCACTCTGGAAATTCCATCCAGGAAGAAAACAAAAAAAGGCACTGGCACTTTGCTTGAACTTCCAAATATATAGCAGCCTAGGCTACATCCCTATGAAGGCTGCTCGATGTCCATACTCCTCCAACAAATGACCACAGCTTATGCACAAATTAGTTCTAAAGCATGCATACTGTGTGTTCAGTAGCCTGGGACATGTGTGCTATACTGAGCACTTACAGGCTACCTACTCAAGGTACATCTGTTCGACTTGTTCTGGTATATCAGATTCCCTGCCTGTGTGCAAATGCATATATGTTTCTGTTAGGGCAATCCTTGCCAATACTGCATCTTAGGAGATCCCTTATTCATCAACTATTTAACATCTGGCTGAGAAAAGACAGAAGGTTTTGATTGTAAAAGGGTTCTACTTGGCTATTGTGAATATTTTGAGACTTGAAAAAATGCTAATTTACCATGTACTTTGAAACAAACAAAATCCACTAAACTTCCCAAATGTGTACCACTAAAATTAACAGATATTCTCATCAGGTTTACAATGTAAATACTTGGTTTGAAACATCAATAACTGCTGAAAGCCTGTCCAGACGAGTGATATTATTTTTGCTGCCATTAGAAAGAAATATAGGGCATTTATATCGAACAGAAACAAGATATTTTTGGTTTTAAATGTTAGAGAAAAAAAATACAGAAAGGAAGACACTTTTGTTTCCTTTTGCTTTTGATTCAGCTTCTTTTCTTTACCGATTTTTTCATTCAGTTAAATTCTCTTCCCTTCAGTCTGAGTCATCTCAAAATCCTTTACTGTTCTGATTTTCTTTTCCCCTCTTCTTCTCTCCAATGAAATTATTTTTTCTTCCATCCCCCTTTTGGTCATTCTGTTTTGTTCCAAACTTTCCTTGAAGAACATCCCTTCCTGATTCAGGTCTTATCCTTCCTCTTCCCATTTCTCTCTCTGCCTGAAAAAGCCTTTGTTATCTATACTGCTCATACTATTGTGGACTGAGAAAACTGTTGGATCAGGCCAACATTCACCATTTCTTTCATGTTGTCTTAACTTTCCTTACCTGTCCCTAGCTGTGATGGAGTGAGAGGCACTGAGAATACAAACAGGATCTGATGAGGGGTAATGAGAAGAAGATGAATCCTGTTCAGCACAGCAGCCACTAAACACCATTGTAGATGAGTGAAGAAATTGCAGCAAAAAACATTGCTTCCTGCCTAACAGTCCTGTTTCCACAGAAGGTTTCAAGCAGGGCTCTGAGACAGCCTAATGACAGAAACAAAGCATAAAGATTCATTTCAAATATATAATGTCTGCTGAACCCACTGATAAAGCCAAAAGTACTTTGGAACTCATCCTTTCATTACCAGCTTGCAGTTTGCTGCTTCTCTTTCAGATTATGCTTGAAAGCTTGTTTATATTCCCAGCCACAACCACAGTAGAAGTTATTTTGCTTCTTTCTACAAACCTTGCCTCTGTCATTATCTCATTCGCTTTTTGTTTTGTTATTATAGACTGCCACAGCGCAGTTAGTTAAAAGGTATACAATCACTGTAACCTGTTGGACCTCAAAAGAAAAACAGATTTTGAAAATATTAACTACAAACCAGTGCACTGAAGGACCAGTGGACCAATCTGGTGGTGTAGTAGCCCTCATTTAGATGAAGTTTGTCCAGTCTCACTTCTTGGGAGTGCAAGTGCAGTTCATCTCTGGGCAAACCACATTTACTGTAATGGTGCAGGGGTAATGGAGACCATATGAGGGTCTCTTGCAGGTATGCAGAATGAGGAGGCAGTAAGCACATGTCAAGGTCCACAGCTAAACACTAGTAATAAAAAAGAAGAATCATAATTTCAAAAGTGCTAAAGCTGAAGGAAGGGCTGGGAAGGAAAGCAAGGGTTGAGGTGACAGGCTTAACTTTTTTGTAGCATATGCTGTAACTATTCCTGCAATATACATGAACATACACTCAAAGGCCTTTCTAATAAGCAAAAAAATAGACAAAGTAAGGAAAAACTGCAATGGGATAAGAAACACTTTAGTTTGTTTACTCAGTAGTACAATTTAAAAGGAAAATTTTATAGCTTTTAGGCTGATACACATTTGTATAAAACAAAAAATTACATAGAGATGATAATACTATATTGTGACTGTCACGTCTAACTATTAGCTTTTAGAGTTGCAGGGATTCATGTGGTGGTCCAGAATGTTTAGAAGAATAAACTGACAAACTATTATAGGAGGTGAATTTGTAAGTTTTTTTTAACTAACAAACAAATTAGTTTGTGAAATGTAAATTTGACAAATAGACTATTGTAAGGCTCTTACAATGAATTGGGAAAATCAGGCACATAAAAGACACTTTTTATTTGTAGCTCAAAAACCAGCATCTGCCCAATTATCTTCAGGAACAAATTTGAAAAGAAAAAAGGAACTCAGGATGCACAAGCAAACTCAGTAGCTGCATGATGCATGATGTGTCTCAGAAAACTGTTGTTTGCTATACATATGTCAGGAGTTAATTTTCCTGACACTTTTAAGAAACTATTTTTTTTAATCATTTATTATTTCTACTACTGCAGACCCCAGGAATTCCAGTTAAAGATTAGGGATCTCTGTGCTGGATGCTGTACACAAAACAGAAAAACAATGTGTGCTTCTGGTTTATGAGAAGAAACTCAAGGATACTGACAAGGGAAGACAAAGAAGCTGTTAAACAATAGTGTTCAACAGGGTAAGCAGTAAGGCAGAGCTCTCTGAAGCATCCTTGTCATCAACAGTTTCTGCAAACCTCTCGGCCCCAGTAAGATCTACGCAGGGGTGCGAGGAAGGTTATGTGGTACCTGCATGAGCTCCTTTAAAGCATGAAGGGCACTGTGGGAGAAAGCAGAAAAGCATGGTTTAAAAATCAAAGAAATGAGTGACAGAGGATGTTACTGTGGGTTACACAGACACAGGAGTCAGCCTCTCAGGATCAAAAGGTGGAAGAAGTAAGGCTCAAGGTGAAGAAAGCTAGTAAAAACCTTGAAAACAAAGTAAAGTAAATTCTAATGTAATAAAGAAGTAGGAACTTTAGGAAGTTGAGGAGAGTGGTCATGTGCTTACAGTAATAGGTCACCAAAAATATCCGTGTAACAGCATTCTGGAAAAATAAGTAAAAAATGTGTTGTGAAGGGCAATGAATAAAAAAGATCTTTCAGTCGTTTAAATACAAAATAAGTAGACTCTTTGGGAAAGTTTTAGGTGGAGGAAAAGATGGGACTGTCTGTTAGATGAATTATGCAGAAAAATCTGCAAGAGTTGGACACAACCTGGACATGAGAAACTGGACATGGTGTCTAGATGACAGGCCTACAGAAAGCCAGGAGAATGATGTTTTCCACAGTGATGGAGAAAGGATTCAATGGAAAAGCTGGATTGCAGAGGAAGATTAGGAAGGTACAGGGACCTATCATCATCAGCCATCCTACAAGTTACAAAAAACCCTGTGATCTCCGATTCAAAGAAATAGTGTCCGACTTTTTGAATATCTTGCTAAGGTCACCTGAATTACTTGTAGAGTAAAGCATTATTTGGCTTGAGCAAAGTTAGTAGAATCTGGCTTGTCACAAGAGAACATTTGGACCATAAATATTTATTTATAAAAAAATACCATTTAATTTATACCATACAAGTCTAAAATGCCATCTGAAACAAATTTAATCCCTTTTAAACTTCAGATAATGTTTACTCCCTAGCAACAGCACCAAAACAACACTGTTAGTGAAATCTTATGATGAAGGCTGAAATCCTGAACCTAGTAACTGTAATTGTTCTGTGGTCTGAGGTCACCTAATACAGTCCATCCAAGTATTTCACGGATGGAATGATGTTAGAGAGGAAAGTTCAATTACACCCTTACCAGATATTTTAACAGACTTTCCCTACTTAAAAGTAAATTATAAACAGACCATTTAAACTCTCAAGACTGAAAAATAGCATCATTTAAAATCCAACAAAACATTCTTCTCACATCTACTTTAATTTTTCTCATGAATATACGGTTGGACTTCCAGTCTGTCAAGTTAAATATCTGAAGACCCATAAATTCTTCTTTTTAAAATGGGGATCAAAATAACCATGCATACTTATATATATATAAAATTAAATATGTATATAAATATTTATACAATTATACACACCTCCACACACATGCATATGCATTTATATGAGACACATATACATATATGAGACATATTCAGCACCGATACGGATACAAAAAAATTTGTTATATAGATATAACCTGTGTATAAATGCATACATATAACTCTGTGATCATAGTAATAGAACATTCTAAAATCACACATTTTTTACTATGCAGTTTAAATCTGAAGTTTACATCTAGATCTCTTTAAAAAAACCCTGATTTTTATTATTTACTTCATTAAGGTTATGATTTGACCCTAAGTTTACATGGCACTAAAAGATGCAATGAAAATGAGGTTTGTCTTTAACTAATAATGTTGAACATAACCAGTCACCTTTAAACATATCTAAAGTTATATTTATCCTCAAAGATATTACATGAAACTGCAATTATAACCAGTCCCTGAAGATGAAGTGAAAAAACACTGAGTGATGCAAAGAGTCACTCTACATACTCCAAGGAAATAGCCGTAGTCTGATCTGGTATATGTGATTATAGAGTAGAATGTGTCTAATTTATACTGAAGTTCTTGTTTAATAGTCCACATTAAGTTCTTTTGGCATTTCAATAACAAGGCAGTAAGTATAGTAAAAACAGGTTAAAAACATGACTGTCATGACTGTAAGGTTACGTCTGTGCTCAGCCAATACACAGTGGGCTTATGCACAGTATGTATGAGAACAGAATGAGTCAGAGCTGTCTAGCTCAACAGTTAGAAACAACTCAACATAATGGATTTCTTTTTCACTTATAATTCACAGGAAAAACTTTGCCAAGTTTTCAGGCTAAGATTCTGACCAGAAACAAAACAAAAGAATGAAACTACTGTGTCCCTGCTCACTACTCCATGGTTGCAGTTCCACGTATTCAACCATGATGGTCAATGCCTATCTGCACCTCCAAAGCATTCCCAGGCCTGATTTTCCTTCCTTTTGCCATAGGCAGTGTGCTGCCAATCTGCTGCTGTGAATCCCTTCCTCCCACCATGTGCTGGTGAAGTGAGCACAGAGCAGTTGTCCTTGCCAGAGCTGCAGGTGGGCTCCCCTGCCTCCACCACCTCAGCCACTGGGGAGAGCGGGATGCAGTGAGAAGGTTTCTATTGGGAAACAGAATTTGAAGCAAGCACTTCTGTATCAGTTATGTTTGTACTTCTCCGAGGAAAGGTTTGATCTGACTGCAAACTGTAAAAACAACTGTCTTTAGTCCAGTTTTGCAATGAAGGTGATTGTATCCTATCGAGGAGGACTTTCAAAACCACATTTGGAACTTACTCACTTCTTAAAATTTCTATGTCTGCTTATGTTTGGCCCCTTTTTCAGTGCAGATTTCCACCACCTTCACAAGGCATTTACTAGTAATGATAGAGTAATCGTGGCAGGAAGACTAACATGGGAATAAATGGTGACATGTTTGCTTTCAGTTTTTTGCACTCAACAGTGGTGAGACATCCTCTGAATTTTAGAGCTTGTCTGTCACCAAGGCCTGTGGAATAAACTATGATGTTGCATTTTTTTAATCTCTAAATTGCCAGGATCCTTGTGAATGTTGGAAGACAGAAATGAAACCTGTGCAGATGACCTTTTCTGTATCATCCAGATCCTGAGCAATCTGGATATTTCAAGTGTACTCCTCCCTCTAGACTGTGCATCTCTTGGAGTCACCTTACATCAGGCTCTACCAAAGAAAAAGGAGAAACTCCATTTTTCAAAGTAACCTAAGTTTTAAGTATCAAAGCCTGGTCAACCAAGCACTAACATCACACATCTTTAAAATTATTATTTATACTCTCCACTTCCATAAAATATCTACAAGAATATTAGAGACAAGAAATAAAGAAGTTTTATTTCATGGGGTATTTTTAATATTGTTTAACAACACCTGGTCTACAATGAGCCTTGTGCTCCACTATTTGTTGTAGTTTCCTTGTTGTGAGAGTGAAGTGTAAGAGAGTGAGGTGTCAGCAGGCTGAGTAGATCACATGTAACTCCTCCTCCTCACCATCAGGAGCTCCTAGTCTGTATTTAACCTCTATAATTTAAGAACTCATCACAGTTAAAAGGGCAAATTCAGATTTGTTATTGCTATCTATGAACTCCCACCAATTCTATTGAATACAGAAGGAATTTTAGTAGGCAAAGACATTTGACAACAATCTTTACTAAACATTTTAAAATAAAATCAATAACCACTAGAGCCACTGTTTTCCTTAAGTGACAATTAAGTAGTTTTCACTCAGGTAATTTCAAAAATTATCTGTACAGCCAGCTCTGTATTTTTTATTTCTCTTTTAACATTTTGAAATTAAAGTAATTTTATAAATATACAATTTATAGAAAAGTATTTTACTTTTCCTTGAGGGTTTCCCAACAAGAACACTTGCCTACCAAACATTACCTGCATATTCTACTACCACATTTCAAATGCTAATAAGTACACCCAATTACCACACAGTATGTCAGTTTCAGCATTTAATAACCAATTCTATGAATCTATTATCTCAGCATTTCTATTGTTTGTTTGATATGCTTTATCAAGCATATATATAACAAATAATAATATTTAAGTATAAATCATACATATCCCCAGATTAAGTAATCACATAACAATAAAGGAATAAATAAATATTCATTTTTAAATTAAAGTAGTAATAATTCCAGCAGCAGAACACTTGCCTGAAGTCATTACAGATCTGCTTAAAAGTAACAAAACAAATATGAAAATGAGGAGCCGATCATCTGTCCCTTCTCACCTTGTGAAGTAACTCAATTGCTACAGAAACATCAAAGGAAGAAAAGATTAGAAAGATGGTACAGAAATATGAATATCTTTTTTACTATACTTTTCTAAATGCGGCCTCATAAATATATAACCACTTTTTTTGGGAAAACTTTAACTCAGTAATATTACCAGCAATGTTCCCTAACAAACTTCCAGTAAAGCAGTTAGAAACTATCAAAGTCCATGCCATGTCTCCTCCCATTCCCAAATTCTGCATGTCTAGTAGATGATAATAGTCTGTTTCAGACAATAGCTAACAAACTGTAAGTCAGGAAGCAAGAAACCTCTACAGTCACCAAAGTCCTAGTTTCAAACTTTTTTTAGCTGCAAACAATGGTGCCTTTATATTATCAATGACTAGCACTTCTGATTTAATAATTCATATTGAATCAAGTCATCCTTAATTATTACAATTATATGCATTAACTTTTTCTGAAATGTCTGTGAGCAATTTATGCCTTTCTCAAATATTGTTTATTTGAAGTTACCCAGAAAATGATACCAACAAAGAGTCCCTGGACTGCAGATTGCAGCACTTAAAATATTTGATACTCAAATACAAACAGAGATTAGCAGCTCTAACTAAGATGCATTCACACAGCCCATACATTATCTGGTTTTTAGAATGCAGGACTATAGCAGCCTCAGATTTTTGGTTTGATTACACAGTCTTAAAAGTTTCAAATTCACTTCCAACCAATGCCATAAAAAACAATTAAAATTCACTTTTTTCAAGCTTCCTAGCTAACAAATTCATCACTTACAATCTTTGCAAAAAGTCTGTACAGCAAGAGAAAGCAAGATCAATTTTGAATTGTTGTTTTTCATTTCAACAAATATTCACATTGAATGTTCTGATATATTTTTCTAAGCATACTAGTAAAAGTTGGATCTGTTGTCCTGGTTTTTTTAACTTCTGCCTGTCTCCCTCCAAAGAGATTCTTGTTAAGATTTAAAAAAAAAAAAAAAATGCAGGAAATTACCTCTCCTTTTACACCTCCTATATGCAGACAAACAGTTTCCCGTTCCTTCTACTCCTGTGTCAATTGTAACATATTCTTGGCAACCACACATGCAAGTTTATACAAAAAATCCTGAGACAACTCTGGTAATTTAGCTGGCCTGATAGCTTCTCTGCCTGTCAGTCAGCAGAGGGCATTATCTTTTACACCTAATATGAGTCGGCAGCACATTTTACTGTTACTTCCCTTTCATAATCTGCTCACACAGTCTGTCTCCTGATGTTATCAGCACTTATTCCTGAGTATGTACAGGAGAAAGGTAATGGTTATGTCAGCATATATTGTTCAGTTAAAAAGTAAAGCTGGTGCCACCACTGTAAATGCTGCTTTTACTTACTTGTGCTTATTACATCTAGACACTACTATAGCCTGACTTTCACTCTTTGGCCATGAGATTGAAAATACATCTTCTTGAAGACCTGGCAAAAGGTACATTCTTTTTGTCAATTTTGTCTTCTTGTTTCTTTTCATCAGAACCACATACTCTTTTCCAGTCACTTCTTCAGACTCTTCTGTTGCTGTCAATTAGAGAGGGGGAAAATGAAACCCTGTGAAGTGTTGGCCTTTTTCATTGCTCTGAAACCAAAAGGAAAATAAAGAAGATAATAGGGTGACACTCAGCAACTCTATGTATACATTCTGCTTCTTTTTCCATTACCCTACTGACTCCACAGTCATCTTTTCCAAATCTTCCTCATAGCAGGATGACCTCTTCTGTTCATGCCATTAAGACAACATATGTTAAAAAAAATCAGGATTCTTCATCAATATTTTTATCTCCTTCCTTACTGTAAGGAACAGGTTTTATTCCTTAAAGAAAAAAAAATATTTATCAAAGAGCCTAGTTTTTCTGATTTTCTGAAACAACTATAAATGGTCCTATCTATTCTGCAAGACAAGCTGCAACATTTACCCCTAATATTGATTGTCTGAGTTCTAAACTGAAAAGTTGGATTGTTGCATTCTGAGGAAACTTCTCTCAATGAACTCAAATAAAACAAAGCTGATTTTTTTGTTTCAACAGATTGTATTGTGTGGGATCCAGAGTTTGCTGTTGACACAGATGAGTTGAAATAGGTGTTGTCACAGTAATTTACAACAAGCTAAGCATCTAAGAATCTTTGTTCTTAAAAAGTGGCTATTGCTGACAAATACTTAGCTTTTGCAAGAGACAAAGGCCATATCTGTTTTCTTAAGCAACAATGACACATTCTTCTTTTTCTTTTTCATTCCTTTTCACATAGGAGAACACACACACAGAGACAGTATTCTGATTCACATGTCATGAACAGAAATATAAGGAGAATTTCTTTTGTGAAATCTTCACCATGAGTGATGTTGGAGCCAAAAAGCAGCAGCCTCACTTACAAATTTAAAATTGAATATGCAGGGCTGGCAGATGGAATAAACTTTATAATTTTTAAGCTAAACATATTTAAACCAAGAACTTAGAAAACATGACAGACATTGAACTTCAAATGTCATTTTTGCAGAGATACATTTCATAGTGGGATCATCCTTTAATGTTGTAAATGTTTGCTCTCTCCATTTAGACTGTTTTGCAGCAATTGTAAACAGCTGTAACTCACGTTAATGGCAATAAAAGCAGGCACTTCATTGACCTGCCTGAACGGTTTTGGGGGTTATCTATACAGGAAACTTAGAGTGCCAGGCTGGGAATTTACTGCACAGTAGCTGGTCCACACAGCTGTTCTCCTCTACAGCAAACACCCTAGCTGCATCTTAAGTAGGATTTTTTGTGTGGTGTTTTCTTCCCCTGTAGATGCAGAGCTACCCAACTTACATTCAGTGCTCCCTGAAAAATGTTAACTGTTCTTCAAGTTGGTCAACAGCAAACCTATTTATTAAATCATTAAAGTACTGAGAATTATCCCCCCCCAGTTTAAATTTTTTGGCTTACAGCAATACAAAATATACTACAGTATGTGATAGCTAGATGAAAGTTAGGAAAATATTCATCAACATTTTTGCAAAGGATGTGTTTGGAGGGGGCAGAAATTGCCCAGTAGTCATGCATATTCAGTGTCGCAAGGGATGTTCTTGGATCCAATCAACTGCAGGGTCAAAAATGCTTCAAACATACTCATGTTTTGACTTCACCAGTACAGATCAGTTCTACACTTGCAAACAGGTCTGTGAAGGGACTCTGACTACTGAATGTAAACACATAATTCTGCTGACTCTAGCTCAGGCATGTTGGTTTTACTGAAGGATTTTATTGTTTGAAGATGTCATGTCATTTTTATTTCTGTGGCTGCTCTGTTCTGAAGTGTCAGTTTTTCTTGTAAAAGCAAATTAAGGTCTTTGAAACCATGTACAAGTAAAATTAAATTGAAAACATACAACAATTTAAGTCAGGAATGTATTTGGAATCATCTTCTACCAATTTAAGGACAATACACTTGTATTTTGTACTCGTGAAATTAAGTCAGTTAGAATGATAAGAGACGAAATCTCAGAAAACATATCCCTGTGCATTTTGACACAGAAAGCACAGAAATACTGAAGTAACACAACTTCTTTCATCCGCACTTGTAGGGAACAAATACTTGAACATGTAGTGACCTGTTCCATAGATATATTGCCTCCTTGATCCAGATGTCTAAAATCTGGTGAAAACATATATATCAAAAAATACATGACACCATACTGTAGACAGGAATGGGGAGGAGCAGGAGGAGAATAGAAGAGGAGAGGAGTGAGGAATCCTACTTAAAGTATGTCCTGAATGTCCCCCCTCAAATTTGATTGTTAATTAAGTGATGATGACCTGATTTTAATGCAGCATAGCTTCTCTGAAATTATATTTGTATGGTTCTACAGGACAACTGAGGAGTTGAAAATGTGTTTGTGTATTGGGTAGACACTTTCATTGCCAGAAAACATGGAATTAAGAGATATATTGCAGTTAAATTTACTCTGAAGTCCTCCTAGGAACAGGGACTCACCTGTTTTAACCATCTATCTTTCTGTCTAACAGTCTCCTACTTCTTCTGTACCTTAAGCTTTTGAAACACAGTTGCTGATACACAGTCCTTTGCTACTTCTTTTCCTCCATCCCTAAAATAACATTATTCTTTTGTACCATTCCTTAGGAAAAGGCACCACCATAGAGTGTTTGCTCACAAGACGAAACCACCTAAAAGATAGCATATGGAAGGCTGAGTTTTTTATTTAGGATGCTGTCATTGTTCAAGTTTGCTATACCTGCCATTCAGACTTGTTCACCTAGTGTCTGGAATGAAAAAAAGCAATTGTTCATTTTATTTGGATAACTTTTCAGTAGGATCTGCAATATCCAATATTTGGTGTCATCTAACCAGAGCATAAATTTCAGGCTGGTAATTCAATGGCATACACCGTTAACTGGAAGCCTACAGCCTACTACTAAAATTCGAATTATCATCCTTAATGACAGCAACCAGGGGTATGATACAAATCCAGGAAGCTCATCTTGCTCCTTATGAGCAAAGTCTTTAATGTATATTCATTCCTAACCTAATTCCAATATCCTATAGAAGTATATCTGGGTGACTCTGGGCCTTTTTGCTAATTTTATGTTGGTCACAATAGTGAAAGGAGAACATTAATTAGCCTGGGAGGCTACATATCACTTGAAAAGTGTACTTTTCACTTCTAAGTCTATGTTCAAAAATATAGGCAGTCATTAGGATCCAATTGCATCAGATTACTTTCGAGCATAGTATTTTATTGGTGGCATATAAAGTACAAGCTTCTCTTTTGCTGAAATCCATAATTTGCTTGGGTTTTTCTTCTTTCTCTTTGTTCAGTATGTACATTGAAGCATAAGCAATGGTTTGTGAGAATAGGCATGTTTTGTGAACTTAAGAAAAATATAGAAAATGGATTACAACACCTGTCTGTTTCTAACACAGGTACTCAGGTGCTTGGAAGTGATACTCAGCAGTCCTTCACAGCTAAAGTCAGATCTGTGGCTGTCAAGGCTGTTCAGAAAGGACAGGCAAGGAAGGAGTGGTGGAGGGGGTGCCCTCTACATCAAGAAATGGATATATTGTGAAGAGCTGTCTCTGAAGAATAGACACGAGCAGGTTGAAAGCTTATGGGTAAGAATTAGAGACCGAGGCAACAAA
>JANHGO010000063.1:38066049-38087937 GCA_024606505.1 Aquila spilogaster
GTTGTGTCTTAATCTCACTGTTGGGTACACATATATCAAAAGAACCTCTTCTCCCTCCTATTAATTGGAGCATGACACCAAGCTGGTTGATTCCCTTGGCTGTCCAGGAACCTTGAAAGTCAGCAATGTCAAGAACTGGTCATCAGGTCCTCTGAATAGTCTGAATAGAGAGGGAAGATCTGAAGTGCTCTAGTATGGAAACTGATAAAATTAGTCAGATGATGAACATGATTCTCAGAAGCCCTGAGATCTCTGGTTTGCAATTGAGATGTAAAAGAAAGAAAACAGCAGCCAGTGGAGCTTGAGAACAACTACTTAGCCTGCTCCTAGCAGACTAATGGGTAAGAAATGGGTAAGAAGGGTAAACTATGTGCTAAATAAGTAGATATCCATTCAATTAATATTAATATTAATCATTTCAATTATGTAAAGTGAGCTTTTTTTTTTTTGCAAGACTAACTATTCTGTCAGAAAACATATACAGCAACAGAAACAACAAAGATCCTATGATTTTATTTTTGTGATATTTTTCCTGAGAGTCTTTTTAGCAAGTTTCTTTTCACAGAGTGTTGCAGGACTTTGAAGTATGAGAAATATAGTCTAGGTATCAGAGAGAAAAATAGAAACCAGGAAAAAATATGAGTTATTTGCTAACTGATGGGTAAGAGTAGAAATGAAATTAAAACCGCAAATCTATTGTATTTAGATCTTTTTTTTAAAAAAGAATTAATCTTTGTCCCTATTGATAGACATCATTGAGAGGCTGAGCTATTGGCAGCATACTGCCTTACTTTACAGCAAAAGATTTCTCAGACTTCCTAGGCATAAACTAGATTAAAGACACAAAGAAAAAAAATTGTGTTTTCTGATGTATGTTTTTCTTTACATTTGCTTTCAATGCTTTCACTTGCTACAGCACAAATAACAGGGTGCACAAGGCCATAGAAAATAAATGTCAGCTTAGTTCATACCAAGAGAGAGAGTAAAGGATATTGCTGTTACATTCATGTCAGAGGAAAAAACGGCATCCACATTTACACCAGTGAATGGAAGAAGACACGGAAAATGCTTAAGTTCACAAAACAAACAGAGGTCTTGATCTGCAAGTCCTATACTTTGCATATGCTCTGTCAAGAAGTACATTTAGCACCAAAGTATTCTGTATAAATATGTTCAAATATTGATGTGTTGTTTGTTTGTTTGTTTGCCATAATCTGGTATGGTCAGTCATACAGAAAGGTGAAAATAAGGCCACAGCTTCTGAACCTACTTTATATCCAATGAAAAACTTAAGGAATTTAGGAGCAAAAGAATTATAGAACTGATACTATGTTGAATTAAAATATTAAAAGCTGGGGTTTTTTTTTGTTTGTTTTTAAATCTAAAATGTTAAATGGCTAATCCTGAGCTGAAAGTATATTGTTGTGCATGGCAAGTATAGCACAGTGGCATTAATCACTATCTTCCATTTAAAAAACTAAAGCAAAACCAGAAACAAAGCAAATGACAGACATTAAAAACAAACAAAGAAAATTAGATAATCCTCAGATATGTGCTACAGAATCACAGCTCCACTTAGGCACAACAATCCAGATAAGCTGATAATCTTTCTACTTTCTGGATGTAAGCTAGATACAGGAAAGGTTTTGTAGGAATCAGGAGAGGAAGAAAGGAAGAAGCGGGAAAGAGAAAAGGTGTTGAGTCAGAATATTTTTAAGTAACCATTTTGCTTTCTTCTTGCATCAACTACTTGTTGTCAATTTGTCATAGTTTAACTTAGCAGCCAGCTAAGCTTCCCTTTTTCCCTCTTCCTTTCCCTTCCCCTTCCCATTCCTCTTTCCCCTCCCCTTCCCCTTTCCCTTTCTTTCTCTTTCTCTTCTGCTTTCACTTCCCCTTTACCTTTACTGTTTTCCTTTTTTTTTTTTTTCAGCTTCTTCAAATATCTTTCCCTTCAATTAAATTCTCTACCCTCAGTCTGAGTCATCTTCAAATACTTTACTGTTGTGATCTTCTTTCTCTTTCTTCTCTCTAATTAAATTCCTTTTCCTTCCAACTCCTGCTTACTCATTCTGTTTTGTTCCAAACTTTCCTTGAAGAACATTCCTCCTTGATTCAGGGCCTTTGCTTCCTCTCATCATTTCTCTCCCAGCCTAAAAAAAAAACCTCTGCTATTGATACTAGTCATACTATTGCAGGATGAAAAATTGTTGAATTAGGCAACTGCCTTCACCATTTCTTTCATGCTGTCTTAACTTTCCTTATCGTTCCCTAACTGTGCTGGCTGAGAAGCACCAAGAATACAAACTAGATATGACTGTAGATAACCAGAAGAAGATGCATTCTATCCAACACAGCAGTCACTAAGCACCAGTGCTGAGGAGATGGGTGAAGAAATTGCTACAATAAAATATTGTTTCCTATTCAACGGTACTGTTTCCATGTGAGATTTCGATTAGGACTCAGAAACAGTGTAATGATAGAAACAAAGGAAAAAGATCAGTTTCAAATACATAAATAAGTGTTAAAACCGCAAATAAAGCCAAAGTAACTCGGAATTCATCCTTTCATTACTGGCTTGTAGTTTGCTGCTTCTCTTTCAGATGATGCTTGAAAGACTGTTCATATCCCCAGCTAAAACCAGAGTAAAAGTTATTTTGCTTCTCTTTACAAAGCTTGCATTTGTCATTATCTTATTCCTTTTTTGTTCTGCTATTTCAGGATGACACAGTACAAGTAGTTACAAGTCATACAGTCACTGTAAACTGCATGACTTCAAGAAATAAAAGAGTGCTTTAAGATACTGATTACAAATTAGAGCACTGAAAGACCAGTGGACCAATGTAATGGCACAATAGCCACTAGGAGGTGATGAGCATGTATTAAGGTCCAGAATTAAGCATTAATAATACAAAAGAGGAAGTGTTAAAGCTGAAAGGCCTGGGAAGGAAAACAGGTTTGAGGTGTGGGGAGCCATGCTTAAGTTTTGTGTAGCATATGCTATAAATCTTCCTGAAACGTGCATTACTGCACATCACTCAAAAGCCACTCCAATAAACAAAATAGACACCGTAAAGAAAAAAATGTAATGGGATAGGAAAATGTTGTATTTATTAACACAGCAGTGCAATTCAAAAGGAAAATTTTAAGGTTTTTATTTGATACAAATTTGCATAAGGTAAAAAAATTACATGAAGGTTGTAGTAGTATATAATTTGAGACTGTCACTTCTAACCGTTTGCTTTTAGAGTTACAGAGTCACGTGTGGTATTCCAGAAAGTTTAAAAGAATAAACGATTTGTATGAAGTAAATCTGTAAGATGTCATTTTTAACTAAGAAATTAGTTTGTGAAATGTAAATTTGACAAATAGACCACTATGAGGCTCTTAAAATGAATTGGGAAAATTGAGTACATAAAAGATATTTTTTATTTTTAGCTGAAAAAAGAGCATCTGCCCAATTAGCCTCAGGAACAAATCTGTTTGAAAAGACTTAAGCAGCTCAGGATGCAGAAACAAACTCAGTAGCTCTGAGATTCATAAAGCATGTCAACAAAATGGTATTTTCTCTACATGCGTCAGGAGTTAATTTTCCTTCCACTTCCAAGAAATTGTTTTTAAAATTTATAGTCTCTACTATATCATACCCCTGGAATTCCAGTTAAAGATTAGGGATCTCTGTGCTTGGTGCTGTACGTAAAACAGAAAAATTGTGCTTACTTCTGGTTTCTGTGAAGTTCAAGGATACTGACAAGGTAAGACAAAGAAGCCATTAAACAATAGCGTTCAACAGGATAAGAAATAGGGAAGAGCACTCTGCAACACTGTTGTCACGATGATTTTCTGCAAACCCCTCAGCTGTGTTAAGTTCTACACAGGGACTTGGGGAGGGTAAAATGATATCCATATGAACTATTCTAAAGCATGGAGGGCACTCAAGGAGAAAGAAGAAAGGCATGGTCTGAAAATCACAGGAATGATACTACTGTGAGTTAGACAGACACAAGAATCAGCCTCTCAAGATCTCAGGCTGGAAGAAGTAAGGCTCAAGGTGAAGAAGGATCACAAAGAACCTTGGAAACAAAGGCAAAAATGTGTTTGTTCTAATAAAGTGGTAACTATAGGAAATTGAGGAGAAAAGTAATGTACTCACAATAGTGATCAGCAAAACTATCTACGCAACAAGATTATGGAAAAATCAGTAAAGCAATGTGTTGTAGTGACAATGAATAAAAAAATATTTTTGTCATTTAAACAGAAGATAAGTAGAATCTATGGGGAGGTTTCTGGTTGGGGCAAGTATGATACTGTCCGCTAGATGAATTATGCAGAAAAACTCTGTGAGAATTGGATACCTGGACATGTGAAACTAGAGATACCATATAGATTGCAGGCCTACAGAAAACCAAAATGATGTTCTTCAGAATGATGGAGATAGGATGGTGGTTACCCCATTTCTGGAGACTTTCAGTGTCAGACTGGACTAGGCTCTGATTTAGCCTTAGGTGTTCCTGTTCACTGTAGACAAGTTGGACCAAACAACCTTTCAAGGTCCCTTCCAACTCAAATGATTCTGTGATTCTATGGTTCTGTGATTCAATGGACAAGCTGGATTGCAAAGGAAGATTAGGAAAATACAGGAATCTTTCATCCTCATTCATCCACTTACAAGTTACACAAAAGCCTGTGATCTCTGTACCAATGAAATTGAGCCTGACTGCATGAAGATCTTCTTTATGCCCTCTGTGTTCCCTGTAGAGTAAAAGATTATTTGATTTGTATAAAGTTAGTAGAATCTGGTTTATCACAGGAGAATATTTGAACCATTGAAACTTATTCAGAAATAAAACACCACTTCATTTATAAATTGCCAGTCCAAAAGGTGATCCAAAACAAATCCAATCTCTTTCAAATTTCAGATAATATTTACTCCATGGCAATAGCACCAAAGCAACACTGCTGGTGAAATCTTACAACAGACGTTGAAACATTGAATCTAGTATCTATAATTGCTGTATGATCTGAGGTCACATTATATAGTCCTTCCAAGTACTTTGTGGATGCATGAAGTACCAGATGTTTGAAGACTTTCCCAGCTTAAAAGCAAACTGTAAACAGAACATTTGAAGTCTCAAAACTGACAAATCTTAAAATCCAACAAATCATTCTTCTCATATGTACTTTAATTCTTCTGATGAATATATGGTTGCATTCCCAGTTTTTTAAATTAAATATCTGAGGGCCCATAAAGTCTCTTTTTTAGGATGGGGAACAGGATATCCATGGAAACATGTGCATATACATATATCTGTACACATACGCATATATATGTTTATATATTTATACATACACACAAATATATGCATATATAATACATATACGAGAAGCATATAACATATCTGTTGTATGGATATAAACAGAATAAATGTGCACACAGTTCTGTGAGCACAATAATAGAGAATTTTAAAATCTCACATTCTTCATTAAATAATTTAAAATCAGAAGTTTACACACACATATAGATATCTGAAGAGAAAATGTAATTTCATTATTTACTTCATTACAATTAAGGATTTGTCCCCAAATTTACACATCATTAAAAGATTCCAAGAAAATGAGGTTTATCTCTAACCAATAATGTTGAACATAACAAATCACATTTAAACAGGGCTAAACTCCTGAAAGGTATTACTCAAAATAGTAATCATAACCAGTCCCTGAAGAAGGAGGGAAAAAGCACTAGAGTCTACACACGCAAGGAAAATGGCAATAGTCTGATCTGCGTGTGAAGAGTAGAAGGTGTTTAATTTACACTGAAGGTGTTGTTTAATAGCCCATATTAAGTTCCTTTGCATTTCAATATCAAGGCAGTAAGCACAGTAAAAATGGATTGAAGACATGACTGTAATGACTGCAAGGTTATGGCAGTGTTCAGCCAGTATGCAGTGGGTGTATGCACAGTACATATGAGAACAGAATGAGTCAGAGCTGTCTAGATCAACAGTTAGAAACAACTGAGCATAATAGATCTCTTTTTCACTTGCCATTACTCACAGAAAAGACTTTGCCGAGTTTTCAGGCTGAGAGTCTGACCAGAAAGAAAACAAAAGAAAGAAACTATTGTTTTCCTGATTGCTACTCCATGGCCACAGTTCCACATACTTGACTGTATTAGTCAAAGGCCATCTGCATCTCTGAACTATTTGCATCCCTGATTTCCTTCCTTTCACTGTATGCAGCCAGCTGACCTCACGCAGTATGCTGACAACCTACTGCTTTGGATTCCATTGTGCACTGATCTGCAAAAGCAGACATCCTTGCTGGGGTGCAGGTGGTGGTTCCTGCCTCTGTCACTTCAGCCACCATGGAGAGTAGATGCCACAATGTTTCCCTTGGGAAACAGAATCCTCAGAATCTTCAGCAAATCCTTTTGTAAGAGTTATGTCAGTCTTTATTTGAAACACAACTTGATCTGATTGCAAGTTCTATAACCAACTGTGCTTAGCCCAATTCTGTCATGAAGGTCATCATGTGCCTGAAATTGCTTACAAGGAGGACATTCAAGGACACTTTTGGAACTTCTTAAAATGTCTATGTCTTCTTATATTTGCCCCATAGTTTTAGTGCAGCTTTCCAGTGCCTTCACAAGGCATTTGCTAGTAAAGATGGAATAATAATGGCATGAAGATTAATAGGGGTATAGATGGTAATGTATTTTCGGATTCTTCCACTCAACAGCAGCAAGATAGCCTCTGGATTTTAGAATCTTGTCAATCACCAATCCCTGTGGAAGAAACATGATGCTGCATGTTTTTCTCTCTACATTGCCGGATGAGCAGCTCATAATCTGTATTTAACCTCCATAATTTACCATGTCATAGCTAAAAGTATCAATACAGACTTCTTAATACTATCTCTATATATCTACAAAATCCTACCATTTCCACTGAACAGTGGAGGCATTTTAGTAGGCCAAGGTATTTGTTGATAATGTTTATTAATAATTTTGAAGATAAGTATAATCACAAGGGCTTCTGTTTCCTTAAAGTGACAAGCTAGTGTTTTCATTCAGCTGTACACAAATTTGCAGAAAGAATCTTTACAGACAGGTCTATGATTTTATATCTCTTCTTGAATATTTTGAAATTAAAGCCATTTTATAAATGTACAATTCATAAATATACACTTTGTAAATGTACAATTATAGACAACTATTTTACTTTACCTGGTGTTTCTAGACAAGAATAGCTCTCTGTAGTAGAATACCGTATCTCAGTGCTAACAAGTACACCAAATTACCATAAAATATGCTGGGGAAAGAAAACAGTTTTGCTGTTTAATAACCAATTCTATAAATTGATTTATTATCTGATCAATACTTTCACGTTCTTTATCATATCAGGAAAATATGTGACGAATGCTAATATATGAGAATAAATCATATATATCTTTAGATTAGTAATCACTTAAACATAAGTAAATAAATAAACACTCATTTTTAAATTAAAATAGTAATTATTTCAGGAACTGAACTTCCACATAAAAGTAATAGAACAAAGATGAAAATGTGGATTCTGTCCTCAGTCTCTTCTCCCCTGTGAAATGACACAATTCCTACACTCTGACATATAAGGGAGAAAAGATTAGAAAGTTGGTACAGGAATATAAATATGTTTCTGACTATTCCTTTCTGAATGCAGTTTCATAAATCTGTTGTCATTTTTTTGGGGTAAACTTTTATTTAATAACATTACCAGCAATGTTCCCTAACAAGCTTCCATCCAAGTCATTAGAAACTTGCAAACCTTATGCCATAGCCCCTCCCATTCCTGCCTGAATATCTTTTAGATTTCAATAGTCTTTTTCAGGCAACAGCTAGCAAAGTGTATATCAAGAGGCAAAAGGCACCTAAGTCTTAGTTTAAAACTTCTGTTAGGAGAGCAGTAGATGTTGTGCACTTTGGCTTCAGCAAGGCTTTTCAAACTGTCTTCCACAGCACCCTTGTAATGAAATTTAGGAAGTGTGAAATAGATAAGTGGACAGTAAGGTGGATTGAGATCTGGCTGTGTGGCAGAGCTCAGAGGGTTGTCATCAGAGTTGTAGAGCCTGTTGGAGGCCTGTAATTAGCAGTGTTCCCCAGCAGTTGGTACTGGGTCCAATCTTGTTCAATACCTTCATGAATGACCTGGATGAAGGAATAGAGCCCACTCTCAGCAAGTTTGTAGATGATACAAAGCTGGAAGGAGTTGCTGACGAACCGGAAGGCTGTGCTGTCATTCAACAAGTCCTGGACAGACTGGAGATTTTGACAGAGAGGAGCCTGATGAGGTTTAACAAGAGCAAGTGTAGAGTCTTGCAGCTGGGGAGCAATAAATGTGTGCATCAGTACAGGTTAGAGTGTGACCTGGTGGAGATGAGCTCTTCAGAGGAGAACCTGGAGGTCCTGGTGGACAACAGGTTGGCAATGAGCCAGCAGTATGGCCTTGTGGTCAAGAAGGTCAGTGGTACCCTAGGATGCATTATAAAGAACATGGCCAGCAGTTCAAGGGAGGTGATCCTCCCCCTGTACTCTGCCCTGGTGAGGCCACATCTGGAGTACTGTGTCCAGTTCTGGGCTCCTTGGTTCAAGAATGACAGGGATCTCCTGGAAAGTCCAGCAAAGGGCCACAAAGATGATAAGGGGCCTGGAGCACCTCTCTTATGGTGGAAAGCTGAGAGACCTGGGGCTGTTCAGTCTGGAGAAGAGAAGGCTGAGAGGGAATTTCGTAACTGTTTATAAATATCTAAAGTGTGGGAACCAAGTCAATGGGGTTGGGCTTTCTTCAGTAGCATTCAGCAATAGAACAGGGGGAAATGGACACAAACTTAAGCACTGGAAGTTCTATACTGACACAAGGAAGAACTTTACTGTGGGATGGGATTGCACTGGAATAAGACGCCTAGAGAGGTTGTGGATATTCTCTGCAGATATTCAATACCTGTCTGGATGCTAACCTCTGAGCACAGGGATTGGACTTAATGATCTCTAGAGGTCCATTCAAACCCCTACAATTCTGCAGTTCTGTAATTCTACTGACTCCATGTTTGTTTTCTCCAAATCTTTCAGGTTGATCTCTACTCTTTATGCCATTAAGATTCAGACTTACAATATAGGTTCCAAAAATCAGCATTCTTTGTCAACATTTTTTCTTCATCTGCATTGGAAGGCACAGTTTTTCCTTATAAAAAAAAATAATGGAATTCTATTTGTCAAAGAGAATAATTCCTCTGATTTTCAAAAAGAACTATAAATGATACCATCTTTTCTGCAGGAGACTGCAACACTTAGCCCTAATATTGATTGTCTGAAGATCAGTGAAGCTATTCCTGCCTGTGCAAGGGGTATTGGACTGGATAATCTTTAAATATCTCTTATAACTCAAACTTTACAATGCTTCTGTTATTTGTTGGATTGCAGCACTTTGAGAAAATGCCTCCCAGTAAACTGAGATGGAATGGATGCTGATTATTTTTGTTTCACCAGATAGCATACTGGTGTGATTCAGAGTTTGATGTTGACACAGGTTAGTTGAAACAATCACAGTAATTTACAACAAGCTAAGAATGTTACCATCTTTGTTCTTAAAAAGTGGCTGCCAATGACAGATGCTTAGCTTTTGCTAGGTGCTGGAAACCTGTCTAGCTACTTAAGCAACAATTGTACACTCTTATTTTTCTACCAGTTTACTGCTTTTCGCATAGGAGGACAGAGTGGCAGTATTCTGATTCACATGTCATCAACATAACTCAAAGGAGAATTTATTTTGTGGAATCTTTACCATGAGCTATGTTGGAAACAGAAAGCAGCAGCATCACTTATACATTTCAAGTTGAATACTCATGGGTGGTAGATGGAATAAACTTTTTAACTTTTAAGCTAAAAATATGTGATCCAGGAACATAGAAAACATGACAGACACTGAACTTCAAATACCATTCTTGCAGAGACACATTTCATAGTGGGATCATCCTTTAATGCTGTTAGTGTCTGCTTTCTCCATTTAGACTATCTTAGAGCAATAGCAAACAGCTGTAACTCATGTTAATGGCAATAAAAGCAAGCATTTCATTGAAATGCCTGAATGTATCTACACAGAAAAGTTGGAGTGCCAGGTTGGGAATTTACTGCACAGTAGCTGATCTACACAACTGTTCTGCTCTACAATGAACATCCTAGCTGCATGTTAAGTAGGATGTTTGGTGCACGCATGTGAGACATTTTATTCCCCTTCAGATTCTGAGCTATCCATCTCAAAGCTCCTTGAAAAATGCTCACTGTTTTTTGAGTTGGTCAATAGCAAATCTATTCATTAAATCATTAAAATACTGAAAATTACTTTTCCCTACCAGTTTCATTTTTTTTGGTTTACAGCAATACTGGACATT
Organism: Aquila spilogaster; assembly: GCA_024606505.1. NCBI lineage: Eukaryota > Metazoa > Chordata > Aves > Accipitriformes > Accipitridae > Aquila > Aquila spilogaster. Next base: position 38,076,472 of record JANHGO010000063.1, read on the forward strand.
TTCTATGGTATGTAGTAACTCCAGGGAAGTCAGGAAAATCTTAATCAGCTTTTTGCAAATGTTCTGTTGTGGAGGCAGAGGAATACCTGTTGCTTATGCACATGCAGTGTCTCAAGGACTATGCTTGGATCCAACCAGTTGCAGGTTCAAAAATGTTTCAAATATATTCTTACCGCACCAATACAAATCAGCTCTATACTTGCAAACAGCTCTTTGAAGGGAGTCTGTCTTCTGAAAGTAATCACATAATTATTCTGCTGACTTATTCAGGCATGCTGCTTTTACTGAAGGATTTTATTGTTTGAAGAGTGTGACTTTTATTTCTGTAGCTGCTCTGTTCTGATTGTGACTATTTTTTCTTGTAAAAAAAAAATTAAGGTCTTTGAAACCATGTACAAGTAAAATTCACTTGATAATATACAACAATTTAAGTTATGAATACGTTTGGATTCATCTTCTGCCAATTAGTTAAAGACAATACATTTTTGTTTTGTACTAGTCAATTAAAAAGTCAATTAAAGAGATAAGAGATGACCTCTCAGAAAGAAAATTCCTGTGCTCTTTGACACTAAAAGCATAGAATTACTAAAGAAGCACCATTTCTTTCATCAACCCTTGTGAACATAAGGATCCTCAAGAAGATGACTTCTTGATCCAGATGTCTGAAATATGGAAAAACAGTTATATCTCAAGAATATACCCCAAAATCCATTACATCATTGTGTAGACAGGAAGGAGAAAGAAGAGGATTAGAAGAAGAAAGGAAGGAGGAGTCCTACATAAGTATGTTGTGAGTGTCCCAAAAACAAAAGATAATGTTTGTGAATTAACAAGTGATAGTGACCTGATTTGAATGTGGTGCAGCTTCTGTAAAATTTTAGGTATGTCTGTGTAGGACAACTGAGGAGCTGAAAATGTGCTTGTCAAAGAATCCTAGAATCACAGAATCATTAAGGTTGGAAAGATCAGTAAGATCGTCTAGTCCAAGCATCAGCCTATGTCTGTGACTGCTCTAGAACATATCACTCAGTGCAGCATTCTCTTCTTGAAAACCTCCAGGGACGGTGACTTCACTACCACCCTGGGAAGCTGTTCCAATACCTGAACACTCTTTCAGAGAAGAAATTTTTTTCTAATATCCAACCTGAAACCTCTCCTGGCATAATTTAAGGCCATTACCTCTTGTCCTCTGCTACCTGGGAGAAGAGACTGATCCACACCTCACTACAGCATCCTTTCAGGTGAATACCTGAGAATGTTTAGCCTGGAGAAGACTGAGACATTATTGTATCAACACTTAGAAATATCCAATGCACGGATGTCAACTGGATGAGATCTGGCTCTTTTTGGTGACGCCCAGCGACAGAACAAGGGGAAACAGTCACATACTTAAACACAGGAAGTTCCAAATGAACATGAGGAAAAATTTCTTTAAGGATGACTAAGTACTGGCACAAGCTGCATAGAGAGGTTGTGGACTCTCCTTCTCTGGAGATATCAAAATCTGCCTGGAAACTTTCCCATGTAACCTACTGTAAGGAACCTGCTTTAGCAGGGTGGTTGTACCAGATGATCTCCAGAGGTCCCTTCCAACCACTACAATTCTGTGACTGTCATTAGCCTGAGGAGGCTGCATGTCACTTCTTTTTCTAAAACTACTTTAGAGAGTAGCATTTTATTTGTTGCACACAAGGTAAAAGCTCGTCTTTTAGTGAAATCCGTCATCTCTTTGTTTGTTTGTTTTATTCTCTCAGTACAATATACACATTTAAGCATAGATAATGATGCGTGAAAATAGGCAAGTTTTGTGAAAATTCAAAAAAAAATGGATTGCAGCAACTTCCTGTATACAGGTACTCAGCAGCCTGGAAGTGATACTCAGAAACCCTTTGTAGCTAAAGTAAATTCAGTGCTGGCATAAAGGCAATGTCAGTAGCAGGACTTCTTGGGTCTTCTCAGAGACATCTATCAACAGCATTTAGCTATAAAGAGATTTTACGCGTATTCTTCTCCTCCTTTAGTCCACAAATGGGAGAGACCCTGCTTTTCTAAGATATGCTCAGTACCTGGCAAGGCTGGGATCTAAATTCTGATTACCTTAATACAAGATTACCTTAACTCATATAAAGGGAATTTCATCAGGATAAAAATGAATAAGAACAATCAGCATCACGAAGAATCATAAGAAAACTTTAATAAAAGCTGATGCTTATCCTCTAATTTATACGTTTCCACTGCACTGACCGAAGCAGTCCAGGTTGCCATGTTCTGTGTGCTGGATATAGCTTTTGGGAGCTGCTGTGTAGAGCACGTTCAGAATCACATGAGATAAACCTCTTTCTTAGTTTTGTTTGCCTTATCTTTTATAACAGCGTCTGGGAAAAAGACTGTGCTCAAGGGATGTGGGGCTGGTTGGACTTGGTCTGTAGCTGAATCACTCTATGTATGATGAAAAACTACATGTAGAACTGAGATCCTGTTCTTTCATTATATAATGAGAAATTTTCACTTAGACACATATTGAGACATATCTTTAGGATAAAACAGGAATTATCCATATGTCCATACATTCAGTCCCATATGAGGGACTCATGATTCACCAACCAAGTAATTTTTCCAAACCAAATTATGATCATAGAAGGTGTCAAATAATGAACAGTAAAAAAGCCTCATAACATCAGTAGCCTTGTCCCAGAATGTTTTCACTTATGCAAGTGAACTCAAATTTTGTTTGTGAAATATAGTATAATGATCTATTGCATCTGATGGAGTAGGGAGAAAGTCACACTTTATATTTTGTTAAATGTCATAGTAACATCTTCCTACAAAGTATCTTCCTGCCAAAACAAGATAGTCATGTGTTGGTGCATTTTGTTCTATACTGTCTCTGGTGTATTTCATGCTTTCCACTATCAAGAACTTACTTTCAGAGGAAAGGGATATTACTGAAGAAAGCCTTTAAGAATTATAAACAACTATCAAGTGCAATCAAACTGATGCAGTAATTTTCTTAAGAAGAGGCATATTCAGTTCACTATTAAAAATATACCAATTGATCTACTCGAAGAGAACTCTTGGGAATCAACTGATATCATAATGTCATTTTCAGATGCTTCACATTCCATAGTTTAAGAAATAGGGTTTTTTTTTTTTTTGTAACAAACTCCCCCTGCAGATATTTCTCCTCTCAAATAAATTCTATTTTGTATGTAATGATTTTACGGATACTGTCAGTGATGTTTTCATTCATTCTTTATTTTACAGTTCTTGACTAAATTGAAATGATATTGTGCAAATTTAATTTTATATGCATATCATCACAATGTTTCAATTTAAATGGAACTGATTAGCAAGTCAAACAATAGAGCATTTCCCAGCACGCAGATAAGACTCTGCTCTATGCAAGTGTGTTTGCAAATGTCTCATAATCTTCAATTCGAGTTTTAGAAACGTACAGTCAAACCTCCTACCTACATCTGTGAACAAACACATAAGCAACTGGAAGTCTGTTTAAACGAAGCAGATGGATGGTCCTTGCAGAAACAGATTGCAGGAGAGGCAGTGTGGGATGCAGCACCATCCCTTTTGAACTTCAAACTTGAACAGCCTGAGGAAAAGCGGTCCACAATTCAGGCTCCGCATCTTGTTTTTTTTTCTAGATGAAGGCAAATTCTCCCTCCCACCCCACATCTACAAAGTCATCTGACTCGAGTGTATTGATTTATGCTCACTTCCATCACGAGCAAATTACATCCTAATATTTCCGAACTGCAGGACATGCTGAAATGCCCACACTTTGTGAAGATAAAAATATGTTTACAGCTTGTTTCTGTGGAGGAGAGAGACAGTCCTTGGATTTTATTTCTTCACAGCTGATCATTTTTTTTTTTGCTTCGGGATGTAGAGGCACCACCGTGTTTCAGCCTGGTTTGACTGTACTTCTCACTTTTGGCAATGGGTGGTGTAAGCTTATGATAGAAGACTATCTGCAGCATTATCTGAACTAATTTCAGGCAGACAGACAGGTAGCAAAGGCATTTCTTCCTTGCTTATGTTTATGGGACTTTCTGGAGCTTCCTTGAATTCCCCCACATCTGCTCATGTACTTTCATACAAAATTCTGCATTCTTCTGAAAATCTCCCCACTATGTCTTTTTGGGCTGTGCATCATTCAGATTCATTCTGCCTCTCTGCTGCCCACAGATGCTATACATTCATCCTCAGTTTCTCATAAAATCATTGCATAGCCTCTTTACATGGATGCATAATGCACTGTCTCATCTCCCCAAACTTAACCTCAAAGACTGTGATAAATTCATACTAAAGGGACAATCATATCAAGCAGGACCACTAGGAATGCAGTTTTTCCCTATACATCCAAATCTGTCATACTCAATACGTTGCAAAGCAATACAGCCTTATTTCTAAGGTGTTATTATACTATAATGGGTCTTTAAGGAGCCCACTTTCAATCCATATAAAATTTAAGGGAAAAAGCTCTTGTTTAAATGTTTTTCCATTCTTCATAGTGAATAGATGAATAATTGAACTGACAAAACTGTTCAGTTCTCCATTCATATTCTGCTTTTAAATATTGAAATCCTGATGACTTGTTCTGGCAGTAATGTCAAGGACAAAAGGAAAATTGTGTTCTAATAATTCAACAATTCAGTCAGAACTATTATTAATACCTCTGTTTGGGTCATTTGGGTATTTATAATGAAAACAAAAGCTGCATATTTTTTGTCTTATGCTAATAAAAATGGCTGTAAAATCCTGCTGTATGAAATTAATAGCATTTTTATGTCATTGTTACACAAAGTAACTATATAACTGATGAAAGGTTAAAGGAAATAAAGAGTAATTCCCACAGTGTATGTTCATTTATTAAAATAAACTAATAATTATAAGGACACACTGTGGCTGGAGTTTTTACCTGTCTTCTTTATTACTGTGAAAAGAAACATGGCACCAAAATTTCGTGGTGCCTGGAAAGCATTTGTTGAATAAAAGCAAATAATTTGGGGCATATTATATAGAATATTTTCAATATTTATATTTGCACACTATTAAGTTCTCCATGATCTATAACAATTGCTATCCATATATATATATATATGTACATATATATATTTTAGCAGAATTTTAGTAGTAGTTGGAGCCAGAAAGTCAGAAGAAACAGAAATGCAGACACTGTGCCAAGGTAAATGAAAATGTTAGCGTTTTGTGACATTTCAAGTTTTCTTATGGAAATATTCATACTGTGTTTGTGTTGCTCGATTCTCCTTATACTTACACCTGTAGCTATTCAGAAGAAAGTTCATAGAAAGCTCATAGAAAAGGTGAATAAAAATAAAGCAGAATTAAAAAGAGAATGCTAAAAATGAGTGAGATATCTAAAGGAAATCCTGTGTCCTTTAATAATATAGCATGAAAAAAGCAAAGAAGAAGTTGAACACCAGGAATTGCAATTTTTTAATTTGCTCCTGACATAAAACAAAATTCACAACAGTAATCCTTAATTTTTTTTTCCATTGCAAGTCTTCCAGAATACCTTTTCAGAAAAGGCCATTACATGTTTTTTAAACTAAGTTAATCTCCCTCCTTCTATTACAAGCATCTGCATGTGATTTTAAGACTCAAGAAATGTGTCACTCATTGATCTGGAACTGGCAGAGAACAGTTCTCTGCTACCTCATACCAAAGTTTCTCTGCTCTCACCTGGCAGAAACTTTTCCATGAGTGGGTTATTTTCAGATCATTAATTCCCAAGGACAAGGACTATGTCTTTATTTGTTTTTGCAGTGTGAAGCACAATGCAAAAGTTCAAAATACATGTAGTAATAATAATAGAAACAATAATTAATGATATGATAAAGAGATGTTTATCCTTCCTGCTGTCCTTATTAAGATTGACAAAAAGTTGGTAGCTATTTATCGTTAATCACCTGTAGCTTTTTCAATTGCAGCTATGTGGGACTTTTCACTCAGAAGGGAGGAGCAATGAATACAAAAAAAATGCCTTACCTGAGGCAATGGGCACAAACTGGAGCACAGGAATTCTCTCTGAGCACCAGGCAGTGTGCTGAGTAACGCAGGAGCACAGGTTGCCCTGAGGCTGTGAGATCTCCTCCTTGGAGACCTTCAGAATCTCCCTGGACATGTGCTTGTGCCCCCTGATCTGGGTGTCCCTGCTTGAGCTCTAGAGGTCCTTTCCAACATCAGTCATCCTGGGATTCTGGGATTCTTAATTTTACAAACCTCTGAAAGAATGTAGGCCATGTATTTTCACCTAGTAATTTCTATGGTGAAAATAACCGTTCGTTCCTTGTTTGTAAATGAACATTATCAATCCTAACAACCCATGATGGAGCGTTAATCTACTTTTAAGAATATATCTGCTCTTAAACAAAAGATTCCTAGTTTTGGAGAACACACTACATATTTTGATATACTGTTCTAAAGGATGACCCATCCTCAACATTTAAAAGCTGTGTCTTATTTCCAATTTAATTTTTCTGCTCTCAGCACATTTGTCTTCTTAGAATTTGAATCAAAACAACCCCCAACTCACTCTGCATGTGCAGATCAGGTATTAATAGCACTATAAACATCTTGGTTGTCAGCTCCGTAAAGTGGAGTGAGTGGGGAGCAGAAACAACCTCCTAGCTAAATTGTTACTTTTCCAGTTTTAGAAAATGAAAGAAGATGATAGTTTTGTCTTGTGATTTTGAAAGAGTTAAGTCTCAGTGAAATAGCTAAGAATGATCTTTTTGGTGTCTGAAAATACGGCCTTCTAAGAAGTAGTATATTAATGTGCTCAGGATTTTGAGAGATTCCCTGTTGTGTTATTAGATAAGGTAAAGGCACTGTATACATATTTCTGTGATAGTATGAAGGTTCACCTTTTTTAATCTCTGCTATGGAAAGCCTTCCTCTGAACTCAAAGCATGCTGTTTGACTGAGTGAATAAATACTAGTAAAATACTATAGGATTCCTGTTGATATAAATAAAATCATTTGTGTATAGTACTAATTTAGTGTTGCAAACATGAACAGGATGTTTAATCAAACCATAAGATAATTCATTTCTTTATGTTTCCCATGGGTGATGTGTTAAAGTGAATGATTTTCAGGCACAGCCCAGGTCATTTCATTAACATTACTCTCAGATAAAAACAGGTACAAAAGTATAGTGAGGCTGAACAGCTTAGACAATGCTCCAGATGCTGGCACAAAATTTTTTTAACAGACTGTTACGTCTGTTCACTATATCAGAGATATGGATAGATTAACTGTTTGTTAATTCATAGTGTTTCATAGCTGAGAATTTGCTCTATCAAATAGTGTTATTATGTTCTTTGTATCTGTTGTAGTTTCCATGGAGGCATTACTTTTGGAGTGATCAATGTAGAATATCATGAATTGGAAGGGACCCATAAGGATCATCTAGTCCAACTTCTGGATCCACAAAGGACCACCCAAAATTCAAACTATATTTCTGAGAGCATTGTTCAAACAATTCTTGAACTTCATCAAGCTTGGAGACATGAAGAACCCTTTCCTAATACCCAGCCTAATCCTTTCCCTGAAGAAATTCCATGTCATTAATTTAGGTCCTGTTACTGTCACCAGGAGAAGAGATCAACAGTGCCCCTGTGCTCACATTGTGAGGAAGCTGTAGGCCACCATGAGGCCTCCCCTTGGTCTACTCTTCTCTGTGCTGAACAAAAGAAGGGAGCACAGACGCTCTTCATACATCTTGATCTGTAGACCCTTTGTTATCTTCATTGCCCTCTTTTGGATATTCTCTAATAGTTAAAAGTTCTTTGACTGCCAGTGCACACTGCTGACTATTATTAACCTTCCATCAGTGAGAACCTCCAGACCCCTCATCCTCCAATCTGTACATATATCTAAGGTTGTCCCATTCCACACACAGTATCTGACACTTGCTCTTGTTAAACTTCAAGTGATTGGTGATTGCCCAGCGCTCCAGTACAAGATCTCTCAGCAAGACCTCTCTACTCTTAAGGGAGACATTTTGTCCAGAGGGATACTGTAAGAAACAATATTGAAAGCTCTATGGGAATACAAATTTCTTACATCAGCTGGCTTCACTTGGTGAACTAGGTGGGTAACTTTGTAGCAAAAACGAGATTAATTTGGACTTTCCTGTCATGAACTTGCATTAGCTGTGACCAACGACTATAATGTCTTTTAGGTGTTTTTCAGTAACTCGACAAATAATCTTCTCCATAAATTTGCCAGTCACTGGAGTGAGAGTGATATATTCTGGTATAGAACCTAAAGTTACATTTCTGTATTTATTTTTATACGGTGTCAAAAAGCAGCAAGAGTGAGCTGCTCTACAAGGAAAGGGAAACTAAAGATACAACTTCTGATCTGCGTCAATGCTAAGCCCCTAAGGAGACTTCTCACAGTTCTTTCTCAAACAAGTCTTTTCTACAGCTGCCTTATTGAGGGTTACACAGTTACACAACATGGGAACAGTTACACCCCAACAAGGGGAGGGAAGAGGTTATGGAGCTTATTAGTGCGCTGAGGGCCCTGACTTCAGGAAAAGACTTGAAGATACAATATGTGACAGAAAAAATAGTGGATCAGTTTCCATTCCTGAACTTTAGAGTTCAGGTTGTAAGTACATTTCACCCATACACTGTGGATTAGTACCTTCAACTGGCTACTTTTTGATAAACTACAGAGGAAGTTGTGATAAAAAAAAACGTTATCCTGGCACCAAATTATAAGATGCTGTTCTAGTCATTATTTATAACCGTTTATAGCAGCAAAGACTTAGTCTAAAGGCATAAGTCAGGAGGACTTGTAAGATAATATCACAAGTGTTTTAAGGCTTCAGAGACAGGCTCACTGTGGCTCTTGCAGTCTTGACCTGCATGGCCAACCAGTCTGGCTGGAGCATACCACAGCTCCCATCTGCTGTTGGCCTCAGAAATTCTACTCTTGGAAGCTAAACCATAGCAATTGAAAAGAGTATTGTGAGCAAAGGGAAATGTACCCACAAGATCTTATACCAGCAGAGTTAGAACATAGCCAGTACCTGTATCTGAACCTTGGAATAAGGAAATCCACTCCCAAGTCAACGTTAAAGTACCATAGAACAATTTTCTTTGTATCTAAGTACTGAGCTAGATTTACTTGCCTGTTTCATTCACCTGCTATTCCAACTTTTCATTAGATAGCACAGATATACAAGAGCCATTAAACTAGCCATGTCTCTCCCATTTCAGGATGAGTAAGGATGAAGGATTTGGAAACCACATAAGTTCAAGAGCTCTGTTCACCTGATTCTCTTGTCAAAAGCTCCGAGATAGAGTTTACCTTAGTTTCAGATGCCTTCCTTGCTCTGACATATGTTGATGCTGAGTGACTGGTTCAGAAATCTGCACGTCTAGTCCTTATGAAAGAAATAGAGCAACTTTTTATATTATTAGGTATTATAACATGATTATAGAAGTCAACAAAGAACAATCAGAGAGCTCAACAGTGGCTTTGAAGCATAGACTGACTGTTAAGAAATTGTAAAAGGGCTATAATAAGTATCATCTTTATGGAAAAACATTGTGGTCATTACCACAGTTTTGGTTTAATTTTCCTTATAATAATTAAAAAGTACATTTAACTATCTGTGTCAAACATTCTGGTAAGTCATGTGAGAAACAGTGGTTCATGTATAAACTATCTGAGCAACACCTGTAAAGATTAGATGACTGGGGGACAGACTTCAGACAGCAAAAAAAAAAACCTAAACAAACAAACAAAAAAACAGAACAAAAAAAAACAGAATTACAAGGAAGAGAATATTGTGGGTTCTTATTTGGACACGACCTATTTTGTTTTAAATGACATATTCAAATCAGTTATTAGATTGAGATGTTCTTATTCCTTTCAAAACACAAATTAAGGCAAGAATGGGTATCTGCCTCCTTTTAGTGACTTTAAAAATTCCTCTTGGATCAAAACTACATCTACTTTTGCATATGGTGTGCTTCACACGAAGACCAAAGGAAGAACTGAAGATATTCAGGGGCTTTGCTAGAATTGTCCACATTATTCTGGTGGACACAATGTGCCCATTGTGCAGGGAAGGGAAATAATCTCTGTTGCTTCTGATATTCATCATGGTGTTTCTGTTTTTTTTTTTTTTTTTTATATTATTATTATTATTTCAAAGGAGCACTGAAGCATAATGTTCTTTAAGAAAGTCCTTGTGTAACAGATGAAATAAATGTAACCCACAGCCAGCTGTACCCTACATCTGAACAAGGATTTGGACATCATTTTTCAGAGAGTATTTCAGGTAGCTTCTTATGAACTCCAGAAGGGGTGTGTATTCCAATCCAGTAAAAGGTTTCATTTTAGCCTCAAGTATCTTCTTTGGTAAATACGATAAACTGTCTAGTTCTGCAACAATCAGTTGACTGGATGGCATCACTTTTTCACTGTTGAAATCTATACAGTGCTTCTGAATAATAACCTATACCACTGTCAAATGTAAGTCCTAGTAAATCACACATATTTTGTCTTTGAAATAAAATTGGGTTTGTTTCAATAGATTTCAGATGTTAAAATTAGAGGAGATGAAACTCCGAGCAAGACTGACATTTTGTACTTTCATACAGTAATCAGTACTTCATTGTAAGGCTTCTCGTGTCTAGTTGTTACAATAGCTTCAAATTGCACTTCTGCCATGATAGATCAAATGTAGTAATCCATAAATACAGAAGTGTTTTCGTTCTTTTGTTTCCAGAATAAAAGTTAGAAATATATCAGATACTCAAGATGTGAATACTACCGGTAGAAAGATATACTAAAAAACAGGTAAATTAAAAGCTGATAAATAGCTCTTGGTAGCTGTTAGTAAAACAAAATAAAAATAGAAATAAAAAAGGAAATCTTGTAGTCTTCTTTCTTTTTATTATTTGTTCTTATAGATAAAATTATGCTTTCCACTTAAGACTTGACATGACTATAATACTTCTGTTCATATATATTCTTGTAGCATTTTGCATTTTGTTTTGAGACATAGATATACATTTCCTTTCTTTTGTTCTTGAATATTGTAAAAATAGAATCCATAAATAATTCTGGCAATTGCCACACACCAGTGTCATCCAAACACTGCTGGAGTGTTTCTCTCATATCATTTCTAGCACTCCCTATGAAGCTGTGTTATTTCTATATTGCTTCATCATAAACTAGTTCCAGCTGTGATATGCAGAACTTATCATTTAATTCAAAGATATCTTCTTCATATTTACTTATTTATTTATGTTCCCCACAGTTTTCTTGTATCATCTGCACAATACTTATACAGTACATTGTAGTACTTATCTGTCTCTCCCCCCCCGCCAGCCCTGCTATTACACACACCATCACTCAGTGCGTGACCGTGGCCGCCATGCCAGCCCCTCGGCGGTGCCT
>JANHGO010000063.1:38088037-38111033 GCA_024606505.1 Aquila spilogaster
TGGGTCCAGAGGAGGGCCACAAAAATGATCAGAGGGATGGAACACCTCTCCTATGAAGACAGGCTGAGAGAGTTGGGGTTGTTCAGTCTGGAGAAAAGAAGGGTCCGGGGACACCTTATTGTAGCCTTTCAATACTTAAAGGGGGCTTATAAGAAAGATGGGGACAGACTTTTTAGTAGGGCCTGTTGTGATAAGACAAGGGGTAATGGTTTAAAATTAAAGAGTGTAGATTCAGACTAGATAAAAGGAAGACCTTTTTTACAATGAGGGTGGTGGAACACTGGAACAGGTTGCCCAGAGAGGGGTTAGATGCCCCAATCCCTGGAAACATTCAAGGTCAGGTTGGATGGGGATCTGAGCAACCTGATCTAGCTGAAGATGTCCCTGCTCATTGCAGGGGGGTTGGACTAGATGACCTTTAAAGGTCCCTTCCTACACAAACTATTCTATGATTCTATGAAATGTCAGTAGTCAATCTTCCAAGATTTTCCCAGAGATATCTGTTGGTGGACAACATCATTTAGCTATAAAGAAATCTTGCATGTATTCTACTCCTCCTTCCACCTGCATATGGGCCAGATCCTACTATATCGGTAAGATCCGAAATTACTCACTTCTCAGATACACTGGGTACCTAGCAAGATTGGGATCTAAATCCTGGTTTAAATTCACTCACATCAAGAAAATTACATCAGTAAAAAATTGAAGATATAAAGTAGAATCAGTGCCACCTGGAATCCTATAAAACTGATAAGAAAATCTAACATTGATCCTGTAACTGATTCTTAAAATGGACTGACAAAGGTAGTCCAGCTTGCCTAGGGAGTCGACAGAATTCTTTCCCAGTTCTGTTTCCATTATCTTCCAGAACAGTGTCCAGGAACATAACTGTGCTCTAGGGATGTTGGCCAGGTTGGACTTGCTCTGCAGCTCAGCAGCTGAATCACTCTGGATGTGATGAAAAACTACAAGGAGAACTGAGAACCTGCTCCTTCATTATATAATGAGGAATTTTTCCCTTAGACATATATCGAAACATATGTTTAGGATAAAAGTGAAATTATCCATATGTACATACGTCTCTTGTGATTCACTGATCAAGTATTTTTTTCCAAATCAAATTGTGTTCATAGAGGGTGTCAAATAATACACCATAAAAACCAGTGATAATAATAGCATTAGCCTTGTCCCACAAAGTTTCACTTGCAAGTGAACCCAAATCTTGTTTGCCGACTGTAGTCTAATGATCTCTTGCAGCTGGTAGAGTAGGAAGGAAGTCCCACTTTATATTTTGTTAAATATCATAGTAACATCTTCCTACAAAGTATCTTCCTGCCAAAACAAGATAGTCATGTGTTGGTGCATTTTGTTCTGTACCATCTCTGTTGTATTCCATGCTTACTTTCCAATATCAAGAACTTGCTTTCAGGAGAAAGGGAGATTCCTGAGGAAAGACTGAAAGAATCTGAAAGGACTTCCAGTTGCAATCAAACTGTTGCAGTGTCCTGTAATTTTCTTATAAAGAGGCAAATTCAGTCCATTGTTAAAAATATAGCAATTGATTTACTTGTAGAGGACCCTTGGGAATCAACTGAAATTATAACATTATTTTCAAGTGCTACACTTTCCACAGTTTAAGAAACAATTTTCTTTGAAACAAACTCCCCTTGCAGATCTTTCTCCACTCAAATAAACTCTATTTCATATATAATAATTTCGTGGATGCTGTCTTTAATGTTTTCTGTCATTGTATATTTTACAGTTCTTGACTAAATTGAAATGATATTGTCAAATTTAATTTTATACGTGTAAGTATCACTACCATGTTTTAATTTAAATGGGACTGATTTGCAAGTCAAACAATAGAGCATTTCCCAGCAAATAGATAAGACTCTGTTATATGCAAGTATGTTTGCAAATGTGTCTCATAATCTTGGATTCGAGTTTTAGAAACCTGCAGTCAAACCTCCTACCTACATCTGTGAACAAACACATAAGCAACTGGAGGTCTGTTTAAACCTAGCAGATGGATGGTGCTTGCATGAACAGATTGCAGGAGAGGCAGTGTGGGATGCAGCGCCACCCCTTTTGAACTGCAAACTCGAGCAGTCTGAGGAAAAGAAGTACACAATTAAAGCTCCACATCTCGGGTTTTTTTCTAGATGAAGGCAAATTCTCTCCCGCCGCACCTCTACAAAGTCATTTTACTCAGGCGGATTGATTTGCATTCACTTCCATTATGAGCAAATTGCTTCCTAATATTTCCTGATCTAAAGGACATGCTGAAATGCTCACACTTTGTGAAAGATAAAAATATGCTTAGGGCTTGTATCTGTGGAGGAGAGAGAGAGTTCTTGGATTTGATTTCTTTACAGCTGATCATTTTCTTTGGCTTGGCTATGTAGAGACATCATTGCATTTCAGTCTGATTTGACTATACTTCTCACTTTTTGCAAAGGGTGCTGTAAGCTCAGGATGGAGGCTTTTATGAGCAAATACAGCACTGTTTGAACTAATTTCCCTAATGAAGCAGGAGAAGCAGGTAATAATGACATGTTCTTCCTTGCTTATGTTTGTGGGTCATTCTAGTGCTTCCTTGACTCCCTCCACAGCTGCTCATGTATCTTTATATAAAATTTCAGGTTCTTCTGAAAATCTCCCTATCGTGTAATTTTGGGTCTTGCATCATTCAAATTCATACTGTCTCTCTCTGCCAGTGGATGCTGTTTTTTTTTTTTCTCAGCTTCTGAAAAAATCAACACAGAACATCTTTAAATGGCTGCATAATTCACTGTGTGATCTCCCTGAACTTTACCTCAAAGACCTTGAGAAATTCATACTAAAGGGACAATCATATCAAATAGGACCACTAGGAATGCAGTCTTTTGCTATACAACTAAATATGTCATACTCGATACATTACAAACCAATACAGCCTTGTTTCTAAGGTGTTATTATGCTATAATGGGTCTTTAAGAAGCCCACTTTCATTCCATATAAAATTTAAACTAAGGGAAAAAATACTTGTTTAAAGATTGTTCCATTCTTTATAGTGAATAGATGAATAATTGAACTGACATAAGCTGTTCAGTTTTCAATTCTTATCCTGCTTTTTGAATATTGAAGTCTTGTTGACTTATCTGGCAGTGGTATCAAGGACAAAGAGGAAAAATGCATTCTAATAATCCATCAATTCCCTCAGCACCATCATTAATACCTCTGTTTGGGTTATTTGGGTATTTATAATGAAAACAAAGACTGCATATTTTTTTGTCTCACTGGTAAGAGATGCATATAAAATCCTACTACCTGAAACCGATAGCATTTTTATGCCTTTGTTGGACAATGTAATTACATAATTGTGTTTGATAAGGAGTAAAAGCAAAAGCAGAATAATTCTCATAGTGTATGTTCATTTATTTTAAAAAAGTATTAGGATATATTATGATTAGAGTTTTTTCCTGTCTTCTTTATTATTATGAAGAGAAAGATGGCACCAAAATTTCTTTGTGACTGGCAAGCACTTGTTGAATAAGAGCAAATAATTTGAGCCATATTATACATTGTCTTTTCAATATTTAAATGTGCACACTTGTAGAGTCCTCCCTGACGTATAACAATTGCTATCCATATTATTTTTTTTTACTTCTAGCAGAAGTTTAGTAGTAGATAGAACTGGAAAGTCAAAGGAGATAGAAATGCAGACTCACAGCCAAGTTAAATGGAAACATTAGTCTTTTGTGACTTTTCAAGCCTTCTTATGGAAACCTTTTTCTTCTGTTTGTATTGCTTGATTCCCCCTGTACCTATCGTGAGAGACTGAAAGAGTTAATGTCTCAAATATTGTGGTGGGGCAAGTTCTGCTTAAAGACAAACCCTGCACAGCAAGAAACCAAGGTGAAAAGTCCATCAGCTCAGACATCAGCAACAGGAGGGTATGCCTGAGGGTGCACAGCTCCCTGTTCTGATACAAAGATCAAACAATGGCCATGTCTGCAGGGAAGGGGAAGTTACTCCCCAAAGGACCCCCAAGCCCAAAGGTTCACAAACTGCTCATTAGCCTAATGAGTTCAAGTGCCCACCCGAAGAAGGAGCAAGGATGATAAAAGGACACAAACTGAAGCCCCAGGTGCACAAGCCCACTAGAACTGGACCAATGCTGGACTCAGGACTGGTGAAATCTTTCTCTTTTCTCTCTCTCTCTCCCCCCCCCCCCCCAGTAATCCCTACACCTCATCCCTTTAGACATAAACTGTTGACCAAGTCTGGGACTAGGACTGGATCCAGCCGCCCCTGGGCCCTTCTCTGAGAAGGAGTCTAGAGAGCAAGGGGGTCTGCTCTGAACCTCATGACTCGACAGGAAGGATCTCCTTATTCCCTGAATTGATGTATATGGTTACCCTGGGTTACACGGTTTACAGAAGTACTCTTATGCCAATTCCTGTTGTGAGAAACCCTGCCACCTACTACTACGCCTCCCCAGTTCAGTTTGCTTCTGTCATGAATAAAATCTTTAACTGATCATTTGGTGTCGTTCCACATTAACTTAGCCCAAGGGAATTTCAAATTAAACATGACTCCCTGGTCTGTCCAGTCTGGGTTGTGACACCTATACTGCTGCCTATTCAGAACAAACTTCCACAAATGAGCTTCACAGAAAATTCACAGAAAAGCTGAATGAAAAAATAAGCAGAAGGACAAAGAGGATGCCAAAAGACAGTAAAATCTCAAAGGAAAATCTTGCATCCTTTAATAGTGTAGCATGCAAACACCAAAGCAGAGGTTAAACACTAGGAAAATTACTTCTTTTTATGTTCCTGACACAAAACAAAATTCATAACAGTAGTCTTCAAATTCCTCACCTTTTTTCCATTTTAAGTCTTCCAGAACAACATTTTAGAAAAGACCGTTACAGATTTTTTAAACCAAGTTGATCTCCTGCTTTCTAATATGAGCAGTATCCATATGTGATTTTAATGCTTATGAAATGTGCCAGATCAGCAGTCTGGCAGAGTGAAGTTTCTTTATTACCAGTTGATCCAGTTTAGAACTGGCAGAGAATAGTTCTCTGCCACCACCTACCAATGTTCTCACCTGGCAGTAACATTTCCGTTAGTGGGTTATTTTTGGATCATTAACTCCCAAGGACAAGGAGCATGCCTTTATTCATTTTTCTATGTCTAGTGTAGTGTGAAGCTCAGCACAGAGATTCAAACTATATGTAGCAGTAACAATAGGAACAATAATTAATGATATGATAAAGAGATGTTTAGCCTTCCTGCTGCCCTTGCTAAGATTGCCAAAAAGTTGGTAGTTATTTACAGTTAATCACCTGCAGCTGTTTCAATTGCTGCTATCTGTGACTTTTTATTCAGAAGGGAGGGAGTTTCTTTATGTCCTTAAGGTGAGAAGTAAACATTCTTATTTCTATCAGCCACTTTAACATAAGCCATATATTTTCACCTAGCAATTTCTGAGGTGAAAAGAACTGTTCTTTCCTTGTTTGTAAATGAATGTTATCAAACCAAATAACACATGGCTGAGCCTTAACCTACTTTTTAAAAGAAATCCATTCTTAAACCAAGATTTTCTAGTGTTGCAGGATGCATTGCATGCTTTAACATAGTGTTCTAAGGGTTAGTTATCCTCAACATTAAAAAGTTGCATCTTATTTCCAATTTCATTTTTCTTGCTCTCAGCATATTTGTTTGCGCAGAATTTGAATCAAAACAACCCCCAAGTCACTCTGCATATGCAGGTTTGATATTAATAGCACTATAAACATCTTGGTTGTCAGCACTGTAAAGTGGAATGATGTGGGGGGAAAAAACAGCCTCACAGCTGAAATGTTACATTTTTGCCAGTTTTAGAAAATGAAAGAAGATGATAGGTTTTGTCTTGTGGTTTTGAAATAGCTCAATCTCAGTAAAACAGCTCAGAATGAACCTTTTGGTCACTGTGAGAATATAGCCTTTCAAGAAGTAGTTTATTAATATGTTCAGGATTTTGAGGGCTTCCCTGCTGTGTCATTAGACTCAGTAGAGGCACAGTATATATATTTCCACAGTAGTATGAAGTTTCACATTCCTTAATCTCCACTCTGGAAAGACTTCCACTGAAGTCAGAAGAAGGTTGTTTTACTGGGTAAATAAATACTAGTAAAGTACTGTAAAACTGCTCTCGATATTAGTAGAATGGTTTGCATGTAGTCCTGATTTACTCTTGTAAACATGAATGCAATGTTTAAGCGAGGCTTAAGATAATTTCTTCCTGCATGTTTTCTATGGCTGATGTGTTCAAGTGAATGATTTTCAGGCATAGACCAGGTCATTTTGTTAATAATCCTCTTTGATGAAAATGGGAACCAAAATACAGATATGCAGAATGACTTAGGCAATACTTCCAGCTCTGGCACAAAACTTCTTGAACAGGCTGTCACATATCTACTACATCAGAGGTGTGGTAGCTGAAAGGCTAGTTAGTTTGTATTTAGCAGTGGGGACAAAAAATTCCTTGTATTTCAAGTATTCCTGGCTACTTGCTCAGCTGCCAACCCAACTGAGGGCTCCAGAGCAGCCTGATAGCCACCATGTCCTGTGGTACAGGGTTATGAGCTGGCTGGTGCTAAAGAGGATGGTTAAAGTCCCACTTCCTACCCAAAACTTGCCTGTGCCTGGTCTTCAACATATTTATTCAGCCTGATCATTGCCACAGAAAAATAAAAAAACTGTAGGAAAATCAGAGAAAAGCAAAATAAAAGATTATTGGAAAGGAGGGAGGAGTGAGATATCTTTGGGGTTGGGCCTGCTCTCAATACAGCAAAGGCACCAACAAACTGGACTGAGTTAAGTGGAAGGCCCCTGCACATGGTGCCCATGTCCACTCGTGTCCAGGTGCTGGCAGTGGGGGGGCTGCAGGGTGATCCCTGTGAGGAGCTGCCATGGGCTGCCCCATGCCAGACACAGCTGGTTCCAACTGATTCCAGCTGGCTCCAGCTGGGTCCAGGGGACCCACTGCAGGACACAGCTGAGCCCATCAGCCAAACTGGTGGCACTTCTGGGAAAACATATTAAGAAAGAGCAAAAACTGCACAGGCAGTGAGGACTGTGGAAAAAAAAAAGTGAGAAATAGTCCTGTGCGCACCAGGGTCAGAGAAGGAGGTGAAGGAGATGCTTCAGGTGCTGGAGCAGCCCTTGAAGCCCATAGAGAGACCATGGTGAAGCAGATATTTCCCTGCAGCCCATACAGGAATCCACACTGGAGCAGATTCACCCTGAAGGACTGCAGCCCATGGATGCTAGAGCAGGGGGAAGTGTGAGGAGGTACTGTTATGGACTGACCATAATCCCCCATTCTGCACCACCTCTGTGTTCAGGGCTGACAGGGTAGAGGGGTAGGGAGAGAAGGAGTGATGTTGAGCCTGGGAGAAAAGGGGAGGGTGAGAGGAAGGTGGATTTTCAATTTCTGTCTTTGTTTCTCACCATCCAAATCTATTTAATTAGCAATAAATTCATTTTCAAGTCAATTCTGTTTTGCCTGTAATGGTATTTGGTAAAAGATCTTCCTGTCTTTACCTCAACCCATGAGTTTTTCCATCTTACTTTATCCTGTTGCAGAAGGGGAGTGAGAGAGCAACTGGGGTGGGCATTTGGCAGCCAACAAAGGTCAACCCACCCATGGCTAGGGCTGGAGCATTTGGCCTTCAAGGAGAGGCTAAGGGACTGGGGCTTGTTCAGCCTGGAGAAGGGATGTCTTTGGGGAGCCTCACCGCTGCCCTCCAACACTTACAGGGAGTCACTGAGGAGATGAATCCAGGCTCTTTGCAGCAGTGCATCACAGGACTTCAAGAGAGAACAGACATAAATTGAAGCACGAGGGATTCAGTCCAGATACAAGGGGACACTTTTGCCCCACAAGGAGAGCCAATCAGTGGAAGAGGTTGCCCAGAGAGGTTGCCTCCTTGGAGGTTTTCAAGCCCCAACCGAGTAAAGCCCTGAGTAACCTGGTCTGACCTGAGACCTGACCTGGCTTTGCAGCAGGAGGTTGGACTAGAGGCTAAGACTGTATTTTGTTTTACAGCAATATTGCAGTAAGAGAAGACCTCCAAACCATCCTACTTTATTAGGACAATGAAAGTTAATAAAGGATGTATCTTCTCTTTATGATTTTTGTAATCATGAACATGTTCCTATTTTAAAACTATTATCCATGAAATCAAGGTACAAGTTAGTGAATTTTTATTTTGCAGCTACAATTGTTTTCCAGATGAAAATTTTGTCGTTTACCCTAAATGTAATCCTCCTCTCTTCAACAGACATACTCTTAAGCATCCTTTACAGTTAAAGGAATTCAAATTCTTCTCTGTTCCTGAGATATGAGAAGGTTCAGTTGTGAATAGGATTTTTTTTTTCAAAATATAGTTGCTGTTTCTCTCATTCATATTACATAATGCACCTATATCAATGTCTGAAGCTGTGCAACAGCTGGATCTTTAAGTCCATGTATTCTTTTGTATGTCTTTGTTCTTGCTGTTACTCCTTTGTAACTCAGACAAATTACAGTTACAGAAGAACATCACATTTGGTTCATAATGACATCAAATATATTTTCTGATATCATTACAATGGTCTTTATGGTTTTGTTTGTTGTTTTTTGGGTTTTTTTTCCTTATCTTTGAGGCTTTCTTATACTTGTTAGCTAAAAGACAGCCTAGTGAAAGAAGGCTCAGGCAGACAGCTGAGAAGGGAAAGAACTCCTTAACATTTAGAAATATTTTTGACCTAAATAATGTGGACAATTTTAAATGTAGCAGAAAGCAGCTAGCCACTTTACTTTTCATGACAGAGCCTTTAAAATGTCCAGCTGTAATCATTTTAATACTGTTTTCACTTTTATGTACAGTGAAATCATCACATTCTTATAAAAAATGTTGAACAAAATAGTCTAGCTCCTTTTCAGAAAAAAACCAAACCAAAACAAAACTGTCTTAATTTGAAATTCCTGTATCTAGTGTTTGATTAGGGAAAAAAAATGCTGAACATGACTTTTCATGTGACTCAGAACTCTAAAACTGTCACTTGATGATGGATCAATACCTCAGATTGGCTGAATTCTTTGGAAACCTGTTTTATGTAGAGTTTATAGTCATAAAGCAATTTGAATACATTATAATGGAAATAGATTGCCTGAATGTCAGCCAGAGACTGACGCTGTAAGTCTTTCTTTAAGAAAACTATTCATTGGACCATGGAGAAAGGTACACATTCTGGTATAGAAATTAAGTTACAGTTCTAGATTTTTTTTTTTTCCTCAAGTGTCAAGAGTAGCAAGAGTGGGCTACTCCGCAAGGGAAGGGGAGGTTAAGATGTGACTCTTGACATGGGCCAAGGGGAAACCCCTGAGGATACTTCTCACAGCTTTCTCAAAGAGGTCTTTCCACAGTTGCCCAATCCAGGGTTACACAGCTTCACCACATCAGATCAGTTAAAGCCCAACAAAGGAGGGAAGAGGCTGTGGAGCCTTTTAGTGCACTCAGGGCACTGATATCAGAGAAAGACTTGAAGATATAATCTGTGAGAAGAAAAAATAGTGGATGTGGTTCTATTTCTGCAGCTAAGGGATCAGGTCATGAGCACTTTCGTTCCATACATGATAAAGTACTTTCTGTCCATACATTGACTGGCTGCCCTAGTTTCAGCTGGAGTAAAGTTAATTTTCTTCTTAGTAGCTGGTATAGTGCTGTGTTTTGGATTTAGGATGAGAATAATGTTGATAACATACTGATGTTTTACTTGTTGTTAAGCAGTGCTTACACTTCATCAAGGACTTTTCAGCTTCTCATACTGCCCTGCCAAAGGAGGCTGGGAGTGCACAAGAAACTGGGAGGGGACACAGCAAGGACAGCTGACCCAAATAAGCCAAAGGGATATTTCATACCATATTACATCATGCCCAGTATATAAACTGGGGGAGTTGGCTGGGGGACACCATGGCTCGGGGATTGGCTGGGCACTAGTCAGCGGGTGGTGAGAAACTCCAATTAAGAGAGTATTATGAGTTCTTATTTGGACATAATCTATTTTATTTTAAATGGCATAAGAATGTATGGCATAAATGGCATACTCAAACGAATGCTTTCACTGAGATTTTAATGTACTCTTTAAAACAGAAATTAAGGCCAGAAATTATATTTACTTCTTTTTAGCCACCTTTTAGCCACTTTCAAAATTCCTCTTGGATCAAAACTTCATCTACTTTTGCACATGGTGTGCTTCATATGCAGACCACCAGGAAAACTGCAGATACCCAAGGACCTTGCTAGTGTGTGGAATTGCCCACGTTATTCTTGTAGAAAAAACGTGCCTATTCTGTGGAGAAGGGAAAAAATTCTCTATTATGTCTTCTAATATTGGTCATGCTGCTGCTGCTTTCTGACTCCAAAGGAACATTGTAAACACAATGTCCTTCAAGACAGACTTTGTATAACAAAGGAAATAAATGTGACCTGCAGCCAGCTGCGTCCTACCTTTGAACCAGGATTTGAACATCATTGTTTTGGAGAGCACTTCAGGTAGCTCCTCCTGAACTCCAGAAAGTGTTTCCCAGTCCAGTAAAAAGCTACATATTAATCTCAAGTATCTACTATGGTAAATATGATAAACTTTCCAGTCCTACAACAGTCAGGGGGAATGGATGGCATCTCTTGATTAGTGCTGATATCTAACCCCTCTGCCTATTCTACATGACTACCGAATTTTAAGTCCTGCAAGAACATACTTTTTTTCTCTTCAATATAAAGCTGGTTTTGTTCTGAGTGATTTGAGGTGGATAAATTAGAGCAGGATGAAACTCAGAGCAAGACTGACACTTTGTTGCTGCACCTTCATGAAGTAATCAGCACTTCATTTTAAGGCTTCTCTTGTCTAGTTGTTAGGATTGCTTCAGATTGCACTTCTGCTATGATGGATCAAATGAACTAATCCATAAATACAGATGCTTTTTCATTCTTTCATTTGCAAAGTAAAAGTTAGAAAGGCATCAGATATTCAAGATGTCAATACTACCAGTAGAAAGATTAAAAAAAGTAATTTAAAAGCTGAAAAATAGCTATTTGTAGCTGTTAGTAAAAATAAATAATGTAAGAAAATCTTGGAGACTTCTTTTTATTACCTGTTGTTATGCATAATATTATATTTTCCTCTTAAGACTTGATGTGACCATAATGCTTCTCTTCATATAAATTCTTGTAACATTTTACATTTTCTTCTGAGGTATAAAAGCACACTTCCTTCCTTTTATTACAGAATATTGTAAAAATAGAATCCATAAATGATTCTGGCAATTGCCACACACCAATATTGTCTGTGCACTGCCAGAGTGTTTTTCTCCTACCATTTCTAGTATTCCCTATAAAATTGGGTTATTACTATATTGCTTCGTCACAAAGCATTTCCAGCTGTGATATGTAGAAGTTAACAATTAATTCAAAGATATGTTCATATATATATGTGTGTGTGTGTGAGAGAGAGTTTTTCCACAGTTCTCCTGCATCATTCTGCACTATTCTGAAGTTTTACAGCACTTATCTGTCTGTTCCCTGTAGGCTTCAAGTCCTGCAACAGAGAAAACTATGTATTCAGTATGTATAGAGCTCATTGAAGAACACATAAATGACTGGTCATCAAATTACAAAGATTTTCTCTTTTAAACTAGCTACTAAAAGTGTAATGCAAGTTAAATGTGTATATATAAATGAATACTAATGTCTGAAGTGTTTGTTTATGCCATTCCATGATATACTTCTTGTCCTTCCAAAATTACTAAGAAGTGTATCGACTAAATCTTGCATAGCACTGTAGTGAACTGCAGAAGATGTATTATTATATCCATTGTTATCAGATGAGATAACTGAAGCACAGAGAGGTGAAAATGATTTTCTGAATATCTTATGCAATATTCACAAACCCTGCCATGAAGGCTTCATTTCAATAGTAGCCACTTTAAACTACTGGTATAATTCCTTTACCCAGATATGTAAATGATAATCAGACAACCGAGATAATTATGATAAACATGAAAAAATAGCTGTCTAGGGTTTAGGGCTTTTTTGACATTAACCATAAAGGTCCCAATATTTGATCTCAGTGTTAACGTCTGCACTGCCTTGGCTAACACACTACTAAAACAGTGCTTGTGAAAGTTTAACTTTTCATGTAAGTGAGTGATGCGAAATCATTCTAATAGAAAAGGTGTTTCTACAACTCGCTGCACTGTTTCGGACAGCAGCAGTGAAGTAAGATTTTGTTAAAAGAATTTTTACAAAAGCAAACACGAAAAAAATCTAAGTAGAAGAACATTAAACAGAAAGGCAGTATCTGGAGCAAAGCAGGTTGTATCCATCCCATATGATGTTGTTGGACTAAAGACGTGCTACCTGTAACACTGGGCTAAAATTAAAGATTTTCCAGATTAACAAAACTCACACCTAGGTCTTAAAGGAATTAGCTTAAGACCTAACTAGAAATTGGTTTTATTTCAGATTTCACTCTGAAAAAAACTCATCTCCACACTAATCTGAGAACAATCCCAGTTCCCATGGAAAGAGAGTATGTGGTACATCTACCAGCTGAATACCTAGCAAACATACCACAAATTAATAGTGTGTTGAGTGTATAAAGAGCAGGGCAGAAATGAAGAGTAGCTAGAGCAACAGTGAGGAGTTGTGGTCTAAAATATGGTGAGGAGGGACAAAAATGCTATTTTCTAAGGAAATTCTGCTATTCCCACTAGGACCAGAAAACTCCTGGTACCAGGTGTCCAGGTACCACACTTGATAGTTGTATTGGGTTTGTGTGGCAAGATTTTGGTAGCTGGCGGGTTACAGGGGTGGATTCTGTAAGAAGCTGCTAGAAGCTTCCCCTGTGTCTGATAGAGCCAATGCCAGTTGGCTCCAAGACGGACCCGCCTCTGGCCAAGACCGAGCCCATCAGCAATGGTGGTAGTGCCTCTGGGATAACATATTTAAGAAGGGAAAAAATACAGTGCAACAGCAGCTGGGAGAGAGGAGTGAGAATATGTGAGAGAAACAACCCTGCAGACCCCCAGGTCAGTGAAGAAGGAAGGGGAGGAGGTGATCCAGGCGCCAGAGCAGAGATTCCCCTGCAGCCTGTGGTGAAGACCATGGTGAGGCAGGCTGTCCCCCTGCAGCCCATGGAGGTCCACAGTGGAGCAGATATCCACCTGGAGCCTGTGGAGGACCCTATGCCAGAGCAGGTGGATGCCCAAAGGAGGCTGTGACCCTGTGGGAAGCCTGTGCTGGAGCAGGCTCCTGGCAGGACCTGTAGACCCATGGAGAGAGGAGCCCACGCTGGGGTAGGTTTTCTGGCAGGACTTGTGACCCCGTGGGGGACCCATGCTGGAACAGTGTGTGCCTGAAGGACTGCAGCCTGTGGAGGGCACCCATGCTGGAGCAGTTTGTGAAGAACTGCAGCCCTTGGGAAAGACCCACACTGGAGAAGTTCATGGAGAACTGTCTCCCGTGGGAGGGACCCCACGCTGGAGCAAGGGAAGAGTGTGATGAGTCCTGCCCCTGAAGAGGATGAAGCGGCAGAGACAATGTGTGATGAACTGATCGTAACCCCCATTCCCCATCCTCCTGCACCGCTGGGGGGGGTAGGTAGAGAATCCAGGAGTGAAGCTGTGCCCAGGAAGAAGGTAGCTGGGGGGAAGGTGTTTTAAGATTTGTTTTTATTTCGCATTACCCTACTCTGGTTGATTGGCAATAAATTAAGTTAATTTTCCCTAAGTCGAGTCTGTTTTGCCCATGATGGTAATTGGTTGAGTGATGTCTCCCTGTCCTTATCTCAACCCACGAGCCCTTTGTTATATTTTCTCTCCCCTGTCCAGCTGAGGCAGGGAGAGTGATAGAGCGCCTTTGGCAGGCACCTGGCTTTCAGCAAGAGTCAACCCACCACAACAGTAAAACTTCTATGGTTTATAGCATTATGTCAAATGCTAACAAACTCAAGTCAGCAGCAGAAATGGGAGATTTCCTTGCAGTTGATTGCAAATGTAACTGAAAACAGAAGCCCCTTTTCAAAACACGGGTAAAAATTCTTCCTTATCTAGGTTCCTGACTTCTACTGTCTCGGTAAGCAAACAGAGAGCATAGAAGAGAAATGTCTTCAGCAGAACTCTGGACACTGGTGACCTTTCCAGTCATCAGAAGCTGGAGTAATCTTTCCATTTCAGTAGCTCCAAACTTAGTGCCCAGGGTTTTCTACTTATTTTGGAAATACATATTACCTACTTTAGACGTCATATCGGATTATATATAACATATATACAGTATTCTTCCTTCTTGATTCTGCTACAAACTCACATTTTCAAAAAAGTGAGATCTGACAAAAATAAATCCTTCAGGATAGAAGCCTTTAGTAGATACAGCTGATATGATAATCATAAGATTGCTACCAAAAATCTTTGTTTTATTAGAATGGACTAAATTATTTTTTCCCCTGATGGAGAGATCTGGTGAAGGCCTTATCACCACAGACCTGACTCCCTTTCTGTTTGTCAAGGATCCTCCCCATACTCATCAAAAAGTTTCCATTTTTATTAATATATTTCACTTCCAAATTTTTCCAGTAAGTTTTTGTGATCAGTGACTGATTGTCCGATACTGTTACAATGCCAGTTATGCCCTACATGCATTGCTATTGCCTCCCAACAGCGATGAGGAAGGATTACATATGATATATGTAACTTTCTAAGGTTATTGGTGAGACTGACCAAAATATAAAGGTATCAATGTTTGTGTGAGACAAGATGCTAGGGTGGGGAAGAAGGAGAAAATAATACGGTTCCTAAGTTACAAAGTCCAATCTTGAAGACATAAGTCATTCCTTTTAGAATGTGAAATAAGATGTGTTTACATAGTCTCTAGAGTATCAAAACGTGGTGTTACAGGAGGATCTGTTGCAAGTTTTGTAAAAAGAGGTGCCCTTTGGGCCCATCACATGTTTCCAGTGTTTTGGAACAGCAAGAGTGCTACTGGGCTCCCAGATCAGAGTGATCCAAAAATAGTTTCTCTCTCTGCTTCTCCTATTGATGATTAATTAGGAGCAGTTTCCTCAAGTAAGGAATGTATGTGTAGGAAATGGAGCCTGAACAATGTCTGTACAGGTAGCTGAGCCAGAAATAGAGAAGTGATGTGCACCCTCAAAGAATTCCTCTTGGCCAAGAAGTGATATTACTGATGTAAAGGCCATCACAACTGCTGACTGTGTCAGCAAAAATGTAAGCTACTCATCAGGTTAGCTAACGCTACAGAAAGGAGACACTCAAGCAATTAAATTCTATTATCTATTAAATTAATTTATTAGGTGGCAATCTACCAATCAAATGCCATGCTGCCATGCCAGACTTTAGCTGTTGAGATGATAGCAGAAGACAGTTTGCTGAATCCTCCTGTATTTCAGGTCCTCTGGCAATTTAGAGATAAGAGCATCAAGTGGAGGCTGAATGTGGCTTGGAGCCAACAGATAATTTATGAAACAAGTGTATAATACCAGAACCTCATCAAGAATGTAGAGAGCCTATGGTCCTATTTTCTTTTTATGTTATTAGATTGCATGAAATGTGTTAAGCTCACAGTTCTGGAGAACAAGACTCTTTGGGTTGATTTTCTGTAAAAAATGAAGCTCAGACAGCAGCCGAATAAGCTTCTCTTTTCTTCTTTGTAATATGCTTCAGCACCAGTCCTTGTTGAATTGTTTATTGTTTAAAAAAAATTTCAAAGGAAAATTGCTTTCTCTCTTAAATTGATGCTTTCATAGAACATTTTTACTTAGGTAAAGATTTTCATTTTTCCCCAGACAGAGCAGAATACAGAAATATTTTTATTGTTGATTTTCTTTAAAAAGCACAGAAAATGCTAAAAACAATTAAACCCCCTTGAAATTTATTGAAAAGATTAGGATATATTTCTCAATATGTTTTATGAATATCTATTCTAAAAAAAAGACAACTCCTGACAAGCAACACCACTTTTAGCTTAATCACTGGAATAAAAGAAAGAAATAGCCTACAAGAAACGAGAAGTAAACCAAAATAAATAAGATCTGTTCAAACAGTTGAAAATAAATTTATTATTTTACAGAGAAATCCACATGACGGGATTTCACATAAGATACTCTAGACCTGGGGCTGTGGTTTATGTTATTTGTTCTACTGTAATATTTATGCATTTTTCTTTT
This sequence comes from Aquila spilogaster, assembly GCA_024606505.1. Taxonomy (NCBI): domain Eukaryota; kingdom Metazoa; phylum Chordata; class Aves; order Accipitriformes; family Accipitridae; genus Aquila; species Aquila spilogaster. The sequence goes on from JANHGO010000063.1 coordinate 38,104,294, forward strand.
AAATATATGAATAAAAGTAACATTGTAATAATTAGTAGTTCTGTAGTGATTTATCATATATCAATTATATAGTGCACATTAATCTTTTTAAAATTGTATTAGTAACTTAAATATCATTAGCTACATAAAAATTAATAACACTAGTAATAGCATTGACAGCTATCTAAAAGTAGGTCAATTGTAGTATGTGTATAAGTTTGTGTATATGCTATTTTATTTCCATTATATATTTTGAAAATGTCTGTTAATGTAGAGCTTAAAGACCAGGTACAGGTCATCCGTTGCTACAGGTCTATACCGCTTTACAAGGTCATGTTCTGTAGTACTAAAAGTGTAACAGTGCTTCAAAAGATCTAAACATTTGAGTATTTAATAAGAAATGCATGGAAGAGACAGGGATACCTGATTTTTTTACATATCCTCTTGAGAAAAAGCTACCAAATCAACTTCTCTTTATGCAGCCTTATTTCAGTACTTAAGTCCTCCTGAAACTGCAAAAATGAAAAGGCAGTTCTGTAGAGAGGTATAGAGATATGTAATCATGCAAAATCTATGAGAAGGTACACAAAAAGGCACATAACATAGTATAGGAAATGCTCATTCTGGCACTCTTAGAATTGCCAGTATTTCTTTGCAATCCCTATTTTCCTTTCACATTGTAATTTTTTGACCCCTTGGTATTATCTTTTGTAATACAACAGTCTCTTTCCCCAAAAGATTCCAGTTTAACTAGACAACAGAGTCTGTTCAAACATTAGTTCAGTTTTTTTTCAACACAGAGCAGACACTATGGTATCAGCAAACTTGGAAGTAATTTCTGTGGGTGACACTATCCAAGGACTACAGAGAAAGAAATAGGAAGTGGAGAGGAACTATTGAATGGAATTGGGTCTGATGGGACTAGAAAGAGGTGACAAAAAGAGATTTAGGGCTGTGCTGGTTTTGGCTGGGATGGAGTTAATTTTCTTCCTAGTAGCTGGTATAGTGCTGTGTTTTGGATTTAGGATGAGAATAAAGTTGATAACACACTGATGTTTTCGTTGTTGCCGAGCAGTGCCTACACTAAGTCAAGGACTTTTCTGCTCCTCACCCCACCCCACTAGTGAGGAGGCTGGGGGTGCACAAGAAGCTGGGAGGGGTCACAGCCAGGGCACCTGGCCCAAACTGACCAATGGGATATTCCAGACCATGTGACATCATGCTGAACAACCAGACTGGGGGAGTTGGCCAGGGGGTGGCAGCCTGCTGCTCAGGGGACTGGCTGGGCATCAGTCAGTGGGTAGCGAGTAATTGCATTGTGCATCACTTGTTTTGTATATTCCTTTATCATTATTATTATTATTTTCCCTTCCTTTTCTGTCCTATTAAACTGTCTTTACCTCAACTCATACCTTTTTTCCGATTCTCTCCCCCATCCCACTGTGGGGGGACTGAGTGAGCGGCTGTGTGGTGTTTAGCTGCCTGCCAGGTTAAACCGCAACAAGGTGGAAGAGGGGAAAATGTTGAAACGGAAAGTCTGTTTGGCTCTGGGAAGAAGACACTCATAAAAACTCTGAAAAGTTTTCTGAAAATCCAGGCATCCTTGCTTTGACTGGGATTTTGTTTTGTGTTTCTCTATTGACTAAGGCCTCTAAAGAGGTTACAGTAATCACTCTTTAGAGGAGTATCTGGTCAGTAGAGTGAAGATGCAGAAGGATGGATTCTGGACTCACCATGTTCAATTTTGTGCAAAATAAGATTTTCAGAGGCTTGTAACTTAGCCATATTTAAATAGCTTTTTGCATACAACCATTCATAAGCCAGATTTAAATTTTCACTCTGAAGTATAGTAACTGAAAGAGTTATTTAGAATAATGACTGAGCATGGAAAAACAATTTATTTCTTCCACTACTGTTCTAAAATTGAATTTTATTGATTTTTAAGAGTAAATTTAACATGTGGCAGATATTCTACAAGAACTACTGTGGTTCAAATTTTGGCTATATGTTCTTGGTGATTTTTTTTTTTAATAATGGAAAATGCAAGGTACATCGTGCTATATGCACTGCTACAGCTAACAGCCATTATTACATGAGTACACAAACAGACACTTCAGAAATTTCCAACAATTAAGCCCTATGAATTCTGAACCAAAAATAAATCAGAAAACCCTGGGTCTGATCTGCCTGGCTTAAAACCTTTACTTCTAAGAATGAGGCCTGCTCTGTGATTGAAATTCATCTTGGAGTATGGATTCAGAAAAAAGCCTCTGAGCCACTACATTTTTAGTTAGGCATCACTGCTTCCTTTTTTTCAAATAGGCCATGAAAGATACATTGACCCTAAATGAATAGATTTAGAGAAATTATATTAAAATGAAAACACTAATACTAAGACTCTCAAAGTTAGTTTTACTCTGTAATAAAATGTAAGATATAGGACTATCTAAATGTCATATAAATCCTTTATTGTAATCCTTTTCTGAGTTATTTTAATCACAAATGTGCAGTATTATAGTTAGTATCTATGTTAAGGATACTTGAGGTATTAATTTAGGGTTATAAGAGGTTTTTTTCTGTCTGCACTCTGGAAAGACTGGTAAGTAATGCGAGAGTCCTCTGTTATTAATCTTTTTGCTATCGCACATGTAAACAAAGATTGAGTTAATCCTGTGATGGGATCTGCAATAGTCAATTGAAGCAAAGCACAGCAAATTGCAGGCTGGAGTCAAACTGATATCCAGGTTATTCAGGTATAGAATTTTCATAAGCATCCTAAAGATAAATTTGTTAAAATAACTCCATAGGTTGTCTGCTTCATCTTTACAGAGGACCTTGAACAATTTACCAAGTTACCTAGAGTGAAACAGAGAAGACATGCTGTCTCTGAGGATGCTGGCATATACAATTGTGGAAGGAATTCTTTGTTACTAGTAATAATTATTCTAATTAGTTTCCATACCACAAAACTTTGAGTTTCAATTTGTATTAGTCTTTCATTTATCCATAAGCTAAAGGTAAGTGAGCACAATGAAACATATGGCAAACAAACTAAAGTCAGAAAAACAGGGCAAGTTAAATAATGAAAAATAAAAAGCAAGGTTTTAAAATGTTTGAATGCCTATTTCAACAATACAAAATAATTCCAGAATGTCTTCACTCATACATACCTTTTTATCTTTGATGGGAAACAGTTAACTGCTTTTGGTTTTGAGGCAGTTTACTTGATGCTGCATTATATGAATTTAGTTTTACACTGCAAGAATGCTGAAATCACCTAAGAAAAACATTCTTGTAAATCAAAGCCTCTGAGGTTTTTTCCTCAGCATTTTAGCCATTATCATCCTTATTGACTTGTTTATTGCTTCTTAATGAGCTCCTTTGTTAGTCCCTCTAATCATCAGCTTGCACCATAAAAGACTAGGAACCTAAGCCTGATTTCTTTTTTCTGCTTTCATGCTAGTGTTACTTCACTGATTTTATTTGAACACATCTTCATTTCTACCTGTTTATTAGGACAATCAAATAAATGTGTTAGCTATGTATCTTTTTCCTTATCAGTGCTAAGAAGACCCCACGTTAACCTCTTTCTAACCTCTCTCCAGTGAGATTTTATTCCTTATTGTCATTCTATGAATCAGATTAACTTCCCCTGTTGGTGTTCTTAGCAAGACAACATCATCCTAATTTTATGTTTCTGGACTGGACTCTATTACAAAGCCTTCAGCAAGGTCTAGATAAACTGTGTTAACTTATCAGATTTCTTCACCAAGCTAAGAATTTCATCAGAGCTTTGTCATTCTTTAACATGATCTGTTCTTTATGAAACTGTTTTGCTTATCACACATATCCTTAGTTAAGTGCTCATGTATTGATTCTTTTACCATGTGTCCTAGTAACTAATATAGTAGTAATAACCACCCATATTTTTTTATACTACAGCAGAAAACTATCATTTTATCAATCATGCTAATCAACATACAGTGTTTTCAGAGATGATTCCAGGAGAAAGAGACACACTAAAAGCTTGTTATTATATTTTTCTGTGGTTTCATCATTGTTTTTATGACTGCGTTGGATTTTTATATTATTGCTGTTACTATACTAAATAATAGTTACACTAAATTTTGTCCTGACAAAATGAGTCAGCCCTCTGTTTATCCACAAAATAGAAAGTAGTTGACATGGCTTTGCAAGTTCTGTAAGACCCACCCTGGGCATGAGAAAGCAGTCAAGGATTTGGTCTGTATATGAGATCCGTGTATGGGACCTGCTGGTAGAACAGCCACCGCTTTTCCTTTCAGGTCAAACCTCTGACACAAGCTGCCAAGTGAGATCTGCATGGCAATGACCAACCATTTTACACCTGGCCGAGTGCCTTCTGCCTATCAGTTATATATTGAATGGGAGTTATAAATAGGTCTTACATTTAGTTACCAAAAGTAATTTCTCCATATGACCAAGTATGTTTTAGGTTGTTTTTCATATAGGTTTTATAAAATTCATTAGTACTATTTATTTAATTCTTTAAGTAGCAGCCATAAGATTAGAGGTGTAAAACCAGAGACAATTGTGACTACAGGGAATTCATAGTTAGAAGATGCCATTTTCTAAGAGGCAAAATTATCTCTCAAGAGAGGCTCAGTCACTTGTTCCTTCATCTGCCATAAATATATAGAAGATATTCAACAATGAAAAATTTGAATGTGATGTAGAAAAGGCAGGACACAAGAAGCAATGTAATTCTAATATAACTCTTCACATCACTTACTTAAAATTCTTGCTTGTTAAAGGAATTAATAGTCCGTATGTCACATTACAGTAGGTATAAATTAAACAAACATGTCTCCACTGATGTATGCTTCCTTTTACCTGAGGACAAGGGTTGGGACACCTGGATCTCTCAAAGAGCAACAGAAAGCAGGATTTCTCAATTTTGGAGGGTAAAGAATAGGAAAAATATTAAAAGATAATCATGACCAAATAGGTCTTGCTTTGACATTATATATGAGAATAAGCCTACTGAAAGTGGAAACTGACTCAAAATGCTTCTAAAAATTTAGAAAAAAAAATTCAGAACTGGGGAACAAAATCAGAAAGACCAATGAAATAACCTGCACAGTATGTACAAACATCATGTAATGTGTAAGAGAGAAAGACAAACAAAAATACATTAATAGTAAGAGGAAGACCAAAGGACGTATGGACTCATTATTCAACAAAGACGACAAAAACCTGAAGTGTTTTGTGCCATCTCACTAAAAAGGTGAACTGCAATTAGATAGCCAACATAATCAATATGAGCAACAGGCTACCATAGGGGAATAATATAGCTTAATAGATGACTTTAAAACAGGTTTTAAGAGAGATGAACAGAGGAACTTTATTTTACCTAGTGTCTTTAAAGAACTGGCAAAAAGATCTCCAAGATAACAACAATTACCTTTGAGAAGTCAAGGAGAACAGGCGAGGTCCTTGAAGACTGGTGAACAGCAAATATAGAAGCATATGAATACATATTAGACAATCTGGGTGTGTAAATTGGGTAATTAGCTTCCCAGTTGCCATATATAGGCACAGGAGAGATACATAGTGTCCCAGGCAGATATGGAGACTAAACTTAGGCTTCCTTAAGCACTACTCTGCTCTGTTTTGTTTTATGCTTTGTTTTGGTTTGTTTTGGTTTGTTTTTTCTCCATTGATTGTATTTGAAACTAATTCTGGCATCTAAATGAGATGTCTAAAATTATGTGAGATGCAGTTTGAATGTCTCTCATACCACCTGCCTTTCAAAGAGGAAAGAAGAGAAAGAAAAACAACAGCAGATCTGTCAATTTAGCTTGAATTCTTAAAAAAACCCTCAGAACAAAAAATCAAACTATTTGTAAACACCAAGCCTGAAGAATAAGTGAGGAATAGCCACTTTATTTGGCAAAGCCAAATCATTTCAAGTCAATGTAATTTCTTTATCAGGATGAGGGGTCTTGTAGGTGGAGGAGAGGGACATATATCTTGACTTCAGCAAAACTTTGACAGTATCTTGTATTCTCATAGGTGTGCTGGGGAAGCATGAAAGAAATTACTAAGGTAAATGCAATACCATCCATAAAGTATATTCAAATATTAATTATCAATGTTTTACCCTCAGACTGACAGGATGTATCAAGATGAAGTCTGCTACGTCCAGTAAACTTAGACATTTTTATTAAAAACTTATGCGAAATAGGTTTATTAATTTTCAGTTGCCCAAGCCAGAAGGGGCTTCATCCTTTTTGGAAGAGTCCACAGTACGATTAAATTTAATTACATGAAGCCCAACTGAACATCTCTTATCGTTCAAATCAGTAACTGCTTGCAACTCAGTAGTCCCTATGGGAAAGCAGAATCCCTTCTGTTCTGGGGATTCTGAGCTGTATTACCAAAAGGGGACTAAAGTCTCTCAGTCCAGAAGGAAATAAATAAATGAGGCCAGTTCAGGTAATAACTTATTTTTCTGTTAACAGCTCTATTCTTTACTCTTGTTATATGATCTTGCAGGTAGGGTCAGAAAAGAAATACAGTAAACATTGGCATAGGATAAGCTCCAAAGAGCCATACTATAAAATTAGTTGTGTACCTTATGTATTCATAAACCATTTTTCCAAACCCATCATTATTTAATATATATTAATATATGTAAGTCAAGAGAAGAGAAGAGAAGAGAAGAGAAGAGAAGAGAAGAGAAGAGAAGAGAAGAGAAGAGAAGAGAAGAGAAGGAATTG
>JANHGO010000063.1:38111133-38124750 GCA_024606505.1 Aquila spilogaster
GGCAGGGGGGTTGGACTAGATGATCTCTAGAGGTCCCTTCCAACCCCTACAATTCTGTGATTCTGTGATTCTGTGAACTTCCTATACATCATTTTCTGACCATTTCCCCTCATTTTGATTTGACATTATATTGAATGAGCTTATTGAAAAACGGAAACTGATTCAAGATATATATGAAAAATAAAACATTAGAGTCAGAATTGGGGAAGAATATCAATGTTATTTACTGTTTCACTAAAAAGATGATCTGCAAATAGATATGCAAAATGATTAACACTAAAAAATAAGCAAAAATGAACAGAGGATCTTTATCTTACTTAATATTCCTAAAGTACTGGCAAAGAGATCTTGAAGATAATCAGAATTACCTTTGAGAAGTCAAAGTGGATAGCTGTGGTCCTGGAAGACAGCAAATATAAAAGCATATAAATGTATATTAGGCTCTTAATTCAGGTATCTATAGTAGGTAATTCATTTCTCAGTGCCATATATAGCCGCAGGTGAGCAACATAGTTTCCCAGGCAGATATGGAGAACAATTTCAGACTTCCTTAAGTAATACTCTGCTTAACATTTTTTTCATCTTTTTCTTCCGCCATTGATTGTATATGAAGCTAATTCTGGCATCTAAATGAGATGTCTAAAATTATGTGTAATCCAGCTCAAATCTCTCTTATATAACCTGCCTTTCAAGCAGGAAAGATTGGAAGGAAAAACATCAGACCTGTCAATTTAGCTTGAATTCTTCAAAAAAACCCAAAAACTCAGAACAACAACAAAAAAAATCAAATTATTTGTAAACACTAAAAGGGAAGAATAAGTGAAGAACAGCCACTTCACTTGTCAAGAACAAATCATGTCATGTCCATGTAATTTCTTTCAGTGACAGAGTGAGGAGTATTAAAGGTGAAAGAGAGGGTGTAGATGTCATACATATTGACTTCAACAATGCTTTTGAAAATATCTAACATCATATTCTCATAGGTGCACTAAGGACACGGTCTAGATCTGGTCTAAAGAGAATTACTAAGGTAAATGCAATACTATAAAATATATATAAAATATATTCAGATATTAATTACCAATGTACTATGTTGGTAATTAATGGTGTACTACGTACAACGTACCAACGTTAAAGCATATATCAAGATGAAGATGTATCTGCTATATCTCATATATTTAGATATATTTATTAAAAACCTGCAGAATAGGTTTACTTATTTCCAGTTGACTAAGCAAAGAGTCTGAAGTTGGATTAAATTTAAATACATAATACCCATTGGATCACCTGTTATTGTTTAAACTGGTAACTGCTCTTAACTCAGTAATCACTATTGGAAGGTAGAATGCCCTCTGTTCTGGTAGAACGGGATATATATTACAAAAAGTAAGTCTAAAATGTTATGCAGATGTGTGAACTACTCTGCATTAGATTTTTATCATCACATTTTCACAATTATTACTTTTTATTTTTCTTCTTGTTACCTGAAAGCAATTCTGGCAATCAACATAACCAGCCAAAAACTAAAGTAATATAACTTACTTTTCCCTTCTAAGTAATGAGAAAGAATGAATCACTGATAAACCCTTTCCAGGAGATGGGTAGTTTCAGCATACAACTCTTTAACATTTTTTTATGTCATAAAAAATTTCTGATTTAAATTTCTTCTGCTTCCATCCTTATAAAGCTGAAGGTGTCAAGAGAGATCTAGTTCAGAATTCAAAAAAGTCTTCACAAAGTGGAGAAAAGATCTTTAAAACAAAAAAGGAGAGCTTTCATTTCAGTATTGGCAAGTGTAAAGGTTCTGAATTTACCCAGAAATTAACAATATCAGGAATAAAATTGAGAATCAAAAACTTTGGCAGCAGTCTGTAAGAAAGTTTGAACGTAGGTATGTAAGTAGGTAAATGGCAACGTATCATTGTGATCTGACAAATGGTAAAAACTCAGATGTATAAAAAGGAATACTGTCTTCCAAACATGTTGCATCCTTCTTTACTTCCTAAAAGAGAAACATTTGAATATTTTATTAAATAAAAAAACTGACAAATATGAAGAAACAGTCCAAAGGATAATTTGTGACAATGAAGAAAAACCTAGAAACCATGACAAACAAGAACCATGTCATTTATGACTAAAGATTACAAAGTCTTCATACTGACTTTTGAAAAAGGAGAATGGGGATAATCACTTCCTAAATCTCATAATGAATTGGAAGGGAATTGCTTCATTTCAGATCTTGCAGACTGGTAAATTCTATCCCATATTTTGGAACATCAGGAACCCAGGCAAGATGCTAGGGACAATGGGAGCAGCGGTTGCATATTACGATGGGAAACACTTGGTCATCTCTCCATGGTGAAACTCAATGAAATCAAACTGAAATGTGTAAGAAGCACCAAGCAGTTGACAAAGACCATGCCTACATCATTTCACTGTTTTGCATTCATCATGACAGTGATAGGTCGTATGCTTACCACAGTAGCCTCTGTTAATGGTACAAAAGTTGCCTAAGGCACTGGGGGTGTTTTCTGTGAGTTACCGAAAAACATGAATTTTATTTGTTAGACTGGCAAAGTTCAGCTGTTTTGTGATATGTGGAGACTACTTCAACATTTGCAAATTTTGTATTATCATAGTTACTCCAAGATTCATTACTATTAATAACCTTCTTTTATTTAATTCTGGCTTTTATAAACTAAGTAGTATCAGTTTATTACACTTATTAATATGCATTTGTCTGTTCTGAGAAAGTTCAGGACAGTATTTCTTCATGCCCTACTTCATCATTCATATCTATGACTTCAGTGAAAAATTTCTCTGACACTTGAGAACTAATCCCAAAATGTACACCTTTATGTGAGACATAAGCACGAAAGTTCTGAGAAGAATATGTAAGTCTATATGCAATCTGCTGTGGGAAGCTGATATGGAAAGAAAAACATCTTGTCCTCAACACAACTAGTGATCTTTAAAATGAAAACAGCTGCCAGAAAGAAAGTACCTTGCGAGGAAGAAGGAAACAAATGAGGAACACAAGAACAGAAGAATGAAAGCCATTTCTGAAGATGAATTTGAGCCATATCACACAGACATATTTCCAACAGGTCTTCAGTTCAAACACCTCCACCTCCAAACTAGCAATGACTGATGATCATTTGCATTATTTGAAACTAAATTATCAAGAAGTGTATTGTGCTTGCAATAGTGACAAGGACTGCTTTGAGTCAGACCAACATTTGTGTCCCACAGATCACACAGACTGCAGAGGATCTTGAAGGGTCTCTTGGTTTGTAAGAATATGCAGGGTAGACAAGGAAGCAGGATGCATTAAAAAACAAACACAGATGGAAGGACTTGTATGTGACTTTTGGGTTGAGAGTTTTCAATGTAGATGCTGTGAACGAGGCAAAGAGCACTAGGCTTGTATCATCCATGGAAGCATGAGCAGAGTGTATTATGGCTAAGGGTGCTGACTGTCGCCTGTATGGAAAATTTAAGATAAACTCTTTTATCTTTCCCTTTCTTCATGTCTAAACTCATTTCACACTACAGTTTTCACGTTTCTTCTCTGATTATTATTTTGTTTTGTTATTATATTTTAACTTTTTCTTTCCTCTTCTGGTGGACACTCTCATATTATTGCCTCTGAGTATCCTATTTTATGTCTTCGTCATCTATTAAATTACCCTCTCTCTCACTTTCCCTGCTGTTTCCTCCCAAACTCATTTCCACAGGCACAGTCATTGCATTTTTACTCTTTTTTTTTCATGGCAGTGTTTGCTGGTGCATTTCATCAGCAAATAACTTCTACATGCATCTTGCTATAATGAAAATGATTGCTAATAATTACCAATTGCAAAGTATCAGAATACAGATTTTCTATCATCCAAAGCAATAATGGAGGATATTACACTTCTTCAATTTTAATGTTGTAAAATGCAAGTTACAAAACATGCTATAGAAACAAAATTTGATTTTACGGATGATTATTTTCTCTCTTCCATCAGTCTCTTTTTTTCTTATACAATAGTAGAAGATGTAAATTCATACGAAATATGACTGGACCTCCAAAAGGGTACAAAGAAATATCATTCAAGTGTTACATACGCCATCAAATTTTGAAATTAGCTGAACTCGTCCCAGGGTCGCAGAGCCATTATTTAGACCAAAATAAATATTATGAGTAATTAAAAACAAACAAACAAACAAAGCAAACAAAAGGAAAACCACAGAAATCACACCATAGAAATATTAAATACACAAAGAGATGAGATGAAAACAGAATGGTAGATTGAAATTGTTACAGCACTGAAAAAAGTTCTGTAGGAAAAACTTTCTACAATTAACTTACAAGCATTTATACAGCATTGTATAGAAAACACAAAATGGATGGTAAATTTCTCTCTAATATTTATCAGTTTTTAAATATTCCAAAATCTAAAAATACAGGTAGACAGAAAGAAGCATGGAGACATGGTGTGCCCTTGTACGCAGCATAAGCAGATAGCTTAGTTTCCTGAAGAAACTGGATAAATGATGCTGCAGTCAGAGGGTTTACAGCCTGATGTGTTCAGACTATTTTTAGTATGGTTGAGACAAACAATACTGCTAGCTATCTGAATATTAAGTACTCCGTATTTACATTCCAAACCATATACTTTTACTGTAATATAGTCTGCTTCTGATCTGTGAAAGTAGTATCTCCCCATACACAATTACTTTAATAACTAAAACCAGTTAATACCAATAAATTTTGGTAAGAGGAAACGAGCCTCAGAATGACAGGCAATGAAGCATGTAGTGCTGGCAGACTAGCACAGGAATGAAATTAAATATTTTTTAGCCTTTATTTTCAGCAGATCAGTCGCTTTCTTTTCCTTTTTTCCTTTTTTTTCTTTCTTCTTCTTCTTTTTTTTGACATATTCTGAGTACTTGAGTTCTACCCAAATACTTCTATCAAAAATTTTCCATTGAATAGTTAAGTCTTTATACATTGCTCTTAGGTTTTTTTTGAAAATTTCTCTCATGTCTATAGAATAACCTGAGATTTTTCACATACCAGACATCTACTGAAAGAGAATGTAATTACTCTGTACAGACTTACATCTACTGAATGCTTCTGTCTTTCCTTCACTTGAAGTCTCCATGGATCATATCAGCATAAGAATTTCAGCACACAATTCTCCCCAAAGATTAATGAATCCTTTTTTTTTTTTTAGAGAGAGAATCATCATAGTATGCTGAGGAACATTCTTCCCAAATAATATTTGTGAAGATGAAAGATTTACATATTAAAGGCACAGTACTTGTTTTTACTAGCTTCTTTTAAAAATCCACCTCTCTCTTTATCTTTGAACACAACTGAAAATACACTAATTTAACAGAGCCTCTATCTAAATTTTTTTGAACCTCTTAAACCTTAATATAGGATCCTCTTAAAAATAATGCAAGTAATATTTTCCCTCTAAAATTATTTTTGTTACTGCTAAATCACAAAATCATAGATAATGTATTTTTAATTAGATTTATATTTATTAAAGTACTATACAGAAAAACGTGAAGAAAGATGTTTATGAAAGAATAGAACTAATGTTTAATGTATTTTATTTCCACAGAATTTCTGGGTAATATCAATACTACAAGGGTATATTAGAAGAAAAATAACAGATCTCAATAGAAAGTTGAAAAAATACAGAGTCATGTGCCAGAGGAACGACTCAGCTCTAGCAGCTTTAAAAGTTTGTAATCAATAATATGGTGCTACACTCTTACTTAATTTCCAGCACTACTTATAGAAGTAAACCCCATAGAAATGTAAAGTTTTATCAAAAGTTGTGTTTTACAGTGGGGCATCATTATCAAAATTTCAGAAGTGATACCAAAATGAAAGCTATTTGGAATACAAAAAGCAGGCAAGGAAATTTCAGTGATGTGGATCAAAATACCCAGTGGAAATTTTCTGGTTTGCTACAATATGGCCAATATAGATTTTGAAAGTGTGTATACTCAGGCCATAAAACTGATTATCACTAAATGTAGAATTAGATAACGCTTAAAAAGTACACAGGATAGGAGTAAAGAATTCCAAGAGGCAGAATAATTTCCTACTTATATAAGATTAACACATGAAATAATCTGAGGAAATATGAACCAAAATAAACAATGTTCTACATTGCTTAGAATGTATGTGCTATTAATTAACATATAACCTACATTTCCTCCAATCTAAAGATATCTAATTTAATTTTTTTTTATTATTATTTAAGAAAGAAACACTTTACACAATTCTATTTACCCCCACTTGAAAGCTAGGAAGTAAAAAGAACAGTAAGTAAAAGCATTAATTCTCTTTTTTCAAAGTATTTTTGACTAGAGACTGCCAGTAACTAAACTTAAATGGATACTTATTTTAAAATCAAATTTAGATTACAATGGATTCTTCAGAAAGCCAAAGAAAATTAGCATGCATCTAGAATCTCTAAGAGTAACCAAATCAGAAAAACTAGAATTAATTAAAGCAAGAATCCTATTTAATGATAAGCCTAGAAAGACTTGCTTAATCAAATGTTATGCAGAGACAGGTAATAATTATCCTGAAGCCTGAATGTATTATAAATCTTCACTTTCTTGGGAAAAAAAAATAAAAAATGCAGAGGATCAATTGGATGAAATACAAAAGTAGAGAATTATCTTTCTCTGAATTATACTCTGTGGGCATCATAACTTGTAATACTGCCCATATCTTCCAGTAATTGAAACCCTGTGCAGAAAATAGGGTATTAAATAATGTCAACCATATATATATGTTCCTGTTCTCTGAGTTGGAGATTTCCTGCCTCTTTGAGCCAAACTAGTTACAATGAACACTAGTAAATTAGAGTTATTTAATGGGTCACTACCTAAGAGAGCTTTGCTGCATGACAAATGTATACCTCCAAAAATTACATTATATTATTTCTTACATTATTGTTGTTATTATTATCACCATTACTATTACTATTATTATTAATCATGTATATTCTGGTGATATTAAAAAAAATCTGCAGAGCCTAATCATCTATAAACAAGCCCTGCTTTACAAATTAAGGGCTTAATGGGTTATAATACCAATATAAAAATGCTGTTAAAATCTTTCTACTGTGATTCTATTCACAATCTTTAATTCCATTATACAAACAGTTATTTAACCTTAGCACTATTTCTTTTTCTTTTTTTTTTTTTAATTTATGCACCCCTATTTGAAAAGCAATATGCACAATAATGCTCTATTTCATAACTTTATGTATGACAACCATAATTAAGACAGTTCCTAATTAAGTTCAAAAAAGAAAAGAAAGAAAACAACAAAAAAGAGGTATTATAGGGTGGCATCCAGCCTTTGCATGATCTCATTACTTTCACCTGAACATCAGCAGCTTACACCAAATCTGAATTTGGGCTTAAAGATCATGTTGAAATTGTTGACATGACTTGAAAACAGATTTTGTTTCCTGAAGAAAGCAAAAAAAAACTAGCTGCAATTTTTGAGGTATCATTTACACATCAAACAAAAAGAGCATATGAATACACACTTAACAGTCATAAGGGATAATTTTCTTATTTATTTCTTTTGAGACAGAACACGCCATCTTTCTGAGCTCATTGGTCTCTAAAATTTAGTCCAACGTATAAAATACTTTTATAATTCTCAAATTCTCCAGAGCAAATTCAGAATTCCCAAACATCAGCACATCAGTTTTTGTGGGAAAATGTAGTGTGGTTCAAAATATTCTTGATCTGCCACAGCAAAGGGTCCCGCTTTTTCCTCTTGAATGATGGGACAATATTATGCAGAGAATAATTAAAGATGCTGGAAGAAATATTAATTCAATCCTAAAACTGAGGGATCAATTTTGATTTTGCTTTCTTATCTTGGGTTACATATTGTAGAATTGGCAGGCAAACTCAATTTAATGCAAGTGAATAGAAACAATGTATGGACCAAACATATCTGACAGTTGAGACAGTAGATGTGAATTCTTTTTTTTTTCTAGTTTGGATTATTTGCTGTCTAGACCTTAGACATTTTATTTCCAGAGAAACCATAAAAGCATACAATATCGTGGGTTGGAAGGGACCCATAAGGATCATCAAGTCCAACTGTTGTCTCCACACAAGACCACCCGAAAATCAAACCCTATGTCTGAAAGCATTGTCCAAATGCTTCCTGATGGTGATCGCAAAAGTATTTTCCTCAGGGGAGGCTGCCCTGTGGTATTCACAGCGTGCAGAGCATGCTCTCAAGCCAGTGCATGTTTCTGCATGTTACAGCAGCAGGCTGGTGCTGGTGAGTTTGGTGTTTAGTGCTTAGTACCACAGGGAAACAAACACAAAAGGGTTTTACTAAGGGTTATAAATTTCTGAAGAACATGGACATCCCTTATCCCATAGTATGAGACATCCAGCTTTTCTTTTCTTTCAAACTTTCCCCTGCCTCTGCTTTTCAGGTGTTTCTTCCTACCCTCATCATTCTTCTATCTTTAGAGCCAGACAGTCACATTTTCTGGTGCACAGGAAATTCCAACATTTCCAAACTTGTTTTTCTTCCGTATTAGACATCACGTCATTTCATTTTAGGAACTACCACTACTGGCATGTCATATTATATTAGAACATTATACATAAGCTAAAATATTATACTATTTAATTTAGAACATTATTTTACTTTGATTATATGAACTTCTTTTACTATATATTATTTTTTTATAATTTAATACCAGTTGCTTTTATGTTGTTATGCTCAGTGTCAAATGTCCTTCATTGCAAGAAATGTAAGACATATAATACTAAATATATATATAATATTCTAATTAGAGTGAAAAGTTCAGATTGACATTACTGAAATGTGACGTGCTTATTCTAAGTCAAGAAAGAGCTCACTTGAAGGAGTTATAAATCATTGGCTTGATCTCTGCAAAGATAAACTAACAAACATGCTTTGAGAATGGAGTTTTAAGATGATTATGTAACAGAAAAAAGAACTTCTATTCAGTAAGACTTTAAATATTAGTCTCTAAAGCAAGACATAATCCCCGTTAAAAGGTAACAAATCCACTGCCGAGTATTCACTATCATTAATGCCGTTCATGTGAATGTACTATATCTTGGACAGCACTTAATAGAAACTGCAAGCTTTAGCCATTACAAATCCTCCTACAAAACTATTTACATGTGATCTTGAAGATGTCGTCACTTGGAAGCATGGGAGGAAGCAGAAAGTTATCAGCAGGACACAGAAACAATAGCTAAATTGCTGAAACTGGAAACATGGTTCCTTTTCTGTTGTCTGCAAGAAGAAAAAGAGGGTCAAAACTAGTCATTAATAATTCTAAATATCACATCATTCAATAATAACAAAGAAGATGATTAGTGAAAAGAAAAAGAGAAATATGCATGTAACTGGTATGAGCAAGGCATTGACAAATGCCATTGACAGGAGATTGAGAATATTGTTGAGTGCACACTTCCAGGAAGAAGGAAGGTAAGGGAAACTTGATCTAGGAAATCACTTACTGGAAAAATCTTAGCAAAGTTACTTAAAAAAAAAGAAAGAAAGAAAGAAAAAAGAAAAAAAAAGTGTTTATGACAAAGGAAAACCAAGGCATTTCCCCATCTATTCTCTCCTTGATCTTGTTATTCTGATTCAACTTTTCGGAGGTGACAGAAAGGCTACAATTTCATACAGTGATAAGTAATATGTCAGTTTTGAAATACATAGCAATGTTGCACAGGGCTACAGTTTGATGACAACTGTTTCCTGGGTGTATATTCTGTGCCACTGTGTGCCACTACATTTTTCAACTGCATGAGGAGACAGAAAAATAAAAATGATGTCACTGGAAAGAAAAAAAAAGCAGAGAAAACAAGGAGAAAAATTATTCAAACATCCTAGTTTTAAAGTTTCTTGCTTTTGTCCTCTCAGCTGTGTTGCTACAGAAAAATAGTGCCTAAGCACATGGATCTGGTGTCATTTGAAATGTCTTATGGTTTGCCAGCTATCCTCATGGGGCTGTCAAGTGATGATACAGGAGCTATGCCCAACAGCAAAAGATGGAGCCAGGCAAGACTTCCACAGAAATCTCAAATGACACTCAGCAACAAAACCAAGCCCTGTGTCTCCACCAGCAGGAGTAAGCTAAGGAACACCAAGCTCACCTGTAAAAATTTGTATTTAAGCAACTTCATCTGAGTACTGATATAAAATCTGTTAGAGTCTATGTTAATAGAATGCATTTATAATTTTTTTTTGAGACAGATAAAAGATGTTTTATCTCAAATATTTTTTCCCTAAAGTGAGAAAAAAAAACCTCAAAACAGCTCATTTTTCTCTATTATTTTCATGATAATTCACATTTTCATTTTGTTTTATCAGAAGTGTTCTACCTTTCTCTGGGATTCATCTTTTGTTTCCTCATCCACAAGGGAAGTCATAAGGGACTGTTATCACACAAACAACCATTATCTTTGCTAGTGTTGCAAAATACTGTTCTGGAAATCCACAGACTTGTAAGATATTTTATTAGAATTGTGGCATAAGTTTTATAATCGGTGGGTGTTGATAAATCAGGACCAGTAAATGGCAATTGTTATAGCAGTTATTGTCAGATTAATAATATTGTAATTTATAATATTCCTAAATTCACAGCTTCTGGAGTCATGCTACATTAAGAGAAACTCAGTTATCATTTGAAAAAAAACTTCCTTCTCATAGCCAAATGTTAAAAATGTGAACCTAGAGACCAATAAAGACATGAACACAGGAGATAAATAACAAGATTAATGTTTAGCTCTTTGAATAAAATAAAATGAAAAGAAAGATAGTTTTGAGGTTGTTAAATAACGAGATTTACACAAGACTTGGCAACACCAGGCTTAAATCTAATAGCTGTTTAGTTTAATGCTCCATCTCCGACAGTGGATCATATCAGACTTTAATTACATTTTTATCTCTTTCAGGAAGGGATGTTTAGGCCTCATATACACTAAGGACAATTTTATGATAAAGAGAATCTCAGATGTTGCCTGCTCATAAAGTGAATTAAAAACAGAGGGCTGCATTGCTACCATGTTACTAGAAGACATTTTCCTCCACTGTGAAGGTGAAAATATGATAGAAGTATATACCCTTAGCACAGGGAAACATCAAACAATTACTTTTCTATCAAAAATAGAGCATTTAGTGGACAATTTATTGACTTTAAAGAAATACACTGCTGTTCACGAGACTTTCCATTAACCTAAGGTCTGTGCTGTGGAAAGCAGACATTTTGAGTGGAAAGACTCACTTTCAGTGAGGAAAAACGTCTGTTAAAATTGGAAAAGTCTAACAAGAAAAGAAAATAAAGTTGTTTCATCTCAGGAATGAAAATAACTTTTAAACATTGCGTTGTTTTTTTTTTCTCTCTGAGCTTTTTGTTGTCCTGACAGTTTCCTACTCTGCGGGAAGAAAAGTGGCATGCAGTCCCATTATGACGGTATAAAAGCGATAAGGAATCCTTGTTGCAAAAATCAGCAGTTCTGTGCAGTGCGGGAGGGAATGAGAAAGGTCACACTCAAACGTGGAGAAGCTGACTTCCCAGGGTGGGCCCATTCCAGCACCAGCTGCGTAAACCAGGTCCGTAAGCACCTCTCTGTCTTTTCCTTCTTCAGAATTCCTTTTTTTTTTTAATTTCTTCTCTTCCACAAGAACACCGAAGCCACTGTTCCGGGTCAGACTGAAGGTCCATCTAGTTCATGTTTCTGTCTCTGACGGTCTCACTTGGAGGTTATTTTGCTCTTTCATCCTATTCAAAACTACATTGTCATAATTTATTGTCCACACTTCTGTTCTCATGGCATTTCTTCTCAGCACAGTGTGACCCTTTGCCAGGGAAAAAGTTTCAATAATTCCATTACTCTGTTCAGTGAAACGGTGTTTCAGATGGAACAGATTGCTGTGCTTTCTGACTTGCTGTCCTTGAGCTCTTCTGTCAAAGCCAGTCTCTCAATATTTCATGTTTACTAGCTCAGCGGTCTTATTTTCTTTTCAGGAAATAGTATATATACTTAATGGAAGCCTGAAATGCCTGATTTAAACCTACCTCAAGGATTTTTGTCAGCGCTAGTATCTTTCGGCAAAGAAATGAATGATGCTGTTCCTTAATCAGCCATAAGGTGGCTGTTAAGTTTGCCGGAACTAATTAAATTCAAGGCACACTTGCCCATCACACTCTAAAGACTTAATGGTGCTTCCGTCAGAGTCCGTGTGAAAAGTTATGCTGCTTTCACTTAGGACAGTACCAGCACTGAAAGGTAAGGAACTATTCAAGTCTGTCTCATGGGAAATGAAGGGACAAGAACTTGAAGCCACACATGGATGTCCTGGGAAGAGCAGGGAAAGCTGCTCCTTCTAGACCACGTCTCACTATTTTATTACTGTTCTTGCTAGAAACTTGAACTGCTGCCTTACAGGTTACCAGGCGTGGTATTAATTTATGTTCTATACAATTATTTTTTGGGGGAGGGTAGCAATTGTATCTGTCATCTTTCTGTCTTGTTGTCATTGTGTCAAAGTTGTAGTCTTAAAATCTCCCAAGTTTAACTATTTAGGGGTTTATTGCACAATTGCTATAGAAAATCTCAATAACAAAAGCTTAAACAAAAAATATAGACTTTCTCCCAGCGTAAACAAGAACTGCAACACAAAAGTTAAAGGAAACAAGCAAACTATTAGTATCACATACCTTATTTGTTTTCACTTTCATGACACAATAGTACTAATCTAAATAAATTTAATAATTAGTAAAACAGAGACAGTTAAGCTGATATTCAGATAACAGTTTCTCCTGCAAAACTACAACATCCCTTGGATGCCATTGTACTTAGTTTATTCATAGTGTTCTTCCTGCCCAGAAATGGTGACCAGGGGTATAATAAACTGCTTCAGGAAGCAAGAATAAGTGAAATATAATGCAATTTTGAACAATAAAACTAATAAATATATTCATTCAAAGACAGTCTGTAAAAGATGCAAGACTGGACATATACATTTTGATGCAAAATGATGCTTTCACAAAAGTGAATGATTTCACTTGAATTATCAATGACATGTGCAAATGTCCATGCCAATGATTTGAATATTTAATGTCAACATTTATTTTAAAAAGACATCGATCATTCTTCTGTTGTTGATCCTTGT
The DNA here is from genome assembly GCA_024606505.1 of Aquila spilogaster. Lineage (NCBI taxonomy): Eukaryota > Metazoa > Chordata > Aves > Accipitriformes > Accipitridae > Aquila > Aquila spilogaster. Next base: position 38,124,353 of record JANHGO010000063.1, read on the forward strand.
AATTCCAGTCAGATCTTGCTCAGGGTAAGAGAATTCAAAAATGATTAGGTTGTTGTTGAAGCTTCTGAACTATTCCAGTAACGTTTCACAGCAAAAAAAAGTTTCAGGCTTTTCAATTGATGGCTCACTCTATAAATAGAGTCCGATTTTAACAACTTCAGATCAAGTTACAATGCTAGGTATTGAATGAGCAATAAAATTTAAGCTCAACAAGTAATAACACAGAAGACATTTGTTATTAAAAAAAAAAAATCATAATCACAGAATCACAGAATCACAGAATTGTAGGGGTTGGAAGGGACCTCTAGAGATCGTCTAGTCCAACCCCCCTGCCAAAGCTGGCTCCCTAGACCAGGTTGCACAGGTAGGCGTCCAGGCGGGTCTTGAATATCTCCAGA
>JANHGO010000063.1:38124850-38172071 GCA_024606505.1 Aquila spilogaster
GAGAAGAGAAGAGAAGAGAAGAGAAGAGAAGAGAAGAGAAGAGAAGAGAAGAGAAGAGAAGAGAAGAGAAGGAATTGAGTTCCAGCTGGAAGGGACCTAAAATGACCATCTAGTCCAACTGCCTGACCAAAAGTTAAAGCATATTATTAAGGGCAATGTCCATTTGCCTCTTAAACACCGATAGGCATGAGGCATCAACTACCCCTCTAGGAAGCCTGTTGAAGTTTTTGACCACACTCTCAGTAAAGAAATGCTTCCTAAGGTCCAGTCTAAACCTCCCCTGGTGCAGCTTTGAACATTTCCCACACACCCTATCCCTGGCTACCAGGGAGAAGAAATCAGCACCTCCCTCTCCACGTCCCCTCCTCAGAAAGCTGTAGAGAGCAATGAGGTCACCCCTCAGCCTCCTTTTCTCCAAACTAGACAAACCCAAAGTCCTCAGCTGCTCCTCATAGGACATTCCTTCCAGGCCTTTCAGCAGCTTTGTTGCCCTTTTCTGGATGCATTCAAGAATCTTAACATCCTTCTTAAATTGTGGGGCCCAGAACCACACATGTAACATAGATTATGCAGATTTATGAACTGATCTGTATCACATTTCTATCACCACATTTACATTATCAATACAACATAACTTTTCTCCTCACTACCTGAAAACCATTCTAGCAATCAACATAACCAGCTAAAAGCTAAAATAATATAACTTTATTTTCCCTTCTAACTAAGAAAAGAGTGACTCACTAATAAACCCTCCCCAGGAGTGAGCAGTTTCAACATATAACTCTTTAACATAGTTGTTTATGTCAAGCAAGTTTCTCAGATCTTAATTTCCTTTGCTTCCATTTTTGCAAAGCTAAAAATGTCAACAGAGATCCAGTTCAGAATTAAAAAAAGTCTTCACAAAGTGGAGAAAAGGTCTTAAAAAAAAAAGGATGTTGCAGTTCAGTATTGGCAAGTGCAAAGATTCTCCATTTAGCCGGAAATGATCAATCCCAGGAAAACAAAAAAAAGGTTTAGAAACAAGTACCTAGGCAGCAATTCTGCAAAAAGTTCTGAACATAGATACAGAAACAGGTCTGGCAAAAGGTGAATACCATACCTGGCTATATAAAAAGGAATACTGTCTTTATAACACATGTAATATCCTTTTCTCCCTAAAAGAGCAACACTGGGATATTGCGTTAAATGAAAATAGTGACCTACTATGAAGAAAGAATCCAATGGACAGCTCTGAAAATGAATAAAGGTCAGGCAAACATGACAAAGAAGAAATAACTGAGTTTGTTCAGTCTTGAGAATACAAAAGGAGAAACGGTAAGTCTTCATATTGATGTTTTAAGGAGGTAGATCATTTGTTCTCAAAGCTCATAACGGGTAAGAAGAGAAATAGTTTCATTTGCAGCCTTTGATCATCATGGAATGGGAAAGAGAGTTAAGAAGAGTTAAGGAATTGCTTACATAAGCAAATTTCAACATCTATATAATTGGGTATTTTTAAAAAGCAGGTTAAACAAATGTGTGTCAGGAATAGGTACAGCTGATCCTTAGGTATAGGATTGTGAATAGGGAGTAGATAACCTCTCAAGGTCTTTTTTTTTCTCTTTTTAATGATCTTACAACCTGACAAAGTCTGTCTTATCTATTTTGGAACAACAGGAACCTGGGCAAGATGCTGAGGACAAAAAATTCTCAGTCAAGAGACTCTGGATACCAAATTGTATATTGGAGTATCCAGATGCATGCAAAGGCTTGCTGGCTTCAAATGGACTTCCATCTGACCAAGAGTGGCCACCAACTCACTGACAGTCAAAATATGTCTCTCTGAGACAAATTATATTAAAAGAGAATTTATAATCATGAACCAGCCTCCAAATGAAATGAAATGAAAATGTTCAAATTATATTTATTCAGATGTTTGTTCTGAAAAAGAGGCAAATAATATAGGCCATTGATGGACACCACTAATGTATTTATTTCACATACAAAAGACTTGGACGCCAGAAAAACGGGGCTCGCAGAAAAAAAAGATTTGTTTTTTGCTTGTGAATAAAAGCTATAAATACCATAGTCTTGGAACCAATAAAATGGACCCTTCTCTGCTATTTCTGTTGGTAAATCATTCAACCTTTTTCTCCTTCCTCTTTCTTACACATACCACCAAAGGACTCTTAAAATCCACGGTGGTATCCCACAGTCATACAAGCACAAAATACAAAAATCCATTGTATGAAAAAGTAGCAATATACATTACTTTGGGAAACATTGCTAGATCTCAACTGTCAACCTCACTGAGCATAAACTGAAATGTGTCAAAAGCATCAAGCAGTTGATTAAGAGCATTATCTACACTATCTCACTGTTCTATATTCATCATGACAACGATAGAAGGTGATTTGCTTATCTCACTAACCTCCATTAAAGTTATAAAAGATATATGTTGTCTAAGGTACTGTAGGTGACTTTTGCATTACTGAAAGCCATTAATTTTATTTGTTAGAATGGCTAAGGTCAGCTGGTTTGTGATATGTGGAGACTATTTAATCACTGTCTTTCTGAATTTTATACTAGTATAAACTCAGTATTCATTATTCTTGATAACCCTCATATCTTTTTTATTTAATTCTGGCTTTTATAAATTAAATAATATGTTTATTGTATTTATCAACATGCATTTGTCAGTACTGGAGATCTACTGGACAGTATTTCCTCATGTCCTGCTTCAGCATTATTATCTACAATTTGAGGAAGAAATTTCTGTGACACTTGAGAAGTAGACCCTCAAAGCACATTTTTATGTGTGAGATGGGTACCCAAGTTCAGAAGGGTATATAAGTCTATAAGTAACCCACTGTGGGAGGCTGATAAGGAAAGACAAACATCCTGTTCTCAACACAACTGGTGATGTTTATAAACAGGAAAACATGCTACAATGAAAAAGGGAAACAATCTTCCTTTAGGATTCCTGTCCTCTGTAACAGTTGCCAAAAAGATAGCACCTTTTAAGGAATAAGAAAAGGAATCAGGAACACAGTACAAAAGAAAGAAAACCATTTCTGAAGGTGATTGTGAGTCGTATTACCCAGAGACATTTTCCACAGGTCTTCACTCCAACCACATCCACTTTCTTACTGGCAATGATTGATGAACATTTTTGTAGTTTAGGCAATCTGAAACTAAAGTATCAAGAAGGGTCTTATGTTTGCAATGGAGACTGACTGCTTTGAGACAGAGCAGATCTCCCACAGATCACTCAGACTCTGGAGATCATCAAAGGGCTGGTGGTCTTTGTGTCCATTGGAATACTGCAGGGTGGACAAGGAAGCAGGCTGCAGTGGAAAACAAATGCAGATGAGACGACTTGTTGGTGACTTCTGTGGAGAGTGCTGAGTGCAGAGGACAATGAGTACTGGGTCCGTGGTATTGAAGCATGGGCATAGGGTGCTGTGACTTAGGGTGCTGAGTGCAGGGAGCATTGTCTGAAGATCATCTATATGGGGGAATTAAGGTAAACTACATTTCCTCCCTTTCTTTCATCTTTTCCTTTCTTTATATCTGAATTCATTTCCCTCTCTAGTTCCAATGTTTCTTCTCCATTTATTAGTTTGTGTAATCTTCTTCCTTTCCCCTTTCCCTCTTCTGGTGGATGCTTTCACATTATTGTGTCTGAGTACCTTATTTTGTGTAGGGTTCTTCTGCTAAAGTATCCCCTCTTTCACTTTCCATCATATTTACCCTCCAAACTAATATTCACAGGCGTAGTCTAAAAGTCATTGCATTTTTACTCCCTTTTCCTGTCAGCTTTGCTGCTGAATTTCAGCTGCACATGCCATCTACACATATCTTGCTGTAATGAAAATAATTACTACTAATTAAAAATTGCTAGGTATCAGAATACAGATTTGCTATCACCTGAAGCAATGATGAAGGATATTATGCCTCTTCCATTTTAATTCTGTAAAATGCAAGGTACAAGCCATGTTATAGAACAAAAAATTTGGGTTTGCAGCTGATTTTTTTCTCTCTCTAATTTTCTCTTTTTTTTTTTTTTTTTTCCTTACACCACAATAAAACAGGTAAATAAAGAGATAAGAAATACCTGACTGGAATTCCAAAATTATACAAAGAGTTATCATTCAGGTGTCATAAAAGCAACTAATCTTTTTAAATTATTTAAACTCATCCCAAGGATCCCAAAGTCATTATTTGGACCAAAAGAAATATTATGAGTCTTTTGGGGAAAAAAAAAAAGAACAACAGAAGTGTTTAAATACACAGAGAGATGAAAAAAGAATCATAAATTCAAATGACCAGAGCACTGAAACAAACTTCTCTCCTTTAGGAATATCTTATTACAAGTCACTTACACATGTTTGTATAACTTAGCTTAGAAAACACTAATTTTCACAGAGAATGGAGGATAGCTTTATCTCTAACATTTATCAGTCTATATATCTCTCAAAATCTAAAAAATCATGGTAGGCAGAAAGAAGCATGCAAACATGCATGTGCCTTCAAACACAGCATGAGCAGATAGCGTACTTTCCTGAGGAAATTAAAATAAATGATAACTGAATCAAAGGGCTTACAATGTTGTTTGTTCAGACTATGGCTGAGAGAGATAATACTGCTATGGTCTTCATATAACATAATCCATATTTAAATTTCAAACCATAGACTTCTATTGCAATATAGTCATCTTCTGTTCTGTTTATTTTAATAACTAAAACTAGTTCATGCCAATGAATCTTGGTAAGGGGAAATAAGTCTTAGAACTACATGACTCCCTAACTGACTAGTATTGGAAAGAAATTAAATATATTTAACTTTTTCTTTCAGTAGGTCAATCACTATCTTTCATTTTTGACATTCTGACAACTTAAAATCTATGCAGTGCTCTTTTTAGGCCTTTTGAAAAGCTTTTTGACATCTAGAATAGCCTGACTTTCTTCATAGAGCAGATATGAAACTTAAGGAGACTTTAGTCATTCTGCACATACCTGCAGCTACTGAATGCTTCTGCCTCTCCTTTACTTGAAGTCTCCATGGACCATGTCAGTGAAACCATTCAGCATACAATTCTCCCCTGAGATTAGTAATTCTTTCTTTGAGGGAGAAACGTCATAGCAGGTTGAGGAACATTCCTTCCCAAAAATGTTTATAAGGTGAACAATTTACATGTTAAGTGTACAGTACTTTTATTTTTACAAACCTCTTTTTAAAGTCTGTTTTTTCCCTTATAATAAACTAATTGAAAACACATCAATTTAACAGATCTTCTATCTGAATTTTTGTTAAACTTCTTAAATCTTAATAAAGAATGCTCTTAAAAGTAATGTTTTGCCTAGGAAATTATTTTTGTGATTTGTAACTCACAAAATCATACAGAAGATTTTTTTTAAATTGGATTTATATCTAGTAGACTATTATATATAAAAACATGAAGACAGTTCATGAAAGAGATAGAACTATGTATGTTGAATGTATTTTATTTCTACAGGACTTCTGGGTAATTTTGACACTACAGGGTTATATTAGAAGAAAATAAACTAGCAAATCTCTGCAGAAAGTTGAAACGATATAAAGGCATCCACCATGAGAGTGACTTAGCTCTAGAAGCTGTCAGTAAAATGGTGGCCACTAATAGTTTTGGTACTGCACTACAACATAATTCCACTTACTACTACTGGGAGTAAAACCTATAGAAATTTAAAGGGAATTATTTTCACAAAGTTCTATTTTACAAGTAATCATCTCCAAAATTTCTGAAATTATCCCAAAATGAAAGCTATTCGGAAGTGATGTAGGAAAGAAAAGTAGGTAAGAAAACTTCAGTGATATAGATCAAAATGTCCAATTTTCATACTGAAAAGGAAATGTTCTGGTTTACTAAAATTCAGCCAACTTGAAAATCTGTGCATGCAAGCAATAAAAACTGTTATCACTTTGAATGCAGAATTAGATGTCGCTTAAAAAAATACACAGAGTGGGAGTAACAGAACTCCAAGAAGTAGAATCATTTCCTGTATGTATGAGAGTAACAGCTGAAATAATCTGAGGAAATATGAGCCAAAATAAACAATGCTATAGATTACTTGGAATATATGTGCTACTATTGAGCACATAACCTGTACTTCCTCTGCTCTAAAGAATTTCTAATTTAATGTACTGTTTTAAACATTTTTTTGAGAAAGAAACTCTTCAGACAATTCTATTTATAAATAAAAGGTTAGGAAGTAAAAGCAACAGTCATCAATTCTCTCTTTTCAAAGCATTTTTGACTGGAGAGTGCCAGCTACAAAATTCAAATAATTACTTTTTTGAAATCAAACTTAGATTACAATGAATTCTTAAGAAAGCCAAAGAAAATTAACATGCAACTTGAATCTGTAACTGTAACAAATCAGAAAAATTAGAATTAATTAAAGCAGGAATTCATTTTAATGGTAAGTATGCAAAGACTTGCTTAATCAAATGTTATGCAGAGACAGGTAGTAATGATTCTGAAGCCTGAATGTGTTATAAATCTTCACCTGCTTGGAAAAAAATTATAGAGGATCAATTGGATGAAACACAAAAGCAGGGAATTATCTTTCTCTGAATTATACTCTATGGGCATCATAATTTGTAATACTGCCCATATCTTCCAGTAATTGAAACCCTGTGCAGAAAATGGGGTATTAAATAATGTCAACCGTATATATAAGTTTCTATTCTCTGAGTCGGAGATTTCCTGCCTCTTTGAGCCAAACTAGTTACAATGAACACTAGTAAATTAGAATTATTTAATGGGTCACTATGTAAGCAAGCTTCACTGCATGACAAATGTATACCTTCTAAAATTACAAAGTAGTCTTTATATTATTTCTTACATTATTGTTGTTGTAATATTATTGTTATTATTATTATTAATCACTTTGATCCTGATGCTATAACAAAAATCTGCAAAGCCTAATAATCTATGAACAAGCACTGCTTTACAAATTAGGGGCTTAATGGGTTATAATACTAATATAAAAGTATTGTTAAAATATTTCTACTGGGATTCCTTTCACAATCTATAATTTTGTGAATAAACCCAGTTATTTTAATCTTAGTACTTTTTCTAGATTCTAAGGGCTGCAGTTTAAAAAGCAATATAGGTAAGAATGCTCTTACTTCATAGTTTGAAGTATGACAACCATAATTAAGACACTAATCAGATGGTTTTTAATTAAGTTCAAAAAAAACATTAAAGTAGGTACTATTGGGTGGAATTCAACCTTTATATAAGCCTATTGACTTCCAGTGAACATCAGCTGCTTACACCAAATCTGAATTTATGCTTACAGATCTTGTTGTCATGGGGTGGAAACAGATATTGTCATTAAGAGAGAAAAAACCCAAACACCTTAACATCCAGAAGTCATGACCTTCTATCTTTTCCTTTAGATTATCTGTGAATTACTTTGTTAAATAGCTGGAATTTTTTTAAAGTTGAATCTTTGAGGATTTTAAGGATTCATTTATCCATAGCCCAAAGAGACATATGAATACACACATACCATCTGTAAGGTATAATTTTCTTATTAATTTGAGACACAGAATGTCAGCTTCATCCTGATGGACCTACGAGATCTCTAAAATTCTCTAAAATATCTTTATAATTCCCAAATTCTCCCTAGCGTCTTCAGAATTCCAAAATGGCACCAAGCCAATTTCTGTTGGAAAATGTAATTCTATTCAAAATGTTCCTATCTACCACAGCAAAGTGCCCCACTTTCTGCTCTTGAATTATGGGACAATATTGGACAGTCTAAAATCAAAGATGCTGGAAGAAATACTTGTATCAAAAAATAAAGAATAATTTTTAATTTTGCTTTCCTATACTGGACACAAAAGTCCTTCAGTTACGTACTGTAGAATTGACAGGCAATCTCAATTTAATGCAAGTGAATTAAAACAAATTATGTAGCAAACATAACTGACAATTTAGACAGTAAATGTGAATTCCTCATTTTTAAGTTGAGATTATTAACAGTCTAGACCTTGGACATTTTATAGTAACTGAAGAAAAAAACCACCTGAACTAAGTTAGTAACTAAAGGAAAAAAAAATTAAAAAAGCACTTTTTCTCTGTTTTTCTGCCATACTGGGAAAGATGGTTGTCTAACAGAAGTTAGAAAATCTCCCTTTTCTTTGCTTAGCCACATTTACTCGGGTCTGTAGCAAACATGGCCTGTAATCTGAGCTCTCAGTAGTTCATTATGATGAACACAGAATTATTTGTCTCAGGGTAGGCTCTAACATTTTTTAGCCACTCCAGCTATGCAGGGCATTCGCACTGTGTGGGCACAACATGCTCCTGAGTCAGTGCACATTCCTTCCTCCTGCACGTTACAGCACCAGGTTAGTGCTGGTGTGTTCAGCGTGTGCTCAGTGCAGTGGGGAAATAAACACAGAAAGATTTTACGAAGGGTTATAAATTTCTGGTGGGAATGAATCTCACTGATCCCAAAGCATGAGCCACCCCATCTTGTCTTTTCTTTCAAACTTTCCCTTCCTTCTATTTTTCAGTTTTTCTTCATACCCTCACCATTCTTCTATCTTTAGAGCCAGACAACAGTCAAATTTTCTGGTGCACAGGAAGTTCCAACATTTTAAAACTTGCTTTTCTTCTGTATTAGACATCACGTCATTTCATATTAGGCATTAACACTACTGGCATGTCATATTATATTAGAGCATGATACATTAGCTAAAATACATTTATATTATTTAATTTACAGCATTATTTTATGTTGATTATGTAAGACTGATTTATTACATATTCTTTATTTTGCTTTTATATTATTTTAATACCAGCTGCTTTTTCATTGTCATGCTCAGTGTCAAATGTGCTTCATTGCAAGAAACATAAGACACATCATATTAAAAAAAGCCACTTCTTATTATCTCCTTTTAATTAGAGTAAAAAGTTCAGACTGATATTACCGAAATGTGACACATGCTAATTGCAAGTCAACCAAGAGCTCATTGGAAGGAGTTATAATTTAATCTGTTTATTGGCTTGATCTTTGCAAAAAAGTACAAACATCCTTTGAGAGTGGAGATTTAGGATGATTATATAATGGAAACAAGATTGTTTATTCAGTAAAACTCCAAATGTTATTCTCTAGACCAAGACAGAATTCCTGTTAAAAGGAAACAGACCCAGTGCTGAGTACCCACCAACATGAATACTGCTCATATGAACATATTGTTTCTGGGACAGCACTTAAAAATTGTAGGCTTCAGCCATTACAGACATTCCTACAGAACCACCTATAAGTGACTCTGAAGAGGTGGTCACCTGGTACCATGGGGAGGAATCAGAGCATATCAGCAGGACACAGGAACACCAGCTGAAATGCTGATATTGGAAACATGCCCAGGAAACATTGGCAAGATCATTTTTGTAAAGTAACAGCAAAAAATGTGTTTATGACAAAAGAAAACCATGGGAAATCAAATACTGTCAAGAAGTGGTTTCCCCATCTATTCATATCCTCTCCTCTCCTCCTTGGTCTCCTTACTCTGATTCAGCTTTTCCAAGATGACAGGCGGGCTACACTTTCATACAGTGATAAGCAATATGACAGCTTTGAAATTCACAGCAATGTTCTACAGTAATACAGTTTGATGACAACTGTCTTCAATAGTCTTTTCACTGCTGCTTTGTCATTCTCTCTTACCCAGTGTATAAGGTATATACATTTGCATATACAGCCAGACGGAAAACTTTTCAACATTTAATGAGGCGAATAGTACCAAAGAAAGTAAAGCAAATGCTGAAGAGTGTATTTCTTGCATTTCTCACACACAGTGAAGATGAGCACTAAAGAATCTGATGCAAACTTTCATTGTTCATTGATCAGTGGCATAAAAGGAGTGTTTATAATTGTTTATTTTCCATAATTTTAGAGTTAATTCCCTGTTCCAGAAATGTTGAGAGATAATACAGGCAAGAAATTATGCATAAATTCTCCTCTCCAGTGTCAAATATATTGCATAACCTATCTCTACACATCAAGACTCACTTTTGTACCTTAAAGCATCTATTTATTCATTCAGTTGACTAAGTGGTGTTGGAAAATTAAAATAGTGTGGGAAATGACTAACATTTCGCAATTAGCTATGTTTACCAGATGTAACATGGCTTCACTAAGGGCAAATTGTGTCTGACAAATTTGGTGGCCTTCTATGGTGGGGTTACAGCGTTCGTGGATAAGGGAAGAGCAATGGACATCATCTACCTGGACTTGTGCAAAGCATTTGACACTGTCCCGCATGACATCCTTGACTCTAAATTGGAGAGACATGGATTTGACGGATGGACCACTCGGTGGATAAAGAATTGGCTGGATGGTTGCACTCAAAGAGTTGTGGTCAACGGCTCCATGTCCAAGTGGAGAGCAGTGATGACCGGCGTTCCTCAGGGGTCAGTATTGGGACCGGCGCTGTTTAACATCTTTGTCAGCAACATGGGCAGTGGGATTGAGTGCACCCTCGGCAAGTTTGCCAACGACACCAAGCTGTGTGGTGCAGTCGACATGCTGGAGGGAAGGGATGCCATCCAGAGGGACCTTGACAAGCTTGAGATGTGGGCCTGTGCAAACCCCATGAAGTTCAACAAGGCCAAGTGCAAGGTCCTGCACATGGGTTGGGGCAATCCAAAACAGAAATACAGGCTGGGCAATGAGTGGATTGAGAGCAGACCCTGTGGACAAGGACTTGGGGGTATTAGTGGACGAAAAACTGAATATGAGTTAGCAATGTGTGCTTGCAGCCCAGAATGCCAATTGCATTCTGGGCTGCATCAAAAGAAGTGTGGCTAGCAGGTCAAGGGAGGTGATTCTCCCCCGCTACTCTGCTCTTGTGAGACCCCACCTGGAGTACTGTGTTCACCTCTGGGGGGCCCCAACGTAAGAAGCACATGGACCTGTTGGAGCAGGCCACAAAGATGATCAGGGGGCTGGAGCACCTCCTCTATGAGGATAGGTTGAGAGAGTTGAGGTTGTTCAGCCTGGAGAAGAGAAGGCTCCGGGGAGACCTTATAGTGGCCTTCCAGTAAGGGGGCATACAGGAAAGATGGAGAGGGACTCTTTAACAGGGAGTGTAGTGATAGGACGAGGGGTAATAGTTTAAACTGAGAGAGGGTAGATTTAGATCAGCTATTAGAAAAAAATTCTTTACTGTGAGGGTGATGAGGCACTGGAACAGGTTGCCCAGAGAGAAGTTGTGGATGTCCCATCCCTGGAAGTGTTCAAGGCCAGGTTGGATGTGGCTTTGAGCAACCTGGTCTAGTGGAAGGTGTCCCTGCCCTAGGGGTGTTGGAACTAGATGATCTTTAAGGTCTGTTCCAACCCAAACCATTCTGTGATTCTATGATATTCTGTGCCACTGTGTGCCACCAGATTTTTGAACTGCATGAGGAGCCGAGAAATAAGAGGGATGTTACTAAAAAAGAAGCAGAAGAAATCAAAGAGAAGAGTTTATTAAGCATTGGGTATGTAAGGTTTTTTTTTTTCCCTCATCCTCTCAGTTGTGATGCTACAGATAACTAGTGCTCAAGTGCCAAAATATAAGCACCTGGTGTCATTTTAAAAGTCTTACGGTATCTGAACTATCCTCATGGGGCTGTCAAGAGATGACACAAGAGCTATGCCCTACAGCAAAAGCTGCAGGCCAAGCAAGACTCACATGGGGATCTCAACTCACCCTCAATGGGCAACCGAACTGAGTCCTAGAGCTCCATGAGCTGCACTAAGGTATTGAACACCAAGCTCCCATGTAAAGGTTTGTATTTAGACAATTACATTTAAGTATATTAATATCAAATCTGCTAGTGTCTGTATTACTGTGATGTGTTCACAATTTTTGAAACAGATAGGAAATGTTTTATCCTTTCAAGTATTTTTCCCTGAAGTAAGAAAATATCAAAACACCTCATTTTTTTCCACCATCAATTCCAGTTTTTTAACATTTCCAGATGAAATTTGTTTTATAAGAAGTTTTCTACCTTTTCCTTGATTTCTTTTTTTTTTTCCTCATCCACATGGAAAGTTATCAAGGATTGCTATCACACAAGTGACCATTATCTTGGCTAGAATTACAAATAAGTGTTCCATAAATTCACAGAATTGTAAGATGAACACCATAATAATAAAATATTTTACTAGAATTGTAGCATAATAACTTTTATTATGAGTGGGTTTTGCTAGATCTGGACTAGTGAATGGCAATTGTTACAGCAGTTACTATCAGCTCATACAATTTGAGATAACGGGATTTATAATAGTTCTAAAGCCTCTGAAGTCATGCTATGGTAAGAGAAACTCAGTTGTCATTCAAAAAAACCTTCCCAGTCATAGCCAAATCTTAAAAATGTGAATCCAGAGACCAATAAAGATATGAACATTGAAGATAAATAAGAAGAAATTAATGTTTAGCTCTTTGTATAAAATAAAATGAAAAGAAAAATAGTTTTGAGGTTGTTAAATCATGAGATTTACACTCGACTTGCCAACACCAGACTTAAATCTAATAGCTGTTTAGTTTAATGCTCCATCTCCGACAGTGGATCATATCAGACTTTAATTACATTTTTATCTCTTTCAGGAAGGGATGTTTAGGCTTCATATACACTAAGGACAATTTTACAATAAAGTGAGTTTAAGATGTTGCCTGAACATGAAGTGAATTAACAACAGAGGGCTGCATCCTTGACATGTTAGTAGAAGACATTTTCCTCCATTCTGAAGGTGAAAATACAGCAGAAGTGTATGTCCTCCTAAATAAACTGCACAGGGAAACATCAAACAATTACTTTTCCATCAAAAATGGAACATTTAATGGACAATTTATTGACTTTAAAGAAATACACTGTTGTTCGTGAGATTTTCCATTAACCTAAGGTCTGTGCTCTGAAAATCAGACAATCTGAGTTGGAAAACCCACTTTCCATGAACAAAAATGTCTGCTAAAATTAGCAAAGTTTAATAAGAAAAGGAAGTGGTTCCATTTCAGGAATTAAACAATGAAAATAGCTTTTAAACAATGATATTTTTCTGAGCTTTTTGTTGTTTTAGCCAGCAGAAATTTCTCACCTTGACTACTAAGTTTAGTCAAGAAAACTTAGAGAGTGAGTGATAGTATGCAAGAGAAGTTCGAACTAAGAAATGTTCCTAAAGTGGTTATGTAATGAAACACATTAAGTGAAACATTACAACTCAAAACCAGCCAACCTGTATGAAATGCTCTTGACAACTTTTGTTACTTGGCATTTAAATTACTTACTGTCTCAGCATCCTTGGAAAGCAGTCTGCCACTGCTTACATTGAGGTTGAAGGAAGTACACAGGAATCTTGTTTATTTCTCATTTGTTATCTTTCACAAAAGACAACCACCACTTCATAAATACATGAATACAACCCAGGAAAATCCAGGCAGAATAGGGAATGTCAGAGAGTACCATTATTTACAGGGTAACAATGCCAGTAAGACTGTTTTGAGTGAAATATTACATTCCTGGGTAAGGAGAAAGCACTAAGGAAGAGTATGCCTACCAATGCTCAGGTCTCCTAGTATTGTACCACTGAGAGGACAGAGTTTCCAGCTCTCTGGGCAGGAAAGTGGTAAGCCTATAAAAGTGATAAGAAATCTGTTGTTGCAAAAAGCATCAGCTCTATGTTGTGTGGAAGGCAATGAGCAAAAGGGCACATGCTTGTTGAAGCAGACTTCCAAGGGCATTCCTCTGGTTAGCAACATTTAGCTGCATTTTTTTTTCTACAAAATTCCAATTTTTTCTTTCACAAGAATGCAAAAGCCACCATTCTGGGCCAGACTGAAAGACCATCTAGTTCATGATCCTGTCTCTGATACTGTCTAACTTGGAGCTTATTTTACTCTTTCGTACTGATTATAACCATATTTTTGTAATTTATTGCCTACAATTCTGTTCCCGAGGCTTTTCTTCACAGCACGGTGTGATTCTTAGCCAGGGAGAAAGTTTTGATAATTCCATTATTCTGTTCAGTGAGAGAGTGTTTCAGATGGAACAGATTGCTGAGCTTTCTGACTAACTGACCTTGAGCTCACCTGTCAGAAGTCCCTCAGTATTTCATGTTTACTAGTTCAGTGGCCTTACTTTATTTTCAGGAAATAGTATATATACTTAATGGAAGCCTGATATGCCTGATTTAAACCCACCTCAAGGATTTTTGTCAGCCCTAGTATCTTTCAGCAAAGAAATGGATGATGCTGTTCCTTAATCAGACATGAGGTGGCTGTTAAGTTTTCCAGAACTAATTAAATTCAAGGCATGCCTGCCTGTCAAAGTCTAAGGACCTAATGGTGTTTCTGTCACAGTCTATGCAAAAAGTCATGCTGCTTTCAGCTTGTGCTGAAAAGGTAAGCACTGAAGGGTATGGAGCTATTCAAGTCTGTGAAGGGACAAGAAGGGTGTAGGGTATAGCAGAGAAAACTGTTCCTTTTAAACCACATCTCAATACCTTTTTACTGTTATCAGTTAAAATTTGAAACAGTGTATTGAAGGGTACCCAGAAATGTGAAATAATGTTCTATCTTCTTGGTTGTTTGGGTTTTGGGTTTTTTTTTGGTTTTGGGGAGGGGGGGGTGTGTAATAATTGTTATTTTGCTGTTTTGTCACATTCGTAGCCACAATTGTACAAGTTACAGTCTTACAATCTTCCAAGTTCTAACTGATTAGGTGTATTTTGCAAAATTGCCATGAAATTTCTCAAGAGCTATTTTGACAAAAACTTCCAAAACTTCTACCACCATAGCCAAAAACTGGGACACAATTCAAAACAGAGTTACACGAAACAAGTAAATTATTAACATCACATGTTTTATTTTTTACTTTTATGACACAATATTACTGATCAAAATAAATTTAATAATAAAAAATGAAATAGAACTAGCTGTTCTGAGATCGTTAAGCTGGTGTCTAAAACAAGGGTTATCTAATGTAGGACTACAACATCCATTAGATGTCAGTGTACTGGATTTACTTATACAGTATTCTTACTGTCCAGAAATGCTGACCAACGATGTAATAAACTGCTTCAGAAAGCAAAAATACATGAAATATAATGCAATTGTGAGCAATAAATCTGAGAAATATATTCATTCAAAATGATCTGTAAAAGATGTAAGACTGCTCATATATACTTTGATGGATAATATAATGTTGCTTTCCCAAAAGACACTACCTGAATTGTCAATAAGATGTGCAATTGTTCATGTCATTGATTTGAATCTTCAATGTTAACATTTATTTTAAACAGGCATTGCTCTTGTTTTTATTGTCCATCCTCATAATGCAAGTCAGATCTTTGCTCAGAGTAAGAGAATTCAGTATTACACAAAAACTCTTATACATTAGCACTGGTAGCTTCTGAACTACTCCAGTAATATGCTTCACAACTAAAAAGTTTTAAGACTTTCTACTGATAATTCACTCAAATAGATTCAGGCTTTAACAAGTTCAGATGAAGTTAAAACATTAGGTATTGAATGTGCAATAACATTTAAGCCCTACCAGTAATAATACTTAGAGACATATACATTATTTTTAAAATCTCTTACGTCATAATTAGCAAGAACATTTTCCTATGAAGATATTTTCCTTGTCTAAAAAATATTACAGTTTTAAGGTTCAAACTAAAGTTATTAGAATAAATATATCATAAACCAGCTTTTTTTTTCCCGAGCATTAAAAATACAGAAAGCAAAGGGTGTCTTCCCAAATATTGTATTTGAATAAGAACTTACAGATTGTGGTTTGCCTTCTAAATATTTCATGACCAAACCACTGCAAATGTTGTTTGATAATCATGATTTTGGCTTTATTATATAGGTCTATTTTTATTCAAAGTAGATTTTAATACATAACTGGAATCCAGCATTTCTTTTTTTCAGCTAGTTTATAGTTATAAAGAGAATGATATTTTCTCACCACACATATAAGTGGGAATCCTTTATAAAGAGGACAAGTGAAAGATATTTGTAAGTAGCATGGGATTACTAGATAAATTACAGAAAAAATATCTTCTGTCATAGTTGCTTCCTGGTTGGTAAATGTTTTTATAGGTCTTGAACTTCTTGGCTGTAGCCAATGAACACTTCTTTCCCTACAGAATTGCAATTTGTCTGTAGGGAAAGCACCTTTGCCAATAGGTATTTCAGTAGGTTTTTTTTCTAGCTTATCATGTTGAGCATTACTAAAGTTGAATAGTTTTTTCTTTCTTCATTATTCATCAAATTCTGAAACTATATTTTTTTCTTATAGATGTGAGAAACAAATTACAGGCTCAGCTGTTCAGTGACAGGTAGAGTCCTATGTGCATAAAAATATGTTACCTTATATTAGGTTGTTGGCCTTGCTAGTACATACAATACCTGACATAATTGCATTATTGGTTGGAGATAAATAGCTTGTATCCACTTTGATTTTTATAATTTGTAACAAGTACTTATTTTCTTAAGGAAGATATTTTGATACCCTGGTCTGTATATGATGAATAGGTTTGGACCATATCAGTTTGGCTACCACTACCATCCCAGCCTTCTTTTTGTTCCAAAAGAAAGAAGAAAAAATGTTCAGCAGTATCTTATGTCCTTTAATCAAAAAGCAGAGCTCATAGACAAAAGCTGAGGTGTAGAACAAAATATCCTTACAGAGCAAACACCAATCTCTGAATACCCTCTGAATATTTTAGCCATTCGTATTCAGCACCTGAAATACAAGGAACTAAGTCTTGCTACAGAAATGTAAGATACAGTTTTATAATTGTTTTTTCTCGTGAAATGTGTATGCACAGTTACATATGGACACACTTATGACTCAGATACATGCACTTTTAAAAGTAGAGGCATTATTACAAAATTAGATAAGACTACAAACATATAGCTGAGAAAAAGAATAACTATACATTGTGTGTGAACAGTAAAAAGTATGTTAAATTATTATTCTTGGTAAAATATGAGCATTTCTAAACAGGAAATAGGCAAAAAATAAGACCTACATTTAGCTAGACTTCCTTTTATGCTTTGAATAAATTATTCATCTTCTCAAGCAAAGGAATGTTGACCTTTCCTTGTAATACAATGTAAAGTTCACTTTGGGGTGAACTATGGGGACAAACTCTTTTTATAACTGAAGATTCACTTGCAATTTTCTCGTGGTTTAGGACCAGCCGACAACTAAGCACCACGTGGCCACTTGCTCACTCCTCCTCCCCTCCCCAGTGGGAAGGGGAGGAAAATTGGAAGAAAAAGGTAAAAACTTGTGAGTTCAGATAAGGACTGTTTAATAGCACAACACAAGGAGAGAAGAAATAATAATAACAATAATACTAATAAAAGAATATATGAAGCGAGTGATGCACAATGCATTTGCTCATCACCCAGAACCCGATGCCCAGCCTGTTCCTGAGCTGTGATCCCTCCTCCCACCCATACAGCTCCCCCAGTTTATATAATGAGTGTGATGTCATATGGTATTGAATATCCCCTTGGCTAATTCGGGTCAGCTATCCTGGTTGTGTGTCCTCCCAGCTTCTTGTGAGAATTAACTCTATCCCAGCCGAACCCAGGACATTATCTACCCCTTATTCTATACCATCTATGTCATGCCCAGATCCTATACTTTCCAATTAATCACCACCACTTTTTCTGTCTTTGATATACACATATATATACGCACAGATGTCATTCCTTTAGTCCATGGGCTATCACTCTAACATGTCCTTTGAGCTCATTTAATCCAAGACTTTGGGGCTCCATCTGTCATAACAGTCATTCAGGGCAGGAGAGATTGTGTGTGGTGTTGGATTGCTGCAAGCTGCATCCAGAGATTGTGGCTGGTGTATTTGGTGTGGCCCACGCCCACGGTCTATGCGTTGAAGATGTCGATCTTGAGGAAGTTGCTGGGCACCAGTTGCTGAAGCTAGTTCAAGGTCTATCAATCCTACACTTTGCTCAGTTTCATCAAAGTCCATCCTTCAGTGATTTGGGTGATTCTTACCATAATACCATTGACATGGCATATAGCAACTGTAGTAGTGATGACATACAGTGGCAGGGTTATTTAGCAATTAACATCATACAATTTAATTCTCTGGCTATTCTTACCCAAAATCAAATCCCCCTGAGGTACACCTCAGTATTCCCCATCCTTCTGCATCACCCACCAAGTGCACCCAGGTTCTTGAGCAAAACCAATCCCATGGGTTTAGCTTTTCCTGAAGCAGGAATAACCCAGACTGTCTTTCCTAACATATTCTCCATGTGCACTACAGGGACTTTATCCCGTTCTACAGTATGTAAAAGTTTTGATTGGGCACGGCCAGCTCAATTGGTAGATCCTCTACTGTTAACTAACCAGGTGGCTTTTGCTAAATGCATATCCCAATATTTGAGGGTCCCATCCCCCATTGATCTCAGTGTAGTCTTTGACAGTCCATTGTCTTATTCACGTTTCCCAGATGTTGGCGCATAATAGGGGATGTGATATACCCACTCAATGCCATGCTCTTTGGCCCAGATGTCTATGAAGTTGTTTCAGAAATGAGTCCTGTTTTCTAACTCAGTTCTTTCTGGGGTGCCATGTTGCCATGAGACTTGTTTTTCAAGGCCCAGGATAGTGTTCTGGGCAGTGGCATGGGGAATGGGATATGTTTCCAGCCATCCAGTGGTTGCTTCCACCAATGTAACCACATGGTGCTTGCCTTGGCAGGTTTGTAGTAGTGTGAAATAATCAATCTGGCAGGCTTCCCCATATTTATATTTCAGCCATCATCCTCCATACCAGAGAGGTTTTAACAGCTTGGCTTGATTGATTGCAGCACATGTTTCACATTCATGGATAACATGTGCAATAGCATCCATGGCCAAGTCCCCGCCTTGATCACAAGCCCATCTACATGTTGCATCTCTTCCTTGATGGCCTGAGGTATCATGGGCCCACTGAGCCATAAAAAACTCACCCCTATGTTGCCAGTCCAGGTCCACCTGAGACATTTCAATCTTAGCAGCCTGATCCACCTGCTGGTTGTTTTGATGTTCTTCAGTGGCCCTCTGCTTAGGTATGTGGGCATCTACATGATGTACTTTTACAACCAGCTTCTCTAGCCTGGGCAGCAATATCTTGCCACAGTGTGGCAGCCCAGATGGGTTTACCTCTGCGCTGCCAGTTATTCTGCTTCCATTGCTGTAACCACCCCCACGGGGCATTTGCCACCATCCACGAGTCAGTACAGAGATAGAGCACTGGCCATTTTTCTTGATCAGCAATGTCTAAAGCTAGCTGGATGGCTTTCACCTATGCAAAGTGATGTGATTCACCTTGTCCTTCAGCAATTTCTCTGACTTGTCGTGTGGGAGTCCACACAGCAGCTTTCTACCTTTGATGTTTTCCTACAGTATGACAGGACCCATCAGTGAATAGGGCATATTGCTTTTCATTTTCTGATATTTCATTATACAGTGGAGCCTCTTCAGCATGCATCACCTCCTCCTCTGGTGACATTCCAAAATCTTTGCCTTCTGGCCAGTCCACGATCACTTCCAAAATTCCTGGGCAAGCAGGGTTTCCTATTGAAACCCATAGTGTGATCAGTGTGACCCGCTTACTTCACATGACACCAGTTGCATGATGTATAAATGGGACCCTCCCTTTGAACATCCAGTCCAGCACCAGCAGTTGGGGTGCCAAAAGGAGATGTGTTTCAGTACCAATCACTTCCAAAGCAGCTCAAACCCCTTAATATGCTGCCAATATCTCTTTTTCAGTTGGAGTATAGCGGGCCTCGGATCCTCTGTATCACCAACTCCAAAACCCCAGGTGTTGGCCTCATGTGTCCCCTGATGCTTTCTGCCAGAGGTTCCAGGTGGGGCCATTCTTCCTGACTGCAGTGTACAGCACGTTTTTCATATCTTGTCCTGCCTGGACTGGCCCAAGGGCTACTGCATGAACTATTTCCTGTTTAATTTGTTCAAAGGCTTGTTGTTGCTCAGGGCCCCATTTAAAATCATTCTTCTTCCAGGTCACTTGATAGAGAGGGTTTACAATTAGACGGTAATTTGGAATATGCATCCTCCAAAAGTGCAGAACGCCTAAGAAAGCTTGTGTTTCCTTTTTGCTAGTCGATGGAGACATAGCTGTTATTTTTTTGATCACATCCATTGGGATGTGATGATGTCCATCTTGCCATTTTACTCCTAAAAACTGGATCTCCTGTGTAGGTCCCTTGACCTTACTTTGGTTTATGGCAAAATCAGCTTCCAGAAGGATTTGGACTATTTTCTTCCCTTTCTCAAAAGCTTCTTCTGCTGTGTTACCCCACACAATGATGTCATCGATGTATTGCAGGTGTTCCAGAGCTTCACCCTGTTCCAGTGCAGTCTGGTTCAGTCCATGGCAAATAGTGGGGCTGTGTTTCCACCCTTGGGGCAGTCGGTTCCAGGTGTACTGGACACCCCTCCGAGTGAAAGCAAACTGTGGCCTGCACTTTGCTGCCAAAGGGATTGAGAAAAATGCATTAGTGATATCAGTTGTGGCATACCACTTGGCTGCCTTCAACTCCAGGTCATATTGAAGTTGTAGCATATCTGGCACAGCAACACTCAGCAGCGGTGTGATTTCATTCAGGCCACAATAGTCTACTGTTAGTCTCCACTCTCCATTAGACTTTTCCACTGGCCATATGGGATTATTAAAGGGTGAGCGAGTTTTGCTGATCACTCCTTGGCTCTCCAGTTGACAAATCAGCGAGTGTCCATTGGTGCAATATTGCCACCGATGCACCATTGTGGTAGCAATCAGCACCTGTTGTTCTTCGACCTTCAGCAACCCCACAACAGAAGGGTCCTCCGACAGACCGGGCAAGGTAGACAACTGTTCAATTTCCTCTGTCTACAAGGCAGCTATACCAAAGGCCCACCAGTACCCTTTTGGGTCCTTGAAATACTGTCTCCTGAGGTAGTCTACACCAAGGATACACAGGGCCTCTGGACTAGTCGCAATGGGGTGCTTTTGCCATTCATTCCCAGTTAGACTCACTTCAGCTTCCAATACAGTTAGCTCTTGGGATACCCCTGTCACTCCATAAATACAGATGGGTTTTGCCCCTTTATAGCTTGATGGCATTAGGACACGCTGTGCACTGGTGTCCACTAAAGCCTTATATTCCTGTGGGTCTGATGTGCCAGGCCATCGAATCCACACAGTCTAGTAAGCCCAGTTGTTCCTTTCCTCCACCTGGCTGGAAGCAGGGCCCCTATAATCCTGGTCATAGTATCCATTACTCACTTTTTGTAAACATGAATCAGAAGTCCCTTCAAGAGGATCAGAAGTGAGATCAGCCTTTCTACTCTGTCTGGGGAACTGCCTGCTGGAAACTGGAGCAGCATTGTTCAGGAAGAACACCCTTTTCTGATTGTTTTTCCTTGCAACTCACGTACCCGTGCCTCTAGGGTCAGGGTAGGTTTTCCATCCCACTCCCTCATGTCCTCTCCATGGTCATGCAGGTAAAATCACAGGGTGGCTCGTGGTGTATGCCCACTCTATCCTCTCTCCTGAGCAGGGGAATGCTTACTCCTAATAGCAGAGATAAAGGCCTGTACAGGTTGAGGGCAGAACTTATCCTCGAATCTCTGGAACTCTCAGGACAGTTTCTTGGCTAGCATGCCTGGCAGTTTCTCCACAGCCGAGACAGGCCCGTAGGGAGGAAGAGACTTCCTTCATATTGCCGGAGTTGGCCAGCCACTTCATCCACTGTTTTTCCCTCACTGTCTTTCCAGCACAGTACTGCCAATGAGTTGGCATATGACAGTGCTGCACTTCACAGAAACTTCTGCTACATGGGTTGTGTGCATTGGACTTCGTCTGGATCTGTGGGTAACTGCTCATTATTCAGATCATTATAAATCACCTCCAGCATGGCTAATTCCCTCAGGTGCTGGATACCTCTCTCCATGGTGGTCCACTTGCCTGGGTGACATGTAATGTCTTCCTTGAAGGAGTACCTTTCCTTCATGCCTGACAGAAGTCACCTCCAGAGGCTCAGGGCTTCTGTCTTTTTTTCCAATCACTTTGTCAACGCCCCCTTCCCTAGACAGGGATCCCAGCTGCTTGGTTTCCCTACCCTCTAATTCCAAGCTACTGGCCCTCTTATCCCAGCATCAGAGCAGTCAGGTAATAATGTGCTCACCTGGATGGCAGCTGAAATCCTTTCACATATATCATAGCTCACTCAGGGATAGGGATCAAGTGATTATTTCTGCCTCTTCCTCCTGTTCTCATGATGATCCTGGTTCACCTTCAACCCTCACTAAGCAAAATGATTTTTTTATGTATTTCTTCTTCTGTATAGGGGCAACTGATACTGGCACAGGATGGTTCTCTGGTTCAGCTGCAGTGGCTGTCGCTGGGGTTGGGGTAGCTGTAGAGCTTGTCACAGGGGTTGGAATAACCGCAGTGCCTGTTGGTCTGTTTTCACTCCCTTCCCCCTGAGGGTGCTGCATATTATTAAGCAGTGTTTGGTAGATACTGGTCAGGGCCCAGCACAGTGTCGTAAGTTGTGCCTCTTTGGAATAGCCACAGCATTTTCTTTTCAAATATTCTGTCACTTCATCAGGGTCCTGTAGTTGTTCAGGAGTGAAGTTCCAAACCAATGGAGGTGAGAAGTTCTCTAGCTACCTGCACATATTCTCCCACATGCTGTGCCACCCGGTGACTCTCCAGCCTTGGGGCAGATCTCTGGGTGGTATTCTTAAAAAAAATTTTTTGTAACCCTAAACAAGACCTGAAATACGTTCAGGACACATAGCAATAACAGCATGCTGGCTTAAACATCCCAAAGATATTAAAAATTCTCAAAAGCTGTCGTAGTTAGCCTGAAGGAGAAAGGGGACGTGAGAGTGGGAGAAAGTATCCCCCCTATCTTCCCCACAGATTGGGTGCGATTACTAATAAATTCCAAGAGAAGGTGCCCAAAGTACAGGCATGACAACAATGCCATCTGCAATACGAGTTTAACCTCATGACCAGTCATGTAATCATATCATAAGTCAACATTACCCAGTACAGCAAAATGATAGTCCTGATCCTTCTCCAGAGGTGATAAACATCACCGCAGGGAATACATAGTGTATAAAAGAATTTACATAACACCACCATGTGAACAAATAAACCAGCATCATGACCAGCAACTATTTAACTAATATAAGAAATACGTACAACAAATTTGTTTTAACATGCTCTGGTCAGATCTGTTGTTTCTCAAACCTTTGTGCTCCATGTTGGGCACCAAAAAGAACTGTCGTGGTTTAGGCCCAGATGACAACTAGGCACCCACCATGTAGCCATTCAGTCACTCGTGTCCCCCCCTCCCCAGTGGGAGGGGGAGGAGAATCTGAAGAAAAAGGTAAAAAGTCATGGGTTGAGCTAAGGACAGTTTAATAGCACAACACAAGGAGAGAAAAAAGAATAGTAACAATAATACTAATAAAAGAATATATGAATCGAGTGATGCACAATGCAATTGCTCACCACCCAGAACCCGATGCCCAGTCCATTCCTGTGCCGCGATCCCTCCTCCCCCCTGGCCAGGTCCCCCAGTTTATATACTGAGCATGACGTCGTATGGTATTGAATATCCCCTTGGCTAGTTCGGGTCAGCTGTCCTGGCTCTATCCTCCCAGCTTCTTGTGAGAATTAACTCTTATCCCAATCAAACCCAGAACAAATTCATATTTCTTCTTACATATTTCAAAAAAAGAAAAACTCACAGGAACATGAGTCTAACACAAATTTCAAATACCTTTGCCAACATCTGAAATTTCCCTTTGTATGCATTGCTTAAAATTGTTTGGAACAACTGTAATTTTTAGTATTTTACTTAGACTTTAATTCTATGAATGTAATTAAATACTGTATACTCTATATTGATCAGTACTTACAGACTTCCTACCTACTAGATAAAATAGCAGGTGCTCTTCATATCTGCAGACTAGTTCTATACATTTTTATTCATATAAGTAACTATTTAATTTCTCTTTTGTCCCATTCTTGAGAAACAAAATAATGTGACATTTGGGATGTCACATTTTTGTGCTTATGACTTTCCAGGAAGAGAAATGACAAACTACTGACCTCCTGCAGTAAGAGAATGTGACAAATGTTAATGAGGATGAGAGCTAATGAACAGCATGACTTTCAAATTAAATACTTTTCATTTGGTCATGAGGCAAAATCTCTTTTCCAAAATGCTAACAAATACTTTAAATATGGATACATTACATGAACAGTCTCTCAAAGGTGACAAAAAGGGGGGTAATTTTTCCTCTTTGCATTAGAAAATAAAATGGGGTTTTATACCTAAACAAGAACTTAATCTAAATGCATTGCTTACTTAAACTGTGCTACTTTTAGAAGAACTGTGACTGAAAAAGGAGTTAGGGGACAGCTTCGGAAAAGGAATTGAGGGATGTAAAGGTGGACACTGCAGAGTCATGTGTTTAGGTGCCCATCTGTCAGAGCAGAATCCAGAAGAGAGTCAGGTCACAGACGCACCAGGATGTCTTAGACTGAGAACGAAAGTAATGGTCTTACCATGCTGATATTCACCAACACCTAGTCCAAAAGGGAAATATGACATAAGAAACATTTAATCATAGGTTTTGGCACCTTAATAGAGGATCTACTTGCAGGTACCGTTCTACAGTACTATACAGTTGCCATGCTGCCTTTTCTATATTTCTGCTAAGCCATTCTATATATAAAACTATTAAATACATACAGAAAATATTATGTCAATCCCTGAAACTCTGTTTTTAGTTGTGCTCCAGTGTAAGTATTTTAGGGCTGTAAAATTTTTGTAAGTGTTAAGTCTTAAACTTATTGCTGAAAAACAGCTCCTTCACCTTTCAAACAGTTTAGTGTATTCAGTTTATAATTCTATTATTGTTATGCATTTTATAATACGCCAGCCTTATAATTGGAAAGAGAAATGTGAATCCCACCCACAATATAAGTTCTGTCTGTATGGGTTGGCACAATGAGTTGTAGGCCTCAAAATCTAGACAAATGTTGAAAATATAATTGTCCCTATCTAAGTGTGTATTGTCTGCTGAGGAAAGACCTGAGGCTATCCTCAAGACCACTCAGCTACATGCACCCAGCCAGCTGGCAAACTTGGCATGGCCAGAAAGCATATAGAATCATTCACCAAGCATCGTGCAGAGTGTTCACAGGCAGTCTGCAGGCAGTCTGCAGGCAGTCCACAGTATCTCAGTTAAACATCTCTGGGGACTAAATCCAGAGGCTGCTCTTAAAAACAGGTATAGACATAGCATCTATGTACTAATAAAGACTTTCAATATAACCCATATAGTCTGGATTGCAAATGGCTTTGGATTTGGATGTTTCTTGACTGAGTTAGTGGTAGGATTTCCAAAGGCCACCCCTCTGTAGCTAATTGAGCATCCTGATACTAAATTACACATGTCTGTAGACTCCTTAACCATCAGAATGTCCTGCTTCAAGAAAATGAGAGTGAACTACCTGGCAGCGCCATTGGGTTATTCTGAGTACATATAATTGTTCCAGACTCTTGCAGTAGAGCAAGTGAGTTTATACTAATTTGAGCAAGAAAAATTCCTCCTTCCCTTACCTGAGGCTTATACAACCTGAACAGGTAAACAGAAATTGTGTTCATGCATCTATCAAAAGAGAAATTCAGCAATTTAATGATAGAGCAGTTCCAGTCTGTCATATTACATATTCCTGTGTTTAATAGCATTTTTGGAGATAAATTTACTTGTTGATTACTTGAGGAAAGAATATTGCCTTGCACTCTTCTATCTCTTCGGTGGAAATTATCAATTAGTAAGGTATCATTCATGTATTTCACGTACATGCATAGATACATTCACTTGCAGACTTTTTTCATAAATCTTATTATTCTGGGTAAATTAATCTGTACAAAATGGGCTGAACAGCCAAGTCTTTAACTCTGTTGTGCAGCCACAACTGATTAATGATATCACTCCATGTCTTAAAAGCTAGAATCATTTGTTGTCTTTCATAAATTATATAGAAATTATTGCTGTCTGCACAGAAGAAGAAACACACTGTCTGTAAAGAATTAGTAAAAGTTCCTAACAGAGGAGTGCTAATTGATCTTTAAATTATTCATAGAATTCCTCTGAGTTCTTATCCTCCACAGGAGGGGTTTGGTTTTTTTTTCTTTTTCGCTGAGTAAAATGGCTTTATCATTATTATAATTTTCTGTGAAGTAACTGTAGCTTTTGTTTGGAGTTTAAATGAAGGACTGAGAATTAACATACGGATTTGTACATTTTTTAAGTTAAGACCTTGGCTAATACAATCACATATAGAAATCAACAGAAGACTCTTATGTTATTGTCATTTCATAGTAATTACATTAGCACTATCAAGAAAGTGAGGATAAATATGTCTGCACAATTATCTTGGCTAGGAAGCTGCATTTTCATTGTCTTCCCCCATTATTCATTAAAGTTTGTGTTTGCCTTAAATAAAATAAGTTCAACTATCTGATTAATGAGCTCTGTTAACCTTTGTCTGTGTGTAATTCTGCATATGTTTCTTTGTCATGAGAACATTCATGTTTTGTGTTTAACTGTATAAATCTAGAAGGTAATTTTTATCTCCAGTTCTGTTTTGTTGTTTTTTTTAAATCACTACAGAGATAATTATTTCTCTCCTGAAAATATCTTTAAGAATATTTCCCACCACCATATGAAAAAAGCAATGCTTGACCTGGATTTGAGCTATTACGAGTTCCAATTTCTTTTCAGTTCTGCTGATGATATATGTGGTGTATATAAATCTATATGGTATATGACAGTATATTGACATACATCAGAATGAAACTCTGATCCAGAGCATCCACATTCAATGAAACCTTTATTGTTCAAGAACACACTGCCTGAGAAACTGCAATTACACTGTTGACCAAGTTTTCCAAAGCAGGCACCCAAGTTACTTGTATGAAGTTTGAGCAAGTAGAACTGCAGAAAATGCAGGAACATATACAAAGGAATTAATCATGTAAGCAAACAGCAGTTTCAGTTCACAATTATCACAGGTCTTTTAGGGTGTAAATTTTACTAATAAAAAATAGGTACTCAAAAGATACAAGCAAATTCAAGACCAGATACCTACTGTGGGTATCTCATTTAGTATTAGCCTAGCTAATGTAAAATCCTGCCAGAACCTTCCCTTTTTATCAACTTAATTTCCTTTCATTATTTAAGGTGAGATAAAGTGTCTAGCTGACTACTGCAGTACAGAGGGTAAGAGAAAAGAGCACATAAGAAGTATTTAGTCAGTGCTAGGAGTCTTCTGTGCCAGTTGGGAGCTAGCTTATGGGCTGTATTTCTATCATCATGTGTTAGGACTGATCTAGCATTGAGCTGGAGGTTGGACTAAAAAACTTCCAGAGGTATTCTGAAACCTACCTATTTCATGTTCCACAGGTAAGCCAGGAAGAGGACAGAAATAAATCTGATGGAAAGGAGAAACACATGATTGAAACATGCCACATTTCCCTTATTCTTTTCTTTCTCTTTAGGCTGCACTGAATGTAGTACTGTGCTAAAGTTTGTATGGGCGAAAGGGAAGATTGGTTGTATTCATGGAAAGAAATAATTTGGGGATTCCTTAATTAAAAAAATCATATGGCAGTCAAGGAATCCCCAGATATGAAATAGTTGAAGGTTAGAAAACTAATAAGGAGAAGTAACATGTATGCTTGCTCCTTTCTTCATCTTCCTAAGTATCTGCTCATGGCCACTGAGATTAAACACCAGACCTCTCAGTCTTAGACATGACTCAGTAAGGGCATTAGGTTTTTGTTATATATATAATCATGATTTCTTGTATTTATCATGTCAACATGCAGTTTGTGACTTTCTCAGACTCTGAATTTTGGCCTTAATATGTTCTCCCTAAAGTTAGCTTCACTACAGTACAATGAGAAGTAAGGTTCACTTGCCAATGTCCCATCAACTGTATACAGGTGTACTGACAAAACTGAGAAAATAGGCTTTTTGAAGCAACCATAGTTTTAAGACACATCCCTTGAGTCTGTTACAGCACCACAGCCCAATGGGAAAGCATAAAAATGAGTCCCCACTAATGGCTGTACGTAAGGTACAGTATGATAGTAGGACTGCCTTATACTGTATACAACTGGGTACACAGTTCTGGGCGAACTGTGCACATTCACTTTAAGAGGCTGCTCCAGTCCCCCTGACTTGAACTGTAAAAGATCATTTCCTATAACAGCAATACAACCTACTCCCATCTTCACCATTCTTACTTTATAGGATGAATGTATTTGGGAACTTACAATCATTCCACTCTGCTTCCTCCAAGGACCAGATAATCACAGAAAGCTTTAATACCTTTAACTTTCATTTCACATATTTTTAAACATTCTTCCCTTTATTTCTTTTCATGCAAATACTCAGTGCATAAAAGCATGGACTAAGAGACTTTTAAAAATCTCTGGGCTTGGCATTAGAACAATTCCCTTATTACAATTTTTGCAGCAATGCAAGTGTGTGGAAATCTCCTAGAAGAGAAGGCAATCTGACATTGTGTCAGTGGCTAGAGTGGGTCAATGTCAGTAGTCATCAGGTGGGGAGTTTTTGATATTGCGACCAACACTCAGATGCAGTAGATGTTTTTCAAAAGGCGAATTACTTCACTAAACCCCAAATGCTGTCAATGACAGCAGCAAATAAAGAACATGTGTTCACAGAAATATCTACAATCTGCTTTTCATTTTAATGTGATATCTTTCCTTTGCTTTCCAGCTGATTTTTTTTTTTAAATACAGAAATGATTATTCTGGGTTTTAAAATCAACCTAGGATCAGACATTTTTAACATAAAAAAATTTGCAGTCGGGCTAACAGCTTGTGTTTCAAGATGAAGCCAAATGTAAGTTTAAACAGCCAAACCATAAACTTATTATTAAATGCCATTTTAAAGGCAGTGGTTCCAATATGAGCCTCCATCCTTCCTCTTTCCTGACACTTACCCAACACTCACAATTGCTATTCTTGACCTCTCTCTTCTACTCTGTCCCATTGGCTTCTTTCCTGGTTTTCAGTGATCTTCCGAAATCTCTTTATAAAATTGATCAGGTGAGACCAGCTATTACCCAAGTTTTTATAAATCAGTCTCACTTTATTTGGAACTACAGAGCTCTTCTGCTCGTTTATGCAAGCTGTCTAGTAAGCACTGGCATCTAGTTTCTTTGAAAGATGCTTCTTGATATTTTAAACCTGGATGACCTGACTTAGCTCAGCTGAATAAAATGTTAAAACTTCTTTAAGTTTATGGATGACAGCAGTCAATGGGTATTTTATACTGGATTACAGAGAAGCCAGGGTCTCCTTGCAAGATAAGACCATGAGTTTGATGGGTGTTTTTCTCATTTTTGCTCCTGACTCAAAATGTATGATGGGATGCACTAATTTACTCCATTTTTTTGAGTCAGGTTTTTAATCGCATGAGTCAGATTTTTAATTGCAGAATTTTAATTGCATACTCAGTGGAGTGAGACACCTAAATGATTTTGAAACCTTACATACAGCGGTATTTTTAGATGTATGCATATTTTTGTAAAACTGCCCCTCTGTTCCTTGGTCTCTATCTGTAACACAAAAATCAGATTACTCATTCACTTAGGTTAAAGTATTTTGAAATATTAATTGAATGATGCTTTGCCAACACAATTATTTTTTTATTTATTATTCACTTTCCATTAAAATGGAATATGAAAGATAAACAGCATGTAGGTAATTCCAAGAATATTCTGCTATATGTGACATTGGATAGATACTCATTACAAATGTGCTATAGTTTGAGCTTTCCATAGGAGCACTGTGTGAAGGGAATCATTAACATGTAAATTTTGGAGTGGTGTTCTTACCTAATATTTCCATCTGGGACTCAAGCCTTCAGATTCCAACTACCCAAAACATCACCTCAAACTCACAAATCTGTTGATGATGGGTCAGTCAGTCAGCTTGTGCTGGTCTACTTGGTGACTTTTGTGTTCTGCAGAACACGAGGAAGAAGACGATGTTGAGACACAGCCAGTCTATTCCTTTCAGGGTTTATGAAAAGGTGTTCAAAAAGATTTGACAGACAGGATAATGGTACGCTAATGGCTCCTACACATATCTAGGCGAGGATAGTTTCACATATACTAGCACAAAACCTCCTATGTCTGAACCCTCCTCTCTTAATTTCTTGCATATTTCTCCCCTCTGGAAACACATGCAATCAGTCATTTTCTGCACTATATTTTGGGAAGAATTGGAATTGAAAAAATGCAAGAGACACTCTTCTTATCCTACTAAGCCTGTTTTCTCCTGTTTATGTATCATGGATTTTGTTCATAATTTTTGTTATATTTTCTCTCTGCTTGAGCTTATAGCAGGAGGGAGCTTGGCTAAGAAATATCACAGCAGCTTTGAGATTATTATTCTTCAGTGGTAAGAGTAGGATTGCTTCCTGATGTAACATTCCAATATGCCTCTTGTGTGTGTGGTGCCTGTCACTATAATATATGCAGATTCAAATCTGACTGCTATTTTTATATCTATAACTAGTCTAGCCATTTCTCCCTTTATATTATCCAGTTCTCCACTCCCTTTCCATCTCCTATACTTTTCACAAGAGAAAGGTGACAGCTTGATTTGCTATTATGTTTTCACACAGAAAGATACTCTAATATTAAAGAAATATTTCCATAGGATCATAGAAACTGGGAAAGAACAACATTTCTTAGATCATTTTGTCCATCTCTCTACCAGTATATAACTGTTCCCTACAGTAGAATTTTTAGTTTTCTGTCACTTGAAACTTTATACGTCTCAAATGGGAAGACTGTTTCTCTTTAAAATCTATTGCATAACCTAATAGAGCATCTTGCCAGCATATTTTCCCTTCAACAGTCACCTATAAATTTCTCTTTCTTCTTTTTTCTTATCTTTAAACTACTTTTCATCAGACTAGACAGTTTTTCTGACCCTTGGTTATTTTTTCTTTTGAATAATTAAAGACAATATGTATCATGGTTATTTCCATTATTCTACTGCTCTGAAACCATACCTGCAATCCTGTAGTTTGTCAATTCAGGTATTAAATGGGTTGGAGATAAAATGCAAACTGGCTAAAGGACTTTAGGGAGACTATAATATGCAAGAGCGTTGTCCCAGCTAGAGGAAACATTGTCATGCCAAGAGATTCTATGTAAAATTCAATCTATTGAACCAGATTATTCATAGGAGTAAAATATGTTGATACTTTCTGCTGATTTTGAAACAGGAAAAATTATATGTTATAATGCACTTAATAACTTTGACACAAAGCAAAAGCAAGACAACAGATTTCTTTCAAATTACAATCAAAATGAGCAACTCTCTTGTGCTTGAACTTTATTTGGCAAGATCGAGCTCAGAATAGTATTTTATAACTAACAATTTTTAATAGAAGATAAATATAACCTAACTCCAGCAGCACAAACACTAGTGCTACTATTCAGCCTTGACTTATTTAATGTGCATTTCAGAATGCCTTCAACTGCCTCTATTTGAAACCTCCCTTCAAGGTTTCTGTGTTGATGGCAGAAGCAATCCTTAGCGGAAAACTGAGTTTCAAAGAGAAAATTAAAAACCAACTCCTCCCAGCACTTAAAACTATGAAATATTTTTGATTGCTTTTGTCACAAAAAGATTTACCAAAACAGTCTGAAAAAAAGTTTTTTCCGATTTTCTTTTACATTTCTATATACTATGCCTGAAATGTTTTCTTTCTCAATAAGTATTCATATGAAAAAAGGCTTTTCTTTCATACAGATGAAAAATGGAGACAAAATGAACATAATTGTACTCCTAGACTAGTCTTTATAATGAGTTTTTTAAGACATTTGTACTAAACAGCTTTCCAACCTCAAACCAAGTAATATAGAAGATATGTTGACAGGAACCAGCTTGAAAACCTTTAAGGTGTTCTGACCTCATCTTTTCTCTGAAGATGACTGCGCAGTGATTGCCAAGGCACTGTGCAGTTCAGGTCCAACTCTAGCCTTCATGAACCATAGGAATGCATTGTATGAGTAGTAAAAACACTTTCCTTATCACTAGTGACTAAGAATACTACTGTCCACTAACAAGAGAAATTAGAACAATAGTTTTCCACTGCCTTTGCCTCCTCCTTCAGCTTTTCAAATATGCCTCCTAGTGAGACTGCCAGCCTTGGGAACATCCCACACACAGGCTGCCGTTCTTCCAAAGCCTCAGCATTTGACTGACAGTGACATTACAGCCGGCAGAGCTCAGGAGGAAAAATCAATGGAGGCTGGAACCTGCAATTTCCATTGATGAGCTTTCAGGGATGTCATTCCTTTGTCACCTTGGACCTTGAAGGTTTGCCCAGATCTTTGCCTTTGTAGGACTCCTCTCTTCTCATCCAATGGTTTGCTCCATTGGTCCTCCAGACTTCCACAAAGACAGTCAAACCAGCACTCTTCCTCCATGTCACAACCAGGCTAGATCCTCTCCTCTGAACACACTGTAAAATCAATGGAGAGAGAGAGCTATTTGGCAAAGTTTTACATCTGACCTTTAATGCTCTATCTTTAATTTGTATAAAGAAAATGCGGTGCCTTTTGCTCTGTAAGCGTTTACCAGAATGTTCTCATTTGAGCAAATACAGTTCCATTAGTATTAAAATGTTGCAAGCACTTGCTAAAAGTTTTTTTCTCCTTACTTTTATGATAGTTTAAGCATAACTTTAGTAGTATAATTTCAGAGAGACACCACAGAGTTGAGCCTTGGGGCTGTGTTTTCCTACTGATTCGCTAGATAAAATTTATTATGTTTACAAAATACATCAGCATGTTCATAAAGCTTTTTGTTTAAGAGAAATAAAAGAAGCTTTGTGTTACCTAACATTGTGTTTCTTCACAATTTTAATTTAAAGCAACTGTAGCAATAAAGAGGGAATGTATTTCTTTTTCAGAGTTTAAATACAAACTGGCGAATGTAGGTTGTGCATACCAGACATGGGCTGCTCCTGCATGAATTAATAAAAACAAACTGAATTTTCATTCCCTCAACTTATGAATGGTGCCAGTCTTACAGTGGGATGTCTATACTATTATGTGCTTAAGAAAATATACAAATTAAAAGCCAGGCTGCAGGGGTGCACATTTTTGAAAGTAATTTCAAAGATACTGTATCATAAGGGACTAACTTGTTGCCTTGTGTTTTTGAATTTTTGTTAATATCACATTTTATTTTAAGTGATTGCCATCCAAGGCACAGTGAGGAAACGGTAATCAAATACTGAGTCCATACATCGTGATTCCACTTTCCTGGAGACTGAAAAGCCACCAGCAAAACCACAGTAACATTTCCAACATTCATTTTCCTTACAAAGGCAGAATCTAAGTTCATTTATATCAGGGCAAATTAAAAGTAACTCTTCTAATGTCTAGGACTTACATTACTTACTTATATAAGACAATCTGGGTTTTTTACTGCTCCTGCTCTAGAGCTCTGGTCACAGTCTTTTAGAATTTTTAGAAGAATATTTATTTCTTTTTCTTCTGAAAGTGAAATTGTTGTACATATCAGTTGCCAGATTGAAGACACTGAAAATTATTTGCAAAGAATAAATGTGTAGGCAGGGACAATGAGAGTGTTTGTCTGCAAGATCCTCCCAAAATATATCAAGCTGTGGCCTGGACACTATTGCTGTAGCTGGTAAATGTATTAAAACTCTGCAGTCATGCTATTTTGTAAAGTTTTCCTGGAGTAGCCAAAGTGTGGCACTTGCTAAAATAATACACTTTGTCTAGGAGAATCCTTCTCCACTGAGGCATGCCCTGTAACAGAAACAGCTGAACAGTGCTTACTCTCCCTGAAAATCATGCAAAAGTTTTGAGCGCTTTGGAATGAGTGAAAAAAGAAGCACAATTACATGTAATCAGAGGAGATAAATGCATGTGAGAGAGAATGTAATCTTTATATAAGCAGTTACAAAGATCTCATAAATGAGCATCTCAGCTACAAACAACTGGAACTTCAGTAAACCACTACAGGAGGACTGATGGGGTATTAGCAATGCCAGCTGTCATGAGCTAATCCATATTAAACTCTGCATCCCCACACTGCTATTAAATCCAATAAAGGTGAGACACATGATCTTGCATTTCTAGCCAGGAAATTTTTTTTTAATGACACAAAAATGTGTCATTAAAATGTTCTTAGACTTACAGACTGGGAAACTGATAAATAGAAATGTAATCTCCATGGCTTCATCCATCAAACAAAATAACAGCCTACTCTCCTGCTACGCAGTGTGAATCTCCCACATCCACTATCATTTTCTGGTTGTGATAGGTGTTAAGTACCTCAAAAAAAAAAGAAAAAAAAGAAAAAAAAAAAGGTACCGCTGCAGTAATCCCCACCCCCCCCACTTTATATCTGCTCCTGTATTACGGGAACACCCAGAACTCAGCTTGGTCAAACCCATATACACTGATGTCATTTGAGTAAGCAAGTGTCTCTTGGGCATGTTAGGCACACAGTGCCTCATTTGACTTAGCTTCTTCTCTGACAGTGCTAAAAAGCAAAGAGCTAGGGATCACACTGAGGCAGAGGCTTAATGTCTCCAGAGAGAAAGAATGGGTCCATAGTGCCACCACACTGGAAGTCATGACGTAGATGAAGAGAGGGTTCAAATAGCAAGTAAGCTGAAGAGTAATCAGAAACTTTATGTTGCCCCTAATTTGGGAGCTGAGATAAAGATGAAAGTATGATGCATTAGAAAAAGTGCTCTAAGGATACATTCATCCTAATAAATTAAATGTGCCTGGGACTATTAGTCTGAGTTTTAGGTCTGCACTGATGTCAATCACTCAAACCTCCATACCAATCATAATGACCTCTATATATAATATTAGCTCCCAACTAGGCCAGTAACTCTTGAATTTTCTATAAGTTCTGCCCTATTCTAACTTCCGAAAGGTGGCCAGAAATTGTTTGTAAGTATGCTGTCTGGCCTGAGCAACAAATATGTCAGCGACCATATTAGCAGTTTTACAGTGTATGTGAAGTGAGTGGAAAAAATGGGTATAATAAATTGTGTCACATTCTTTTCCATATAAATTTTATGATTTTGTCTAGATCAGGTTTCTCCCAATTTTCCTAACTGTCCCCTCTTTCCACACGGAATCTTTCTTGTTTACATCTTCACCTATGACAA
Source organism: Aquila spilogaster (assembly GCA_024606505.1). NCBI lineage: Eukaryota > Metazoa > Chordata > Aves > Accipitriformes > Accipitridae > Aquila > Aquila spilogaster. The sequence goes on from JANHGO010000063.1 coordinate 38,160,230, forward strand.
TATTCAGTCATTCCCTCCAGTTCTATTCCACATTCTTTAACTCCTTTATGTTTCATTTAAATCTCAACCAAGTGTAAGCAGCATGAAATTTTACTAAAACCCTCAAAACTCAAGAAAGACTGCTTTTGCCACTGACCTAGCAAACACTGCCTGGAATTATGCTCTAGCTGTGATACCTTGACTTAAAGAAGTTTTCAGAAGCAAGAGATGTCCAAGGCATAAATAGAAAGATTTATTTTTTAGGACAGCACTGTAAGGTATTATATGTCCAATGTTTCATCTTACATTGGGAGCCAATAACAACTGGACATTTACCAGAACCATTCCTTAAATTTATGGAGTGTTTGAGGAATTTCCTACATGAAGTGTTGGAAATAGTACAAATATTGCAATAAAGGTAAATAGTGTGGTATGGAAAATATCCATTTTTTATATTGCCGAAGGTATTTGCATATTTATAGCAATCAGAAGGAGGCCATATTTTATGTGGAACCTTGATCCCACCGTAACATATGGGATCTTTGCCATTAGCTTCTGGGGGGCCAAGATTTTTATGAAATATTCATTGTCTATCTTACTAGTGGAAAACAACATATACATAATTGATTTTAAAGTACATCTTAAAGTGTAAAGAACAGAAAATTCATAGAACTGCAGAGATGAATGTCAGAAGGAATAATTAGACTAAATGCACTATGTACGTCTAAAACCACATGCAAAATACATGATGCAGACCATTATGAATCTATACAAGCACACTCTATAAGACTTTTGCAGGTATGTTATACTTTCCCATGGGAATGTAAGAACCCAGAGAGAACATGGAATCTCTGTCCTTGGAGTATTTCAAAACACAACTGGACAAGGCCTTCAGCAGCCCAGTCTAACTTTGAATTTAACCTTGCTTTGAGCAGGACCTCCAGAGGTCCTTTCCAACCTTTTTGGTTTGGTTATTGTGATTATGATGATGATGATGATTATTATTATTGTTGTTGTTGTTGTTGTTGTTGTTGTTATTATTCCATGGTAGACAAAGTCTGTATTCTATAAAACACAAATGTTGAATTATCTTCCATTATTTAAAAAGCTTGTTTGTTTTTCTTAACTTTTTAAAATTAATCCCAGCAACATGACTTTTAGAATAGGAGCACCAAAATCAAACCAAGACAGATATGGTGGAGGCATTCAAATGTATCCCTCATTTCTTCTAGATAAGTTATATTCATTTTGAGATCTCATGTGATATTAGCTATCTCCACAGATGCTGAACAATTTGCTGACATGTGGCCACAGCAGAATCATGTTGTTCCAGCAGGCAAAAAATATTTTTACAAGAGGAAAATGTAGACATGACCTCAGAAAGTAAGAGAATGCTGCTGGCTCACATTTCTAGAAAAAATACATGTAAAAAATCAACAAAAGCTTAAAAAAAAAAAGAAATTAAGGAAATTTTCATGTAAGATTTTTTCCTTTGTCAGTTGGCAGAGCTCCACTGGGAGAGGTGCAGTTTGCTTACTGCAGTTTGGTAAAATTTGTCCTTTGTGTTTGAAATAAAGAGCCCAGCCCAGAACCAGGTGAAACCAGTAGGAGAATGAACACTGCACTAGGGACAGGCATCTTAAACAAGAAATTTTGAAGTGCTATTATAGAAATGTAGAAACTCCTTTCTTTAGCAATATGCCCTGCAACTGTTACCCATTTCTTAACCTAGTTTGGGTTATCTTGTACTTTGTGAGCACTATTCAACTTCCAGCACTTCTGGTTATGTCAAAAAAAAAAAAAAAAATCCCAATTTGACCTATGACTAGTTTCTTAATCTTTTTGAACCAAGAAAAAAGGTTACCCTGAGAAGTAATTTCCCCTGGGGAAATAGGAAATCAGGTGAGAAAACACTGTAAATGACCTTGCAGTATTGAGCTGCCACATCCCATTGCTGGAGATTTCTGTACATTAAAAGGTTTCCATGGTGTGTAAGGAGACCAATGATGTATACAGCAGGATGAAGGATTAAAAGCCACAGGGATATCACTGGCATAGAAGTAGGCATGAGAAAGCTATATTTGGGTAAGTTGGAAGGATAAAGAAGGAATTTTTTTAATCTGAACTCTTCAAAAACTTCTGTATCAGTGTTATTTGCAAAATAGGTTTTCTAAATATAAAAGTTACACATTAGCTCAACACAGAAGAGATTGCTCTAATAAAAGTGGGTTTAGTACAAGTAGTTTATAAAAAGTGCTCTAATTTATATAAGCAAAAAACAGCATCAGCAGGGCAAAATCATATGTAAGCCTAGCATATTACAATGCTGTCTCATCACGTGCTCTTAGTCCTAACACCTGCTGTACTCCACTGGCAGCATCACCTACACAGGAAAACAGATTGCTTGCGATTGCTAGTTTCAATAATTTCACTAGGAAGTTACTTGTTTCTGTAACCTGGAGAGTATATAATCACATTAGTTGTCCCTGTCAAATGTTTGGATTTAATAAGATTCAAGGTGAACTTAAAAATTTTTTTAAAATATACTGATTTATACGATTGTATAGTTTCTATACAATAGCACTGTATAGTGGTAATTACTAGAATAAATTTTCTTATTTTCTACTAGGATATGAATGCTAGGATTCTTGTCAGTAAAAAAATAAAAGATAGATTTGGATAAAATGGGAACTTTTAAGTATAATCAATAATGAAAAACACTTAAAATTGTCTTACCAGATACTCTTCCTTTCTTTCTTCCAATGATGAACATGGACCAATGCTGAGACCTGGCATCTTGCTTTCAGACCACGTTCCAGCCTCCTCCAGATAGAACCAGAGCCCTCCGGGACCAAAGGACAGGTATAACTTCAGTGACACACAGCTGTGGACTCTGCATGCTACATTTAGCCAAAGTGGGAAAAATATATAGCTGAGAGAACTAGCAAGGCTCTGCCTGCAATTTCAAGCATAAACTGGAATAGGCCAAGAGAAAAGGAGAAGGCTCTATCAGGGTGCAGGCTGCTGTGATAGTCTGAGGAGGGTGAGAACAAAGCAGCACAGTTCAAAATTTAGGGCCTGAAAAGACTTTTTGTTTGACTGGATTTTGTATTCCTTACCCTGTAACTACTGCGTTTATGGCACATTGCTTGAAAGCATCCAGCACTTCTCTTTGTCAAAGACAGAAAGTTGGACTAGGCAATCCACTGTTGCAGACCAGCTTTGCAATTGTCACCCTGACATGCTTTGGGTAAGCGTGACTTGATGAATTTCTTGTGCAGTTTCCCTTAGATATTGAACTTTCATTTCATACCTCAGCAGACCCATCACCTGGAGCAACACTGAGTCTTGTGTTAGGGGGTCTGTTTGTTGCATGACAAGGATTTTAGCTGACATGGGAAGGTGTGCTGTCAGGAGGAGCTTCTCTATTCTCTGACCAACAGCATCTGGCTAGTGGAGCAGCAACAAATATATGCCACTGTGCTACATATATGAGTGGTTTGTGGGGTAGGTGGGGAGCGGGTGGGAAGAGAATAGGCACTAATTTCTTGGCAAGTCATTTTTTAAAAGATATTACATTCTACAATAAAGATTGCTCAGTGCTAGATACAGTGATTTTCTTATTATCATTATATACTGTGCAGGTTTGATATGAATCTTAATAATTTTTAATTATAAAAACTGCTTAGGGATCCTTGAATAATAGCTTCTGTGGAAATACACATAATTAGTCATAGATATATTCAATTACAATAACTATCACTGGTGTCTGAATTTCAGCAGTGCCAACAAGCCCCAGGCAGAGACTGTGGTTTGTACTGACATGGCCTGTCTCCCCTTAGGAGGCAGGGTGTCAGGAACCAGCATATCTTTTTCAATTAATGGGTCCAGTGAAAAAGGTGGAAATAATTACAGAAGTAGGAAGTGACTCATTTGAAAGAGATTTGCAGGTGAGCTGCCATATTAGACCCAAAGACCAAGCAGGGTGAAGAAGAGAGTATCACACTCAAAGAGGCATAAGGAAAAACAACCTCCTAGTCTCCAGGGCTGAGAATCTGCAGAAAACATAAGCAATAGTTTGTTTTTATGTTTTACTCAAGTTTTATTCTGGAGAATAAAATTGTGCCTCAAAAGAAACTCTCACACTAGATTCTTTCAGGGCTGGTAAAGAAGGCTAGTTGTTTTCGTATTGATAAGCTGATGCTTTCTAGGGCATGTAAAGCAAGTTTCTGTAAAAGCATAACAAATAAAGCCCATCTTCTTCCCCCCATTCCTTACCACTTGCATTTACAAGTCATCCCTTATAGCTGATCTATTGAAGTACCTACACTGTCCAAAAAAAACTTTCCCAGTTCCAGACAATTGTAAATACCCACTGAAAAAAGAGCAGATTTTTTTAAAACATTGATGCCAAGTTACATCACAGAATATTTAGATAAAAGCCCATTACTTCTAGACTAAACATATGCCAGCTATATTTTAAACTCAAAATTCATGTCAGCAAGTAGAAATGGAGTGGACACTAATTATATGAGGTATTCATTACCTGTACCGCTGCAGACTACACACATTCTTTTGGACAAGCTGAAGCTATCTACAGCCTAAAATCTAACTCCACAGAAAACTGTTTCAAATAAGAGTATATATCATAGGTACATACCTGGAGGAAGGGTGTTAGGAAAGGAGGCAATTCACCCAACTGTTTGGAGAAAACGAAGACTTTTATTTGATTTCTGCTCTATTACGCATTCTTCCATGCACAAGTATGGGTATATTCATGAATATGTAAATTTTTGGTATTAGGTTGGATCCCACTGTTATGCTGGCACATAATTAGAAGCTCATCATTAATGATTTATGAGCTGTTGCCATGCTATTAGCATTTAGAAATAAAACTACTGCAAAAAACTTTTTATTTATACTTTGCCAGGGTTATTGCTAACAGTAGCCACATTATTGAAGATCCACAGGAAAAACATCAGGTCTTCCTTCTAAAAGGTGATGTTCATAAAACTCACAAGACATGGATATTTTCTACAGGGGAAAAAAAAAGGCACTGGTGAAGATGTGAAAAAAAAAAAAAAAAGGGAAAAGAGTTCCTTAGGTTAGAGACACAATGTGATGTTGACATAACATGTGCAATTAATAGCAGTAATTCAAATGAAAAAATCTAAGTAAGGAAGCCTCAGAAAGGAAAAAAAAAAGAAAAAAAATATACAGCAAGTGTAGAAAAGCAAATTAAAAAAAAAAAAATCCTACTCAGTACTGTCCAAATCCCTCAGATAAAGGTTTAGTTTCAGTTGGGAACAGAGTATTTTATTTCACTTCTAGACCTTCTTAATTACTTCTTTATCCATACAGATAAAGATTCAGCCTGGGAAAGAAAAGCCTTGGGGGAAACCTATCCATGTGTATAAATACTTGATGGGAGGGAATGAAGAAGAGGGAGCCAGGCTCTTCTCAGTAGTGCCCATTGACAGAACATGACACAATGGAGACAAATTAAAAACCATTAAATTTCATCTGAACACAAGAAAACAGGTTTTTTTTTTACTGTGAGGATGGTCCAACACTGGCACAGAGAGGTTGTGAAGTGTCCCTCTGTGGAGATACTAAAAACCTGACCAGACATGGTCCTGGACAATCTGCTTTAGCTGACCCTGCTCGAGCAGGGGGCTGGACCAGATGATCTCAAGAGGTCCCTTCAAATTTAAATGACTCTGTGATAGTCCCAACTACTGATAGAAGCAAGGCTTGTGAGGAGAAGGAATATCTTTTATTAGGCCATGTAGGAAAGCTGGAAAACACCTTGGGGTCACGCAACCTGTATTAAACCTAAGAAGCAGCAGCAAAAAACTAATAGTAGGTAGTCATACTGCCCTTCGTTTAATTATCATAATTGAGTAAATAACAATAATATACAATATTATGATGCATAATAATAAAACAGTCATTAACATTCACAAAACAAAGAAGTTATTAGCAAAGAAGACAACTAGCACTAACAAGTCAATGCTTGCACGGCTCAGTCATCTGACGGTAGAGTTGAGCAAGTTCAGTCTCATTATCACATGTTAAATTATATTGCTAAATTAGCAGGAGCATGCAACTGAGATTTTCTGACCTTGTTACTCTTAGACTTAATCTTACATCAATCTTAAACAATAAGTGCATCTTAAACTGAAGTGCATTCAACTTTCCTCCTGTGAACTGTGTGCAGTCTGGAATGCCAGCCCTGCCACATGGTTTTCTTTAGGTTTCAAAGCCAACCAGTGCCTGAGAAGCATGCTCCTTTAAAAGAGCAATAACACAGTACTGCTGGTCCAGGTGACCGTCTACATTGTGGAATGGCCAATCCAAATTTTATTTTCATCTGTGGCCCATTCTAACAAGATGAAGATAGAGTAGCTGCTGCAACAGACTTGATCTCTGCCCAACTGATCAAACTGATGTATGGGAGCAAGCTGTCTTGTTTACCACAGACCAGATACAGAGAGAGGAAGTAAATGAAGAAATTAAATTACAGGAGGCTAAACTGACCTTCAGCATGGTGATGAATGGCTTCCTATTGCACTCAGCCTCTGAGTTTCTGGGAAGAACAAATAACTAATGGCAGAAGATCTTGCTACAAATGTGGAAGGAGAGCCAATTGAAGGAGAATCCACATTTGTGGAGACTTTTACTGAGGCCACTCCTCATTTAGTGCAGAAGATAACTGATTACAGAGTGTCAAGGGGCAGAAGTGACATTTAGAAGCTGGCAATACCAACTTTTATCTCTCTGCTGTCAATTTATGTTGAGAAACAAGATTTCCCATAATGCAGTTCCAGAGTTGATATTCCCCATTTTGAGGAATCTGGTTCCATGACACTTCCAAGTGATGGAGACACAAGAAATTACAGTGGACCCTTCCTTCATGATCAGCTACGTTCATGCTACTGCTGGGTTGTATATGCATATCTATTACCCTGGTTTCTGTTCTTTTTCCTCTCCCCTCCACTTTCATGTTGGGTTCAATAACTTATCAACAGGAAGGGATATTATTCAGTTGTTACAACAGCTGTACATCACTGCCAACACTTTGCTGCAGTCATTTATGGATGGTCTGGCAACTAGTTCATGATGTCCATATCCTCCATAATTCTTCCCTGGCTGATGTCAGGCAAGCAAGCCATAATATACAGAGTACATGCAACAGTTACAAGGAACATTTCTGGGCTCTTAAATTTGATTGTCTTACTGCTAACTTGTTACAATTGTGCCTGACTGAGTTTTGGCCCACACCACACTCTTTCAAACAATTGCCAGGCAGTCTGGGAGTCAGTGCAAGCTGCAGAATAATTCCAGTAGGCTCTTCCAAAGTTCAAGAGAGTTTTATAGGACTCAACTAGGACACCCTATGCCAGTTAGTCTCAAGTCAGAGAAGCATCCTGGGCATGTTTATGTTAGTAGTTTATCTATTTAACAGCTACAGATTGTTAATATTAATTCACATTTATATTACATAGCCTACCAACTTTATGATACCTGGCATTATAGAACCGTTCACAGGCAACATTGGTTGTTTCCAGAGCTTCTTCCAGTATGGCACAAGAGCATCTGGATAAGTGAAAAGTATGGAAAATCGAGCAGTATCAGTCTTCAGCTTGAATCGGGTCTCTGCCTCCTTGCATGGATCCTCTCTGCTAGGAGTATATTGCATGACTCTTCTGATAGCAAGGAGAATGAATGTCAGAAGAGCAGATGCGTAGCCCATAAGAAACCATAGCTATGAATGGCTGCTTTAATTCTCTGAATTAGGAGAGCCAAACCATGAGGGATATCCTAGCTGGCTAGTTGTGCAAACCCCTGACAGTGGCCTGCTATAAAGCGGAATCATGCATATGTTGGGTGACAGCAATAAATCACAGTTCAGCATATTTTGTTCACAGTTGCAACTTTCTCTGATAGATCAAACCCTATAGCCCTCAGGAAACTAGCATCGCATGATGATCCAGGCCCTGTAGCCCTCAGCAACTGGAGCCCCTGAAGACCATGAAAATTCATTTCCATACATTCCAGCTGCTTAGACCTTACAGTCCTTGAAAATCAAAGCTTGTATCTGCTGGCAACTAAGGTCTTTCTTTGTCCAGAATAGGCCATTCTTACAATGATTCCACCCAGCCTTTTCTAATGGGCCACACAATTTTAATTACAATGTGACTATTGAACAAGCAAACAGTGCAAGGATTTCCTGGAAGCTAAGTCAACATGCATGTATATGACTCAATTTCCAGATAGTTTTTTCCTTGCTTGATTTGGAGTAGAAATTTAACTCAAACTTCTTCAGTCTTGAGTTTAAGGATATTCTGGGGAGGATGATGGGGTTTTTTACAGCATCCTGTGCTACAGCTCTTCCACTGAGTGCAAACATCAAAGAACAACTGTGGCTCTCAATAGTAAGGAAGAAAACTTCAGAAGAAGACAGGTGAAGGCTCCCCTCTCATTTGAGCATATGCACCAAATTCACAACCTTTTTCTACTACAATTTCTCCAATGTTGTACCTGAACTGTACTTTCCTTTCTTACTTTTCCCTGTCTTATAACAAAGATCCAGTACATTCACTTCAGAAAGGAAAAAAAATTATTTTAAGCAGTGCCCACGGGAAAAAACACTGAGAGGATTAAAAAAAAGCCAAAAAGAAGAAAAGAAAAAAAAATCCTCAGTGAAGTAATAAGAAGTATCTCACTGCAATCAGTTCTAAGGGAAGAAAAAGTAAGCATATCTGTTTGCTCTTTAAAGCATCAATAATGTGGATACAAGATCAATTCGGCCAATACCGTACTATACTTCCTATATTACTTGTGGAAAGGGATAGTTTGTGTTTGTATGAGAGGCTGCTCTCTAGCCTCTCGTACGTACAGACTGGGGGACGAGAGGCTAGAGAGCAGCCCCGCAGAAAGAGATATAGGCATTTGGTCTGATGGCAAGTTGAATATGAGTCAACAGTGTGCCCTGGCAGCCAAAAGGGCCAACCGTGTCCTGGGCTGCACCAAGCACAGCATAGCTAGCTGGTTGAGGGAGGTGATTGTCCCACTCTACGCTGCACTGGTGTGGCCTCACCACAGAAGTACTGTGTGCAGTTTTGGGTGCCTCAGTATAAGAAGGGCATCAAACTGTTAGAGTGTGTCCAGAGGAGGAAGACTGAGATGGTGAAAGGCTTTGAGGGCAAGACTTAAAAGATGCGGCTGAAGTCACTTGGTTTGTTCAGCTTGGAGAAGAAAAGGCTGAGGGGTGACTTCATCGCAGTCTACAGTTTCCTCAAAGGGGCAGCGGAGGAGGAGGTGCTGATCTCCTTTCTCTAGTCACCAACGATAGGACATGAGGAAATGGAATGAAGCTGTGTCAGGGGAAGTCCAGGTTGGACATTAGGAAAAGGCTTTTCACTGACAGGGTGGTTGTGTCCTTGTTTCAGCTGGGATAGAGTTAGCTGTCTTCCTAATAGCTGGTACAGTGCTATGTTTTGAGTTCAGTATGAGAAGAATGTTGATAACACTGACGTTTTCAGTTGCTGCTAAGTAGTGTTTAGTCTAAAGTCAAGGATTTTTCAGTTTCTCATGCCCAGCCAGCGAGAAAGCTGGAGGGGCACAAGAAGTTGGCACAGGACACAGCCAGGGCAGCTGACCCAAATTGGCCAACGGGATATTCCATACCATGTGACGTCCCATCTAGTATAGGAACTGGGAAGCGGGGGTAGGGGGATCGCTACTCGGGGACTAACTGGGCGTCAATCGGCAGATGGTGAGCAATTGCACTGTGCATCATTTGTATATTCCAAGCCTTTTATCATTACTGCTGTCATTTTAGTAGTGTTATCATTATCATTATTAGTTTCTTCTTTTCTGTTCTATTAAACCGTTCTTATCTCAACCCACGAGTTTTACTTCTTTTCCCAATTTTCTCCCTCATCCCACTGGGGTTGGGGGAGGAGTGAGTGAGCGGCTGCGTGGTGCTTAGTTGCTGGCTGGGGTTAAACTACGACAGTTGGTCATTCGAACAGGCTCCCCAGGGAAGTTGCCACAGCACCAAGCCTGTCAGAGTTCAAGGAGCATCTGGACGATGCTTTTAGTCATATGGTTTAGTTTTAGACAGTCCTACGTGGAGCAGGGAGTTGGACTTGATGATCCTTATGGGTCCCTTCCAACTTGAGATATTCTATGATTCTATGATTGAGTTCACATTATGTGGGATGTAGGTGAGACCACAAATAAAAGATTAGCACACACATGTAGAGATAAAATTAGAAAACCAACACACAGAATAAGGGACAACTAGCAGGAAACATAAGGGATATCATGGGATTATTTCAAAAGCCCATTTATGCTATAAGAAAGTGTAGTCATTTACCCTATCAATGTGGACAGCTTCAGATTTCTAAGAACAAACTGCACTGAATAAAAACCTAATACTATGATCTTTCAATTCACACACTGACATCTTAAAACAAATGTTCTTGTATGTGATATGCAAAAAAATCAAGTTTTCTATTCTTTCCTGTGCAATACAGTCCATGAAATGCAATATTTTTCACCCAGAAATTATAATTGTAAATTGATACAACATTACTTTACATTCATGTAATAGCATATAAAGCAGAAAACTGTGTTAGTAGGCAGTGGACTTCACCTGGGCATTGTAGATTTCTGCTATGATGAAGTCAGCATCATCTTTTCTGTCATTAAAAAAAAGAATGGCTTTGCTTTCTTGGACAGAAAACTCCTTTAAATTTTTTTACTGATAGAATGCCTCATAGAAAAGCATGAAAACGGGAAGTTGACACACTTAAAGTTCACATGCTCTAGTCCCCCAATCACCCATCCTCATGGCACCACAAAAATATCATGCAGTACAGGGCATGAAATGCAAGATTAGTCATGCTTCCCTTTTGCTTTTCTACTTTTATTCTTTATTTTAAAAAATAATACTGAGGGATAATATTGTCTACATGTATTCGTATTGAAATAGTGTATATTTTGTGAAGACTAATATACTGGATGGTATATATATCAATGAGATGGCATCGGGGTAGCATCCTGTCTCATCTGGCCACCGGTATTTGGATTGTGCTGATCCATTTAAGAGGCATGTGTCTAGCCCCAGTCTTTCAGATTTTGAGCACTGGGCATAGCTGTTTAACTCTGGTGTGAACTCTGGCCAAAAAAAATGACCCTTAAAAAGTAAAAAATGAAAGGTTGCCACAGATGTATTCAAGATTCACTTTTCTGACAAACTGTATATGACAGACTACTTCTAAAGACCTATCAGTTAGCAATGGCAAGTATGAATGACATTGGCAGAATTCAGTTTTCAGAGCCCAAGTTCAAAGATTTTCACGGAAAATGTTTTGAATGGCAAATTAATAAAATCTACAAGGAAAATTTAAGAACGTGGAACACTAAATCTGAGTGAAATTTTCTACTGACTTGTCCTTTTTGCTTTTCAGGAAAAGATTAATCTATGCTCTTGTGTGTAAAACCACTTTGGGAATTCAACCTCAACTTCACCCCTGTGGAATCTCTAATGATCACAGAAGACAGTAAATGCATAGAAGACAGCAAACATAGAATAATCTCATTTCCCAGAAAGGGAGAGCTCCAGCATGACAATTGAAAAAGAAAGCTTTTTAAAATACAAACGATAGAAGAGACATTAATACCACTGGAAATTATAGCAAAAATACAAGAAGACTTGATCATGTTTTGACTTCCAAACCAGCAGACTGTTTTTGTGGTATTTTCCTTTTTCTGTGTGGTGGGTTGACCCTGGCTGGGTGCCAGGTGCCCACCAAAGCCGCTCTATCACTCCCCCTTCTCAGCTGGACAG
>JANHGO010000063.1:38172171-38202354 GCA_024606505.1 Aquila spilogaster
ACCAGGTTGGATGGAGCCCTGGGCAACCTGGTCTAGTACCAGATCTGGAGGTTGGTGGCCCTGCCTGTGGCAGGGGGTTGGAACATGATAATTCTTGGGGTCCCTTCCAACCCAAGCCATTCGATGATTCCATGATAAATATACTTTTTAGGACTTCAGTAGAAATTCTATTTAAAGCTATGATTACAGTGCTACAATTAGCCATGCCATCTTTTCCGTATTTCGACTAGGCAATTCTATATATGGAGCCATATGTCTATATATGTAAATAAAATATTATGTCCGTTCCTAAAACTCTGCTCTTAGTTCTGTTCCACTGTAAGCATTTCAAGGTAGTTTGGTTGTTCTAAGTCTGAAGTCTTAACATTATTGCTGAATAAGAGCTTCTTCACCTTTCAAAGGCTTTAGTGTATATAGAGTGCAATGCTGTTATCAGCCTCACAATGTATTTTATAACATAACAGCCATATAATATAAAAGAAATGTGAATCCCACCTTCACAATAAGTTCTATCTGTATGCATTGGCAAAATCAATTGTAGGATTCAAATGTCAGACAAATGTTCAAAATATAATTGTCCAGGCTCCTGTATCAGTGAGTGCTATCTGCTGAAGGAAGCCCTGAGGCCATCCTCAAGACTTACATGCAGCCAATAATCCCGCAAGCTTCGCGTGGCCAGAATGCAGAGAGCACCTGGGATCTCTCCTAGAGAGCACAGCTGTCAAGACACCGTGCAGAGTGTTTGCACGCAGTCTGCAGGCAGTCCATGAGCTCTCAGTTAAACATCTTCGGGGACTAAATTCAAAGACTGCTCTTAAAAAACGATTTAGATATATAATCCATATAATAATAAAGTGTTTGTATTTAACCCATGCTGTCTTGTTTTCAAATGTCTTTGGATATGGAAGTTTCTTGATGGAGTAGGTGGAAGGACTTCAAAGAGCCATCCCTCTGTGGCTAGTTGGATACCTTAATGCTGAATTATACTTATTTGTGGACTCCTTCACCATTAAAATCTTATTCCTCATGAAAATGACCTACCTGGCGATGTCATTTGACTATTCTGACTACATATATTTTTTTCTAAACTCTTGCAGTAGAGCAAGTCAGTTCATGCTAGTCTGAGCAAGAAAAATTCCTCTCTTCACTATTTGTGTTACACAGCCTGAACATGTAAACAGAAATTGTGTTCACGCATCTGTCAAAAGAGCAATTCAGCCACCCAATGATAGTTCAGTTCCAGTCTGTCGTATCACAGATACCTGTTCTTAATAGCATTTTTGGAGGCATATTTACTTGTTGACTGCTTGGGAGGAGAATACAGCCTCGCACCCTTCTGTCTCTGAGACAGAAACATACTAGTGGGTAAGAGATCATCCAAATATTTCATGTCTATACATACATTCACCCGCAGAATTTTTTCATCAATCTTATTTTTCTGGGTAAATTAATCTATATAAAGCAAGCTGAATAACCAAGCCCTTAACAGTTGTGCAGTCACAAGTGATTAATGATATCAGCTCGTGTCTTAAAAGCTAGATCACTTGTTTTCTTTCATAAATAATATAGAAATTATTGTTGTTTGCACAGAAGAAGAAACATGCTGTCAGTGAAGAATTAGCAAAAGTTCCTAACAGATGAGAGCTAATTGATCTTTAAATGATTCATTGAATTCCTCTGAGTTCTTCTACTCCTCAGGAGGTGTGTTTTCTTTTTTTTTTCTTTTTCTTTTTTTTTTTTTTCCCCCTAAGTAAATGACTTTATCATTATTATAATATTCTGTGAAGTAACTGTAACTTTTGTCTGGAGTTTGAACAAATGACTGAGCCCATTAAACATACATACATTCTTTAAGTTAAGAACTTGATTAATGACGTGACATATAGAAATCAGCAGAAGGCTCTTATGTTAATCTCACTTCATAGTAATTGCATTGGCACTATCAAGAAAGTGAGGAGAAATCTATCTTATAAACTATAGTAGCCAGGGCGCTGCATTTTCATCATCTTCCCCTATTATTCTTTAAAGTTTGTGTTCACATTAAATTAAATAATTTCAGCAGTCTGATTAATGAGCTCTGTTAACCTTTGTGTGTAATTCTGAATATGGTTCTCTGTCATGAGATTAAACCGCAAACCATTCAGTCTTAAACGTAATTCAGTATGGACATTTCCTGCTCCGGAAGGGGGATAGGACTAGATGAGTTTTTGAGGTCCCTTCCAATCCCTGACATTCTGTGATTAGTTTTTGATTATACACATTATTAGGATTTCCTGGCTGATGGTATTTACCAAGTCAACATGAAGTGTGTGACTTTCTTCTGCTCTTAATTTTGTCCTTAATGTGTTCTCCCTATAGTCAGCTTTACTCTATGATACAATGGAAACAAAGTTAGCCATCAAGAGCGTACAGGTGTACTGGCAGGACTGAGTAAAGTCTTTCTGGAGAAACTGTACTTTTAAGACACATCATTTCTAACTATTACAGACCATAGCCCTGTTGAAAAGGATAAAGACTACCTATGGAATAAAATTAATCCCCCTAATGGCTGTAAGATAGAACATGATAGTAGGACTGCCATACGTTACATATGACTTCTGGGTGTCCTATCCATATCTACTTTAAGAGTCAGCTCCAGTCCCCCTGATCTGAACTCTAAAAGGCTGGCAATACAACCCACTCTATCTTCACACTTCTTTGTAGGATGAATGTATTTGGAGTTTGTATTCATTCTACTTTTCCTCCCTGAAGGTTCAAATAACAACTGAATGCTTTATTACCTTTTATTTCATGTATTTTTAAGCATTCTTTTTATTTTATTCTTCATGCTAATATTCAGTGCATAAAAGCATGGACTAAGAGACTTCTTAAAAACTCTGGGCTTGGCATTAGAACAATTCATTTATCGCTGCTATTGCAACAGTATAAAAGTGTGTATTTCTCTCTTGCAAGACAGTCTGACATTGTGTCAGTGAATACAGTGGGTCTCCACCATCAAGTGGAGAGGTTTTTATATAGTCTGTGGCAGGGACCAACATGCTGATGCAGTAGATGTTTTTCAAAAGGCAAATTATTTAACTACGATGCAAATGCTGTCATTGACAGCAGCAAATAAAGAACATGTGTTAACAAATATCTACAGTCTGCTTTTCATTTTAATGTGATATATTTTTTTACTTTCCAATTGATTTTTTTTTCTTTAAATACAGAAATGATTATTCTGGGTTTTAAAATTAACTTAGGATCAGCCATTTTTAACATGAAACATTTGCAATTGGGCTAACAGCTTGTGTTTCAAGTTGAAGCCAAACGTGAATTTAAACAGCCAAACCATAAACTTACTTTTAAATGCATTTTCAAAGGCAGTGGTTCCAATGTGAGCCTCCATCTTTCCTCTTGACACTTGCCCAGCAATCACAACTGCCATTCTTGACCTCTCTTTATTCTGTCCCATTGGCTTCTTTCCTGATTTTCAATGATCTTCTGAAATCTCTTTCTAAAACTGACCAGGTGAAACCAGCTATTCCTCAGGCTTTTCTAAATCAGCCTGACTGCATTTAGAACCTTAGAGCCCTTCTGCTCCTTTGTGCAAGTCGTTTAGTAAGCACTGCCATCTATTTTCTTTGAAAGATGCTTGTTTAACATTTAAAATCTGAATTAACTGACTCAGCTCAGCTGAATAAAATGTTAAAATTCCTTATAGACAAAGCAGAAACCAATGGGCACTTTAAACTGGATTTCAGAGAAGCCAGTGTCTTGCTGAGAGATTTTACGATTTGATGAGTGCTTTTCTCATTTCTATCAGTGACTAAAAATATATGGTGGAGTGATAGGATGCAAGGTACTCTTTTATTTATTAATTTTTATTTTTTTTTTGACTCAGATTTTTAATCAAATTAGGTACTCAGTGAAATGAGACACTCAAATGCTTTCAAAACCTTACATATATCAGCATTTTAGATGTTTGCATATTTTTTGCAGTTACTCCATTTTTTTCTTGATCTCTTTATCTGTAACACAAAAATCTTATCACTTTCACACCTAGGTAAAGATATTTTGATATATCAGAGCAATATGCTTTGCCAACATAGTGCTTTTTAAATTATTATTTCTCTATTCAAATGAAATGTAAAAGATAAGCAAGTAGCATGCAGCTAATCCCAATAATTTCATGCTATACATGACATTGGATAGATATGCATTAGAAATGTAGTAGGTTGGAGCTTTCCACTGGAGCACTGTGTGAAGGAAATTATTGATGTAAATTTTGGAATGGTTTTCTTAACTCCTGCTTACAACAGGGACTCAAGCCTTCAGATTCCCACTACCCTAACGTCACCTTAGATAGTCATAAATCTGTTGTTGGTGACTCTGACACTTCATGCTGTTGTACTTGGAGACTTTTGTGTTCTGTGGAATAAGAGAAGACTACAGTGACATAAGAAGACAGATGCTCTATTCTTTTTGGGCTTTACGAAGATGTTCAAAAAGATTTGACAGACAAGATAATGACATACAAATGGCTCTGACACAGACCTGACTGAGAATTGTTTCAGTTACAATAGCACGAGACCTCCTATATCTGAGTTCTCCTATTCCAATTTCTAGCAGATTTCACCCTTCTGGAAACACATACAACCAGTAATTTTCTGCACTATATTTTGGGAGGAATTTAAAATGTAAGAATGCAAGATACTCTCCTTATTCTACTAAGCCTATTTTCTCTTGTTTATTTATCACGTATTTTGTTCATAACTTTGTTTCATTTTCTCTCTGCTTGTGATCTTAGCAGGAGGGAGTTTGGCTAAGAAATATAAGAGCAGTTCTGAGATTATTATTCTTCAGTGGTAAGTGTAGGATTGCTTCCTGATGTAGCACTGCAATATGCCTCTTTTGTGAGTGGTGCCTGTCACTATAATATATGCAGATTCAAGTCTGACTACTATTTTTGTATCTGTAAATACTCTATCCATTTCTCCATTTTATATTTTCCAGTCCCCTACGGCTCTGCCAACTCCTATACTTTTCACAGGAAAAAGGGGGCAGCTTTTTTTTGCTATTATGCTTTTGCACAGAAAGATGCTCTTAATATTAAAGGAATATTTTCATAACATCATAGAAAATGGGAAATGAAATTTTTTCTTTCCTAGCCAAGATAATTTTGTCCATCTCTCTACCAAAACATTACCGTTCCCCACATTCAAATTTTCAGTGTTCTGTCACTTGAAATTTTCTGTCTCAAATGAGAAGGCTTCAACTGTTTTTCTTTAAAAACTACTGCACAACCTAATAGCAGTGCTTGTCAGGATATTTTCCCTTCCATAGTCACTTTAAAATTCCTCTTTCCTTTTTTTCCTCTCTTTAAACTTACTTGCTTCAGAATGAATGGTTTCTCTGATGCTTGGTGATTTTTCCTTTTGACTATTTATAGACATTCCTTATCCCAGCCCATTTGTAATTTTGCACAAATATATACCATTATATATTGCAGCTTTCATACTTTTATTGCTGTGGAACCATACCTGAAATCCTATGGTTGGTTAATTCAGATATCAAATCCTAGTTAAAAGTGAGTTGGGGATAAAATGCAAACTGACTAAAAGGCTTTAGGGAGACAAAAATATGCAACAGCATTGTCCTAGCTGAAGAAAACACTGTCATGTCAAGATACTCTGTATAAAATTCAGTCTTATTGAACTAGACTACTCATAGGAGTAAAACAGGTTGGTATTATCTATCTGTTGATTTTGAAACAGGACAAAATGTATTTTACAACTATGAGGCAAAGCAAAATCAACACAATGTTTCTCTTTCAAATTACAAAAAAAAAAATGAGCAACTTTCTTGTGCTTGAACTTTGTCTGGCAAGACTGAGTTCAGAATACTGCTTCATAGCTAACAGTTTTTAATGGAAGGTAAATATAACCTAACTCTAGCAACACAAACACTAGTGCTATTATTCAGCCCTGACGTATTTAAAGTACATTTCAGAATGCATTCAGCTTCCACCATTCAAAAGCTCCCTTCAAGGTTTCTCTGTGGTTGACAGAAGCAATTCATAGTGGAAAACTGAGTTTTAAAGACAACAAAAACAAAACCAACCTCCCCTAAACAGTCTGGAAAAGGTTGTTTTAAATATATATATATATATATTCTTTTATATTTCTAAATAAGATGCTGGAAATGTCTTTCTCAGTAAGCATTCTTATGAAGAAATCTTTCTTCTACAAAATTGAGATGAAATGAACATACCTGTACTCCTAGATTAGTCTTCATTGTAATAAGGTTTCTAAGACATTTTTACTAACCAGCTTTTGAACTTCATACTGAATAATGCAGAAGATATGTTGACAGAAACCAGCTGGAAGAGGTTCAAGAGTACTGACCTCATCTTTCCCCTGCAGATGACCATGTGCTTGTTTCAAAGGCACTACGCATTTCACATCTAACTCTCATCTTCATGAACTATGAGTCATTCAAGTAGTAAAACATTCTTCACTATCACAGGTGACTGAGAATATTGTCGTTCACTAATAACAGAAGTTGGAAAAATAGTTTCCCACTGCCTTTGCCACCTCCTCCTCCAGCTTTTCAAATAAACTTCCCAGTGAGACCAGCAGCCCTGGGAGCAGCCTGCAAAACAGTCTGTTGTTCTCACAGAGCCTCAGCATTTGTCTGACACTGTATCTACAGCTGGAAAATCTCAGGATGGAAAAACAGTGGAGGTTGGAACCTGACATTTCCTCCAGTGAAATTCCATAGATATTGTTTCTTTGTCACTTGGTCCTCGAAGATTTGCCCAGATCTTGCAGGATTCACCTCTTCACACTCAACAGTTTGCTTCATTGGTCCTACAGAGTTTCTTGACAGTGAAACCAGCATTCTCTCTCCATGCCATAAGCAAGTGACATCCTTTCTTCTTAGCACACAGTAAAATTAATGCAGAGAGAACTGTTTGGCAAAGTTTTATATCTGACCTTTAATGCTCTATCTTTAATCTGTATAAAGACAATGCAGTGTCGTTTGCTCTGTAAGCTTTCACCAAAATGTTTTCATTGGAGCAAATAAGATTCCATTAGTATTAAAATGTTGCAAGCACTCACTAAATGGCTTTTTCCCTTACTTTTTGATAGTTTTAGCATAACTAGTATCATTTCAGAGAGACACCACAGAGTTGAACCTTGGGGCTATGTTTTCCTACTGATTCGCTAGATAAAATTTATTATGTTTACAAAATACATCAGCATGTTCATAAAGCTTTTTTTTTTTTAACAGAAATAAAAGAAGTTTTGTGTTACCTAACATTGTATTTCTTCACAATTTTAATTTAAAGCAACTGTAGCAATAAAGAGGGAATGTGTTTCTTTCTCAGTGTTTAAATACAAACGGGTGAATGTAGGCTGTGCATACCAGACATAGGCTGCTCCTACAAGAATTAATAAAAACAAACTGAATTTTCATTCCCTCAGCTTATGAATGGTGCCAGTCTTACACTGAGATGTCTATACTATTATTTGCTTAAGAAAATAGACAAGTTAAAAGCCAGTCTGCAGGGGTGCACATTTTTGAAAGTGGTTTCAAAAGGCTGTATCACAAGGGACTAAGCTGTTGCCTTGTGTTTTTGAATTTTTGCTATCCAAGGCAGAGTGAGGAAGTGGTAATCAAACAGTGAATCCATATATACCACAGTTCCACTTTCCTGGAGATTAAGAAACCACCAGCAAAAACAGAGTAACACTTCCACCAGTCATTTCTTCTTCCAAAGGCAGAATTTGATTTTATTTATATCAGGACAAATTAAGAATAGCTCTCGTGATGCCCAGTATTTGCATTACTTAAATTAAGACAATTTGCTTTTTTCTGTAGCTCCAGCACTCAAAACTCTGTCACAGTCTTTTGCATATTCAGAAGATTTTTGGCTTTCTTCATGTCAAACATAGGTGTCAGACATCATAGGAAGGTTACATTTGACTGATAAGAAATGTCTCAAAATATTGAAAATTGTAAAGGACACCCAGAGATTCTAATGACTAAGGAAGTTTATGGAAGAATACTTATTTCTCTTTCTTCTGAAAGTTAAATTGCTGTACATTATCAATTGCCACATTGAAGACACTGAAAATCACTTGGAAAGAATACATGTGTAGGCAGGGGCAGTGAGAGTGTTTCTCTATATGGCCCTGCCAAAATACACCACGCTGTGTCCTGGACACTATTGTTACAGTTTGCAAATTAACTGAATTTATGCAGTCCACTATTTCATGATTATTACTATCTTTTTTTTTTTTTTTTTTTTTTTTTTGGTGGTGGTATTACTTTTGTTTTTGTTTTCCCCTGTAGTAGCCAAAAGTGGGTCACTAAGTAAAACGACACTCTTTCTAGGGTAATGCTACTCCTCTAAGGAATGCATTGGAACAGCAACAGCCAATTACTAATGGAATCTTATTTGCTCTAGTCATGCAAAAGTTCTGAGAGCTTTGGAATGACTGAAAACAGCCCCTGAATTACATATAATCAGAGGAGGTAAATACATGTGACAGAAAATGTAATCTTAATCTGAGCAATCTCAAAGTTATCATGAATGACCATTTCAACTAAGAATAATCGGAACTTCAGTGAACCACTACAGAAGGACCAACGTAGCCAGCTGCTGTAAGCTAATCCATGCCAAATTTTGTATCCCTACTCTGCTGTTAAATCCAGTAAAAGTGGCATATGTGGCCTTTAATTTCAAGATAGGAAATAAATTAATTAATAAATAATTAAATAAATAGATGTCAGTAAAATATTTTTAGATTTGCAAACTAGAAAATTGATAAATACAAACATAATCTCTGTGTCTCTATTCACCAAACAACAGTTTGTTCTCCTACACAATGTGAATTTCATACATTCATTAATATTTTTTAGTTGCTATAGGTAGTATTCTGCAACTTCATAAAAAGTAGGTGTTCACTGGAGAAATTCTCTCTACCCTCCGTTCTAGTTAAAATCTGCTCATCTATTACAGGAATATCCAGAATTTAGCTTGTTCAAGGCCATTTGCAATCATGTTATTGGAGTAAGTAAATGTCTCTCAGACATGTTAGGAATAAAGTGCCTTTTTTTTGCTTAGCCTCCTCTCTGACTACATTAAAAAGCAAAGAGCTAGGGACCCCAATGATGCAGAGAGAAAGAAGTGATCTGAAAAGGTCACCACACTGGAAGCCTTTGTATAGGTATAGAGCAAGTTCAAATATTGATTAAGCTGAAAGGTATTCAGAAACCGTACGCTGCCCCCAAGTCATTAGATGATATAAAGATGAAAATATGAGTATACGCCAACTCCTATACAAACCCTAACAACCACGGTACAGAATACTACCCCTCCAATAGGACAGTAATATTTGAATTGTCTACAAGTCCTGCCCTACTCTAACTTCTGAAGCACTGTGATAAATTGTTTGCAAGTATACTGCCTGGCCTGAGCAGAAAAAAACGCATTTCAGAATCATATTATCAGTTTTAAGTGTAGATAAAATGAGTGGTTAAAAATGAGTATAAATTGTATCACGTTTGTTTTTTCCTTGATAAGATTTCTTCCAATTTTACTCTCTCTCTCTTCTTTCCATACAGAATCTTCTTTTTTTCATATGTGATATTAATCAGTCACTCTATCCAGTTCTATTCCATGTTCCTCAAGTTCTCAGTGTGTTTCATCTAAATCTCAACCAAGTGCAAGCTCTAGAAAATGTACTGAAAATATCCTTAAAACTCAAGGCAGACTGCTTTGCCTCTGACCTAGAAAATACTGCCTGAAATTATACCCTAGCCGTGATACCTTGACTTAAATAAGTTTTCAGAAGCAAAAGATGTCCAAGGAATAAATAGATTTATTTTTTAGGACAGTACTCTGAGGTATTATATGTCCTAGGTTTCATCTTACACTGGGAGACAACAAGAACTGGACGTTCACCAGAACCATTTCTTAAATTTATGGAGTGTTTGAGGAATCAGGTTTCTTTTTTTATATATTGCCCAAGGTATTTGCATATTTACAGCAATCAGAAAGAGGCAATGTTTTGTTTATCCTCACTAGAACCTTGATCCCACTGTAACTTATGGGAACTTTGTCATTAGCTTCCGGGGGGCCAAGATTTTAATAAAGTATTTATTGTCTATCTTCCAAGCAGAAAACAGTGTATACATAATTGATTTTTAGGGACATATTAAAATGTGAAGAATAGAAAATTCATAGATCTGAATGTCAGAAGGATTCATTAGATTATATACGTATTAGATACGTACTTCTAAAACTACATGCAAAATACGCAGTGCAGATCATTATGAATCTCTAAGACTCCTACAGATGCTTTATACTCTTATATGGGAATGTAACAATCTAGAGAGAACCTAGACTGGGCTGATGGTGACATTTTCCAGCCAGGTTTTTATTTGCTCCAAGGATAGAGATTCTAACTTCAAACTTATCCTTGTTTTCAATCGGACACTAATTTATCTATTTTGAATTATTATTTTAATTACTGTTCTGATTCCAGTACAAGTAATGTCAATATTTAACAAGACACAAATTTTGGATTGTCTTTCATAATTTCAATTTACTTTTCTTAGTATTTTTAAATTGAACCACACAGCGTGACTTTGAGATTAGGAGCATGAAATCAAACAAAGACAACTGTGGTGGAAGTATTCAAATGCTTCCCCCTTCTTTTTGTAGGCAAGTTATATTCATTTTGAGATCTTTTCCAATATTAACTATCTCCACAAATACCATTGGTGGTGTGTGGCTAAAGCAGTATTATGTTGTTCCAGCAGTCAAAGAATATTACAAGAGAAAAATTTAGATGTGACCTAAGAAAGTAAGGGGTTGCTTCTGGCTTATAGAAAATACACCTAAAAATCAGAAAAAGTTTTAAAAATGAGGAAGTTCATGAAATAAATTCACTGAATAAATTTGTCAACTGTCAGAGCTTCAGTGGAAGAGGTACACTTTGCCTGTGTAAAGTTTGACCTCTGTATTTGAAATAATGAAAGGCCCAGTGCAGAACCAGATGAGAAACCAGTGAGAGAATGAACAGTGTATTAGGGAGGGGTGTCTTAAACAACAGATTTCTATGTGCTATTTTGTCTTTTGACTGTTATCCCATATCTCAACCTAGTTTGGAGTATCTTGTACTTTGTGAGCTCTATTTGACTTCCAGCCCTCCTGGTTATGTAAAATAATATTAATAATAATAATCCCATTTTGATACATGACAAGTTTCGTAGTATTTTTGAACCAAGGAGGAAAAAAAAAGATTATTGTGCAAAATAATTTCCCCTGGAAAAATAAGAAATCAGATGAGAAAACACTTAAAATGAGCTTGCAGCGTTCAGCTGCCATATCCCACTGCTGGAGAATTCTGTATATTAAAAGGCTTCCCCGGTTTGTAAGGAAACCAGCGATAAACAGCAGTATGAAGGATTAAAAGCCACAGGGATATAGCTATGACAGGAGCAGGCATGAGAAAACTATATTTGGATAAGTCTGAAGGATAAAGAGAGGATCTTTTCTGAACTGAATTCTTCAAAAACTTCTGCATTGGTACTATTTGCAAAATAAGTTTTCTAAATATTGAATTTATGTATTAACCCAACATAGAAGAACAGGAGATTGTTCTAAGAAAAGTGGGTTTAGGAAAAGTAGTTTATGAAAGTGCTCTAATTTACATAAGCCACAAACAGCATAAACAAGGAAAAAATGTAGGTTAGCCTGGTATATTACAATCCTGTCTCATCATATGTTTTTAGTCTTAACGTCTGATTCATCTCACAAGCAATATCGTGTACATAAGAAAACAGGTATCTTGCAAGTATAATTATATATGAGTAAGAACCTACTTGTTTCTCTAACCTGGCGAGTATATTATCAAATTAGCTGTCCTCAGTCAGATGTTTCAATTTAGTAACATCAAAAATGAACTTAAAAATATTTTAAAATGTGTTAGCTTATCTGACTATAAATTTTCAGTATAATAGTACAGTAAAATGATAATTATTATAATAGTTTTTTATTTGTCTTTCATGAGGGTGTGCATGCTAGAATTCTAAGTTTATCTGGTTTGTTAAATAACAGTAACTAGTGTCAGCAAAAATGACAGAACTTTAAATGGATTAATGCTTAGCCTCCAATACCAGCGGAATTATTCAAAAGCTTCAAAATTAAGTCTTTTCAGTTGAAATATATTTTGTTCTAAAAAAATATTGGTGATCTTTTTACAACAATTTCCATAATTCTTGTGACATTCTTAATTGCATTTGTTAATCATTCATATTTTATTAATGATTAATGGAACTTTTAATTTTTTTGCATTGAAGTTAACTTCTTTTAAAAGCGTATTAATTAAAAAAAAATCAGTTTGTATCAAATCAAAGCTTTTATGGACCATGTTAATGAAAACCACTGAAATTTTTTCACTAGTTTTTTTCTTGATGAAAACAGTGTCTGGTGGCTTCAGACCATGTTCCAGCCTCCTACAGATACAACCAAAATCCTCTAGGACCAAAATTACATAGATCAGAGAATTAGAGAATCATAGAATCATAGAGGTTGGAAAGGAACTCTGGAGATCATCAAGTTCAAGCCTAGGTTCCCTACAGCTAAGGGAAAGTGTCCAGGTGGGTTATGAATAACAGCGGAGAAGAAGACTCTACAACCTCTCTGGACAGTCTGTTCCAGCTCTCTGTAACACTCAAAGTAAAGTTGTTTCTTCTCATGTTCAGATGGAACTTCCCGTGTTTAAGTTTTGACAGTTGCCCCCTCTCCTCACTCTGAACAACACTGAAATGAGCCTGGCCCCATCTACCTGATTTCCACCTTTTAGATATTTATAAGCATTGATAAGATCCCGTCTCACTCTTCTCCAGGCTGAACTGTCCCAGGTGTCTCAGCCTTTCCTTATAAGGGAGATGTTCTGGGCCCTTAATCATCTTTGTGGCTCTGCACTGGACTCTCTCTGGATGTCCCCTATCTTTTCTGAATGGGGGAGTCCAGAACTGGACACAGTACTCCAGATGTGGCTTCATCAAGGCAGAGTAGAGGGGGAAGATCACCCCCCTCAATCTGCTGGCCATGCTCTTTTTAAATACATCCCAGGATATCATTGGCCTTCTTGGCCACAAGGGCACACTGCTGGCTCATGGCCAACCTGTTGTCCAGAAGGACACCCAGGTCTTTCTCTGCACAGCTCCTTTCCAGCAGATCAGCTCCTAACCTATACTGATGCATGTGGTTATTTCTCCTCAGGTGAAAGAGTCTACACTTGCCTTGTTGTAGATAAGACGAACATGTACAAGGCTCTGTCTACAAATTCAAGCCAAGAAAAAAGGAGAAGGCCCTGCCAGGGTGGAGGCTGCTATGATAGTCTAAGGAGAGTGAGAACAAAGAGGAACAATGCAACATTTATTAGCTGAAAATAATTCTTTGGTAAGATTTATTACTCCTTAGACTATATCTACATTCTTTATGGAATATTGCTTGAAAGCATCCAGCACTGTTCACTATCAGAGACAGAAACCACCTCTGCAGATCAACTTGACAGTTCTCCCATTGCCATACTTTGTATGACTCCAAAAATTCATTGTGCAGTTTCCCTCGGACACTGAGCTTTCACTTCATTTCTCAGCAGACCCATCACCTGGGGTGATGCTGAGTCTTGTGTCTACTTGTCATGTGACACAGAAGATGATAGGAAGAGGTGTTCCATCAGGAGGAACTTTTCTGTTCTCTGACCAACAGCATCTGGACAGTGGAGCAGGAAGGTGTTCATGTCACTGTATACAGGTCTATGCGAGGGAGGGGTGGAGAGCAAGGAAGAGAATAAGATCGGTGAGTTATTTTTTAACAGATTTTGCATTCTACACCAAAAAGATTGTTCAGTGCTAGATACAGTGACTTTCTTATTGTCACTACATACTGTGCAGATTTTATACAAATCTCAACCTCTTCTTATTTTCAAAAATTATTAGTGATCCTTTAATAACAGTTTCTGAAAATACACGTAATTAGTCAGAGATACATTCAATTAAAATAACTATCACTGATGTCTTAATTATAGCAGCGCCAATGAGCTCCAAGCAGAGATCATGTCTTCTACTGAAATAGCCTGCCTCTCTTTAAGAGTCTGGATGCCAGGAGACAGAGTATCTTTTTCAATTTATTGATCCAGTGAGAAAAGTGAAAATAACAGAGGTAGAAAGCACTTCATTTGAAAGATCTGCAGGTGAGCTGCCACATTGGATCCAGAGATTGAGCAGGATGAAGAAGAGAGTGTCACACTCAAGGAGACATAAGGAAGAAAACCCTCTAAGTCTTCAGAGATGGAACTCTGCAGAAGACATGAGCATGTTTTGATGTCTAACTCAAGTTTTATTATGAGGAATAAAATTGTTTCTCAAAAGCAACTTGTGCTAGATCCTTTCAGGGCTGAGATAAAAGAAGGCCCTAGAAAGTACGTTGAGTACAAACTTAACAAATAAATCCCATCCTTTTCCCTCCAATCCTTACCATTTGCATTTATAAGTCATCTGTTCAAGCTGAAGGACTACTGAAGTACTGACGCTGTCTAAAACACACTTTCCAAGTTCCAGGCAATTGTAAATATCCACAGGATAAAAAAAAAAGCAGATTTTTTAAAACATTGATGTCAAGTTGCATCAGAGAAAAATTAGCCCATTAATTTTAGACTAAACATCTGCCAGCCATATTTTAAATTCAAAATTCATGTCAGCAAGTGGGAATGGAGTGGACACTAATTATGAGAGGTATTCATTACTCCTAGCAGTGCAGACTATACACATTACTCTGAACAAGCTAAATGTATGTATAGTCTAAAATCTAAGTCCAAAGAAAACCATTTGAAACTAGAGCATATACCATAGGCACATACCTGGAAGAGAGGTGTTAGGAAAGGAAGAAATTCACCCAAATAACAAGTTGGAGAATACAAGAGCTATTATACAATTTCTGTTCTACTATGCCTTCTGTCATGCATGAGTATGGGTGTATTCATGAATATGTAAATTTTGGTATTGGATTGGATTCCACTGTGATGCTTGCACATAATTAGAAGCTAATCATTAAGGATTTATGAACTGCTGCCATGCTATTAGCATTTAGAAATAAAAATACTGCAAACAGTTTTTTGTTTATGCTTTGCAAGAGTTATTTCTAACAGCAGCCACATTACTGAAATGCTACAAGGAAAACATTTGATCTTCCTTCTAAAGGTGATATTTATAAAACTCACAGGATATGGGCATTGGTGAAGGTGTAAAAGAGGGTGTAAAAACTTATTCCTCAAGTGAGAGATGCAATGCAATGTTGACAAAATAAATAAGCATCAGTAATTCAAACGAAAAATCTGAGTAAGGAAGTTCCAGAAAGAAAAAAAACTGATACAGTCAGTGCCATAAAACTAAATTTAAAAAAAACCCCAACACCCTACTTCGTGGTATTCTTATCCCTCTACATAAAGGCTTGGTTTCAATTGGGAAAAAGTGTTTCCCTTCACTTTTAGATCTTTTTAATTACTTCTTTATCTATACAGATTCAGACACGGAAGAAAAAGGCTTGACAGGGAACTTATCCATGTGTATAAATACCTGATGGGAGTCACTGAAGAAGAGGGAGACATTTTCTTATCAGCGGTGCTCAGTAACAGCAACAAATTAAAGGACATAAAATTCCATCTCAACATTAGAAAACAATTTTGTTACAGTGAGGATGGTCAAACACTGGCATGGATAAATACAGTCCTGGGCAACTTGCTCTACCTGACTATGAGTAGATGGTTGAAATAGATCATCTCCTTCCAATTTCGAACACTCTGTGATTTTTTATGTAGTCCCAAATATTGATAGACATACAGCTTGGGAGGAGAAGAAATATCTTCACTAGACAATGTAAGAAAACTGAAAAACATTTTGGGCCTACATAACCACCTATATCAAGCCTACAAAGAAGCAGCATAAATAAATAAATAAATAAATAATCCATCATTGAGTACTCACACTACCCTTGAATTAACTGCCTTAACTGAGTAAATAACAATAATATGCAATATTATGACGCATAATCATAAAACAGTAGTTAATACACACAAAACAGAGAAGTTTTTAGCAAAGGAAGAAGACAAGTACATCTCTCTATCAATTTATGATGAAAAATGAGACTTCCATAATGCAATTCTGGAGGCGGTATTTCTCATTTCAAGGAATTTGGTTTCATGATACTTACAACTGATAGTCACAGAAGAGACCACAGCAGACTGTTCCTTCATGTTTGTGCTATTGCTGGATTGTACGTGCTTATCTACTACCCTGTTCTCTCTTCTTTTACCTCTTCCCCTCTGTTTTAATGTCAGGTTCCATAATTTATCAACAGTGTTATTCAGTTGTTCCAGGAGCTGTAAATCATTGCCAATATGTGCTTCAGTCATTTATGGATGGTTTAGCAACTAGTTCATGATGTCCATATCTTCCCTACTTCCTCCCTGGTTGACATCAGTAAACAAGCTGTAATACACAAGATATAAGCAACTGTTACAAGGAACATTTCTCAAATTTGATTTTCTTATGGCTAACTTATTACAGCTGTGCCTGATTGAGTTTCAGCTTGGGACTCAGTGCAAGCTGTGGAGTATTTCCAGCAGCTTCCTCCGAATTCCAAGAGTTTAGCAGGAGTCACCTAGTCTCCTATGCCAAGTAGCCTCAAGTCAGACATTACTGGGCATCTTCAGGTTACTGGTTTATTAAATGTATAGCTACAGATAGCTAATATTAATTCAGACTGATACTACACACTCTACTATTTTTATGAGACCTGGCATTACAGAATTATTCACAGGTGTATTCATTGATTGCTTCAAGAATTTCTTCCAGGCTGGCAAAAGAGCAGCTGGATAAGTGAAAAGCATTTTGGGAATACTGAGCTTTTTCTATCTTCCAGCCTCTGTTTCCTAGCAAGGATCCTGTTTTCCAGGAGTATACCGCTTGACCCTTGTGACAAAAGGGAGAATGAATGTCAGAAGAGCAGATGTGAAGCCTGTATGAAAACATAGCTATAAATAGGTTCTCATTCACAGAATTAGGAAATCCAAACCGTGTGGGATATCATAGCTAGCTATTTATGCAAACTCCTGACAGTGGCCCAATAAAAAGAAATCGTGTATATGTTGGGTGACAGCAATAAATTGAAGTTCAGCATATTTTGTTCACAGTTGCAACTTTCTCTGACAGATCATAGACTCTATGATTCTATGATTCTAATTCACTAACGATAGAAAAGACCTCCAAGATCATCCAGTCCAATCGTCTACCTACCACCAGTATTTCCCCACTAAACCATGTCCCTTTGCACAACATCTAAATGTTTCTTGAACACCTCTAGGAATGGTGACTCCACTGCCTCCCTGGGCAGCCCATTCTAGAGCCTGACCACTTTTTTAGAGAAGAAATTTTTCCAAATATCCAACCTGAACATCCCCTGGCACAATTTGAGGCCTGCTAGTCCTACTGCTAGTTACGTAGGAGAAGAGGTTGACTCCCGCCTTGCCACAACCTCCCTTCAGGTAGTTGTAGAGATTGAGAAGGTCTCCCTTCAACCTCCTCTTCTTCAGACTGAACAATCCCAGTTCCTTCTGAGCTGTTTCTCATAAGACTTGTGCTCCAGACCCCTCACCAGCTTTGTTGCCCTTCTCTGAAGACACTCCAGGGCCTCAATGTCTTTTTGTAGTGAGAAGCCCAAAACTGAACACAGTACTTGAGGTGCATCCTCACCAGAGCTGAGTACAGAGGGACAATCACCTCCCTGCTCCTGCTGGACACATGTCATGGTTTTATGATTTTCATAACATCATGTAGAGCACCAGGAGTTAAAGAGTTAATGCTCTAGTTCCATGGACTGCCAATAGTTCTGAGTATACCTGTCTCAGAAGAGAAGAACTACATATCCCAGAGGACTGTTCATTGTTCTGTTTCTGTTTCCCATTCAGAGGGAAATATAAAACTGTTTGCAGGTCATGAGATGTCCCTTTTTTTTTCCTTTCTGCTCATCTCGGCAGCATGTGTGCTCCCTAGCTGTCTTGCCCTCAGCATCAGAGTAAGGCCTTTGGTTTTTCGACACTCTCTTTCTCATTTTATTTGATTTATTAGCTTCAATTCCCATTATTCTGTTATCTTGCATTCTGCTATCATATTTAGTAAATTAGCTGTCCTCCTCAGATCGTTGCTGCTGTTTTGTTTTCAGGCCCATCTCCCTACCTTTTTCCCTTTTCCCCCTTCCTACTTTCCTGGGGTGTGGGTCCATGGGTCCCCCCACCCCATTAGTCACAGAACCTGACCGAACTGGCCCATAAACTGTTGACACCACACTATTTCTGATACAAGTCAGGATGCCATTGGCCTTCTTGACTACCTGCTAGCTCATGTTCAGCCAAGGATTGACCAACATTCCTAGATCCATTTCCTTAACAGAGTCTTCCAGCCACTCTGCTCCAGGCCTGTACTGTTGCCTGGGGTTGCTGTGGCCAAAGTGCAGGATCTGGCACTTGGTCTTTTGAACTTCATTGCATTTACAACAACAGACTGCCCCGTGCAGTGCCTCACTAGTAAGTGTCTGCAGTCTGAGAAGCTTGACTACAGTATGTTTTCTTGTGAATGAACCTTGAGCTTGTTTGGAAGTTCTAGCAGGTGAGTGCAGCTACCGTACACCCTTGACCAATGAACAATACCAATGATAGTTTTAAAAAAATGTTCTTGTATGTGATACACACACACACACAAAAAGGTTTCTGTGTAAAGCACTTCATGAAATGCAATGCTTTACACCTAAAAAGAATGCTTGTAAATTGACACAACGTTACTTCAGATTCATGAAATAGAATTTAAAACAGAAAACTCTGTTAGTAGACAGTGGACATTAACTAGTCCTTGCAGATTTCTGCTATGATAAAGTCAACATCATTTCTGCTGTCTGCTACTAAAAGAGAATGTCTTTGCTTTTTAGGACAAGCAATACTTTTCAATTTTTTACTGATTGAATGTCTTACAGAAAAAACACAACAATAATACACTTAAAGTTCAAATGTTCTATTGTCCCAAACACCCGTCCCCAAGACACCACATCATATATTACAGAGCATGCAAGCTTAATCATTCTTTCCTTTTGCCTTGCCTCATTATTTTTTTTTAATTTATTTTTTAATTTAAAAAAATTACATCTACTCATATTGAAATAGTTTATTTTTCTACAGATTAATATACTGGACTATACCAAGGAAATATTAGGATTGCATTCTTTCTCACCTGGCTGTAGTTATTTGGATTGAGCTAATCCATTCAACAGGTAGTTTCAGTCTTTCAAATTGTGAGCACTGGGCATAGGAAAAAGGAAAGGTTGTCACAGATCTATTCAAGGTTCACTTGCAAATTAATAAAATCCACAAGGAAAATTTAAGAAGTTGAAAAACAAATCCTGAGTGAAATTTTCCACTGATTTGTGTTCTTTGCTTCTCAGAAAAAGACTATTCTATGTTCTTAGGCATAATGTTTTGGGAATTCAACCTCAACCGCACACAACTGGAAACTCTACAGAAGACAGTAAATGCATAGAAAACAGCAAATAGATTTGTTTCTGGGAAAGGGAGAACACCAGCATGACAGTAGGTAATTAAAGTTTTTTAAAATACAGATGATAACAGAGACACTAATACCACTGGAACTAATAGCAAAACAAAAAACAAAAAACCCAACAATTAAATTTGATCGTGTTTTGACTTCTAAATAAATAGACTGATGGATATTTTTCTAACTCTGCAAAGAAATAGAGGAAAAGGTAAAACAGGAGTGTTATTCAAGACAGAACAATAAGGACTTAGGAATAGAACACTGAGAAATTCAGATGTGTTATATTTGTTTAGCACACATTCACCAGAAGTGAGTTCTCTTTGATTAAAAAAAAAAAAAGAAAATCTAAAGCAGAAGGAGCTTAAACATTTGTACAAGCTTTCAGAATTCTTCCCAGTGAATTTAAGAACTGGTAGCAGTGGCAAGGAACCTTGTCCGTCTTGCTTAGAAGGCCATAAACTTCCTGCCGATTAATTTACAAACAGGTAATAAACATTTTAGATAATATAATCCTCTTTGAAAATATTCAATGTTTCTAAAAGCTAGAAATCAGACTGATTTCCCAGGATAGATCTCTTAACCAATTAATGTTTTTAAGTAATCATACTTGTATTACCCACCCAATCACGTCTAAACAGCTTTGTTAATGGCCTTAGTTGAATCTATAATTCAGAGTTCATACCGTATATGATTATATGCATGTTCTATGTATATCAGTTGACAGAATATTCTATACAAGTACCTTTTGCTCCTTCAGGCATTTCCTAGAACTATTGACTGAAGTCTGAAAAATATCACTTGTCAGTCTGACAAGTTTCCTTAGATTCCAAGGAATACATACTTTTTGAGTAATTATAAGACAACAAGAATACTATATAAAAAAAACCACAACAAACAAACAAAAGCCCCACTTTGTTAATTTAATAAGATAATTGACAAAATCTTATTTTAAAAAAATATCTGAAACTTCATGGTAAAGGACAGGTGCTTTCGCTTTAATTTTCAACCACTCTCTGAGATTTTGTTGCTGTATGTGGTTGTTCCCTAGTGTTACACAGAAAGAGCTGGTTCTGTTCCCACATCTCTCAAGGATGGTCTCTCTGGGCTTTAGTAGTTCTTGAACACCACTTATGATTCAATTCATCTATATTTTTTTTAATAACAGAGTTCCTCTACCAATAATATGGCGATTTTGCTCACGAATATCTAAACAATGAAAAATTCTGTGCTGGAAATGAAACCTGCCTGTGTTTACTAGGATGCTGTGTTTAATTCATGAAATACAAGTAGGTGTGCTTGACAATAAAGCTTTGTTTTGGGATGTAGTAACTACTTACAGCCTGAAAACATGAGAGACTATGAAGTATATCAGAGTCTTTGAACTGTAAAAGGAAAAGGAAACTGAATACCTTTATGCCAGGCAAGACTCTTGAGAGAAAGCTGGCTGTCCTGAAAACTTGTGAATGTACTTTCATAGTATGCAAAACCCCAATCAACATGTTGCAGGCTTTGCACATTTTAAAGATAGAAGCCCTGATAATGACATACCTGTTCATTACTCACCAGAACAGTGACATCATTTCACACAAAAGATAATCTTGAAATGGTCAGAATTTCTCTCAGCAGTTCTGAGCTAGGCTTCAGGTTTGTTTCTGTCCAGCATTATCAAGCAGTGAAATGCAATCATTTGTGAAGTCTGCTCCAAAAGTAACGCCTCCTATTTATATTATGTTGGCCTGTGCTGTCAGAGGCAGATGTTGGTGGTATGGCAGTAAAGGTTGAACCTTCCTGCCAATATTCTGTTATATTTTGTTGCCATGTGACAGATGGCAGCAGAGGGGCAGTCTGACAAAATGGCGTCTGACAAGGAAGTGCTTACGAAGCAAAGGTGCGTCACTGAATTAATTACTCCATGCAGAAAAAATTCCACCCATTGACATTCATCAAAGTTTTCTCAGCGTTTTTGGGGAACAAACAGTGGATGTGAACACAGTGAGGTGGTGGGTGGTGTGTTTCAGCAGTGGTGACAGCAATGTGGAAGACAAGCCACGTTCTGGGCTGCAATGCAGATTTTTACAAGCACGACATGCAGGCTCTTGTTCATCACTGGCGAAAATGCATAGCTAATAGTGGTGACTATGTTGAAAAATAGTGTTTTGCTGCTGAGAAATTACTCTATCAACTAGTGTTATGCTCTTTGTTGTAGTTTTCATGGAAATAGAACACCATACTTTTGGAGCGACCAACGTATATCATGGAACTGATAGTAGAGTCCCTGGCATATTACTGGCAAAGGGCAACCTCTTTTTGACAAAAACTTCCTGGAAATAGTTTGAAATTTTTCTAGTAAAAATATCATTTCACAAACATAACAGCATAAAATTGGTTCTATATTTTACTTTTCCTCCATAGGTACAGTATGCCTTTTCCATGCGAAATTCTGGACCATTGTCTCTCCACTTTTCCAAAAATAAGGGCTAAAATCCAGACCTAATTGCACAGCAGGGAGCAGATGCCACAGAATTTGTTTCTGTGTAGCTGCATCTATTCAGTCATAGGCACAGGTTGGTGTGTGGAGAAGAAAAGATGTGTCTGAGCATGTAGTCACGTGCCATTTTATAGGACTTAGATTTTGGTTTTGTTACTTAAAAAAAAACAAACACAAATTGTTGTTATAGGCTTTGATCACTGGACTGCTTCCACCGGGGATCTCCATATTCCTCTCCACTCCTACAGTCAACTATGAATTCAAGACCCAGTCATACACATGCAGTATAGGTCTCATTCCTATTTCCCATCTCCTTACATTTTCACTTAGATTTCTATATTTTTTTTACAGAATTGTAAGCATATTATTATCTTCTAATATCTTCTGTCATATCCCTAATTTCTGGGTATTTAAAGAAAATACTTGTCTATTCTTATGCAAAAGTCTATTAGTACAGTTTATTTGTTTCCTGCACAAGAATATTACAGCAGCATCATTTGATCAGAGCAGCTTCAGTACCTTTGAGCAAACATTCATTCATCTTGACTTTTTGGTTGGTCTGTTTTAACCATATTAAGGGTAATGACGCTACTGTCAAATTGGGGCACAGCTGCCAAATTGCTACCTACGCAACTGATCTGTGGCATAATATGATGCCAGTAAAATCTAGGAATTTTACTGTAAATCTGCTTTCCTAAATACTTCTTAAATTGCTATTTTTTTTTTTTTTGGTTTGTTTGTGGGAATATAGGTTAAAGAAACCATCTCTCATTCCTTTAATTTTCTCAAGCATAATATACAGCTGTCCACTCTCCTATCTATATTTACACTTTTAGCAGTTATATAAACATCTCCAGGAACACTGATGGATATTGTTCAGAACATAGATGAGTGAATAGCTTGTTATGAATAATTTATCTAAATCCTTTTCTTACGGCATATCTGCAAGCAGACTGCAGTTCTTTCAGATTTAATCAACATTCAGAATTAAAATAGCTCCTTAAAAATGTTGCTTGTTATTTATATGGACTGAATATGAGTTCTTCTTACCGTTCATGTTTGATGTCTTGATCAGCAAAGGCACATGGTAGTGTTCTTATTTGCTGATGGGATAAACATATAAGCAACTCTTGTGCAAATCATCACACATGCAAACACACATTTAGATTCCAGGTTGTTTGCACAAATGTGACTTCTGTGTTCCCTTTTTGAAAATATTTTGGCGTGAAAAGTTAATTTGCACTGTCTTTAATAAAACTAAACAAAATCAAAAATATGACTGATAGAAATCTCAAAAAAAAATGTGTGCAGAAAATATTTTGCATTATCTTCCTTGATCTCATTTATATTCACTGAGTTCTTCTTATTTTCTTTCTTCTTCCTTTTCCATTACTTAGGAAATAAGGTCTGCTAACTATCATTTCTTAAAATGAATCTTCTGTTTTTTCTATTTTTTTCCATGCTAAATGATTACATGTCCTTTTTGTGACATTTAAAAATCAGTGAAGTATAATATATAGTATAATACAGTATAATATAGTATAAAGAAGAAATATAATATAGTAAAAAGAAAAGTCAGAACATGAGTTTTTCATGGAAAAGTCCATCTATAATCTGATTGTTTTGAATATGACCATTTTACAGACACTTGTAGTTTACTGAAAGAGAACCTTCACAATTTTCTTGTATCCCCATTTCTCTGTGTGCTTCTGAAGAACAAAAACAGTTTATGCCTTGTGTATGTATAGAACAGAATTAACCTACTACCCTCTTATAATTGCTGGGTTCTTGGTCACCCTACTGGTCAGACCAGAGAGCTGTATGAATACATTACATCCCTTCTTTCTTTAACTAAAATAAGACAGCTGTTTTTCATATATCTATACCCCACACACCCAAGTGTATTTGTGATCGAAACTATACGAATGCACAGCTAGGAAGTGTTTATATACGTATGCAACAACATTACTATAATTTTTAATATCATAAATGGTGAAACCAGCAATAATATTACAGTAGCATCTACAGAACTATCAGATTTCATTTTTTTAATTAATCACACTAGGAGACAACTGACAAGAGGTTAGATGCAAGCTGAATGAAGCTATAAAGCTATGAAGGTGTTCTTGGGAGACTGCTGGAAAATGTGCTACTGGGGTATTAGATCACCTATATCCCCTTTTACTTTCTTTGTGCTTGCAAATTTGCCAAAGAAGACCAGTTTGACTATGGATAGGGAATGAAAAGAATGTAGGGTAGAATAACACATCAAAGATCACAAAATAATTAAGGTCAGAGATGTTAGTAGAACATAATACTTCCTATTTCTAGTCCTCTACTCTACACAGGATTGTAATATCATTGTAAATTTTACCACATAAATCTCTGAGGCAGGAGGAGGAATCCTCAAGACAACTATCCAGAAGGAATCCTATTTTTGTTTGACAGTTTTTGACAGAAAGCCAGTCCCTCTTCAGCTTGTCTCATGAATAAATACAGAGATATAATACTTTAAACTTAAATAACATTTTCCATCTAAGGATCTCCAAAAGCCTACCAAGCTCTAGTGGCTTACACTGCACAACAGTTCCAGTGACCCTTAAAGAAGCATCATTTGACTAAAGGAACTTTTTATTGATCTTTCAGCTTATACTGAACTCAGTGTTGGGACACCCGATTCAGATTCTTTGGCCTTTTTTTCCAGAACTAGCCAGACCATCTGCCATCCTCTAGCACATGAAGTATTTTATACTTTCAGATGGGTGAGGTGATGGTATTTTAATGCAATGCTGAAGTTTCATAGGAATAGCAGAAACTTGAAAAGAGACTACAGCAGTCATTTGTCTGATGTTTTTTTTTTTTTTTTATAGTTTTGCAACAGACTTCCTGTTGAAGTAATGAGAGATGTGCTGTCTGTATTTACCCAAGCCATCTAAATTTCTGACTCCCTATAAGTCTTTTTGGTCTATGTTCTCCTGCCTGATGGTCAGCCATAGACTAGAATTAGTGAACTCAGTGTATAACTTTTGGTTGTTTTTTATAACCCTTTTGGTTGTTTGTTTTATTTTTTTTTTTGGAAAATGTAAAAGCAGTATGTAGGCAATATACCTTTTGAAAATCCAACATATTTGTCCAATTAACTAATTTTGGAATATGGCCTGCAAAGTAGTGGATGTGTCAGATTAATTCAATTGCTCAGTATTTACTTTGAAAGTTTAACTGATTTTTAGAGCATCACATAATGTGCCTCAAGAGCCTTTAACTTTTTAAATTGTCTGAACTTTGTGTTTTTCACCTTACTAATATAATACTTTTTTGGATCCTTCAAAATCTCTTCTGAAGTAGTTACAGATGTTTCTATGGCACATAGAATCACAGAATCACAGAACTGTAGGGGTTGGAAGGGACCTCCAGAGATCATCTAGTCCAACCTCCCTGCCAAAGCAGGCTTCCTAGTCCAGGTTGCACAGGTAGGCGTCCAGGCGGGTCTTGAATATCTCCAGACAAGGAGACTCCACAACCTCTCTGCGTGCCTCTTTTGGCTGACAATTACTTTCCCTAAAAAAAAGAGTTATGAAATTAATCCACATTTTTCTTCTAATTGATGAATCTCTTAAGAAAAACTGTTTTCGTTACGTTTAATATATTCTGCAGAAAAATGTTAGACAAAAAGCGCGAATGGACTTTATAGTTTCTCCTCTGATATATATTTTATACATTCCTTGCATCAACGGAAGCATAAAGGGAAATTCATTTTATCTTTATTTTGTTTACAGTCTGCATTCTTCAGTTCAATCAACACCTAGTGTGTGTTTTCAAAAGAACAATGATCCTTCACATGGATAAGTAAAGCTTTTTCTATTTCCATTTATAGTAATAGAACGGATTAAACTGATTATCTTTTAAGTATTCGAGCTTCAGGAAGGCAGTATATTAAGAACATTTAAGTCCAGAAGAGATACTATATCACTTATGGTGATACTTAACTTAGGATCTCACTTCATTAGGTCTCAGTGGTGACATCCTTATTTATGTGAAAAATATTTCCGCATTTGAAATTGATTTCAAACACTTTTGGAAGTATCTTTGTTAACCAACTTTGTTGTTGTTTAACCAACGTTCATAGTTTTAACAAAGCCTAAAGCTGGAATCAGACACCATTAAAAATCAGAATAGCAATAAGAAATCTTACGGATTGAAATACATAACAAGAACTTCAACGTTTAAATTTAGTTTTTCAACTAAATTAATATAAGAATGGAAGATCTCCACCATGTCTCCTTTCCAATTGCTTACTTTTCTTTCAGGCATTTTTGAGTCAAGGTTACTAGAATATTCTGATATTGGACTTCTAGAAATTAGAAATAAAATGTGTTTAATTAAGTGGAAATAGAACAGAAGCAGGATTTCCAAATTAAAATGAGCAGCTAGCTGCAGATGGGATGCAGACCAGCATAAATGCACATCTTCTCTGATTTCTGTATGTTTACCACAAGAATGTCACAAGTGAAGCCAGAGCTTTTATCCCAAAATAATTCTTTTAGCTGTGAGAATTTCTTTCCAGATTCAAGCCTGATAAATTCAGCATCTTAGTTATTCCCCAGAGGAGCAGTATAAGTACAGTTTTCTGAGCATCTTAATCCAGTTTCCCTCCTAACTCACATATGGTATTCTGCAGGGAATTACAGCTTCCCAATTCATCTTCTGGGACTTCTTCCATAGGCACTACAGTGCACTGGTGTTTGTGTCTCTGTCTGTGGCATACATTAATAGGACACTAGAAGACTTCCCCCTCTAATCTGGGATCTAAAAAAGCTGCCTTAAAGAACAAGATTTTTTTTTTTTTTTTGGAAGATTATAATAGTCTATAGATAATGGATTTTTATTAGTACTTTCTTGCACTATACATGCTTAATGATGCCTCCTCACATACAAATTCCAGAAAGGTAGAAATTAAAAAGGAAAATTTCTTGGCCCTATTTTTCTTCTCTTTCAGGAATAAAAATGACCAGTTGCATTTACATCAACAAAAGGTAATGCCTTCTACATGAGAGTATAGTGAGGTTTGGATTTGTTGTCAATAACATGGATGAATACCATGCACAATCCGATGGCTTTAAATGTCATAAGCTACTTCAGTGAAGGGAGATTTCATGTTAGGTCTGGTGCCAAAGAGATTTTTGTCCCCCTACATATTCTTTCATATAGGCAGCCTATGTTCTCTTTTTTCCCATTTAGTTAAGGTTTAGGCTTTCATTTCTCAACGTTAGCAGCAGTTGGTCATGTAAAAATAAAGAATGAAAATCTATCAACTGTCTGACTTGAAAAATGTCCCCCAGTAGATGTTACTTAAGGAAGGAATTAAAGAGAACAACATCAAAACTTGATGTAGAAAATTCCCGCTGAGCTAAGAATTTTGTGAGTACTCACAAAGATGAGCCAAAAACTATCTCAATCTACTACCACCACTGTTTAATCCTTTTTACATGGTAAAGCGAATGGCTCTTCTCCTAATTTTGAAACTCTTCCCAATGCAATTATTTTAACAAAAATCATGATTCAGCCTTTGGAATTTCTTCAGCAAATCCTTTTCTGATATTATTTATTATAAAATAATAAAATGATATTATTATTTTTTTACTGCATTTACTGCAGCATATAATCTCAGTGAGAAGTGTATCATGATAATGTTATTAGATACTACTAAGCAGTTGTGTTTATCTAACTGCATTTTCAAGATCTATTTACAATTAAAGTGCAAGTCCCAAAAGACTCTTTTGCTATTCTTTCACATGTTTCAATCTCCATTTCAAATGAATTTTCCTAAATTTCAGCAACCAAGCTATGGCTTTTCTTACCAGCTTTGTGTCTTGATCTAAACTTGAGAAATTTGAGATGAAGTAGGTCAGCCCTACCTAAAACTGAAGTGTGGGAAAAACCTGTTTTATCTATGTTTGGAAATGATCTGGTGACTATTTCTCACAGTCTCAGGAGCACACCAAACATTTGAGCAAGAACTGACATTTTGCTGGTGTGTGTTTGTTTGTTTGTTTTTATGTGAAGCACATTCCTTTGTCTCCCCTGTGAAAATAAATCCACACTTGGCAGGACCGCAAGCCCTTTAGAAACTCATAGGTCACATATTATCAGACAATTATTTAGAGATTTGCTGAAAAACTATGCATATATTACACACAGTTCTGTGTGAGGCTGTCCAAGTGCTTTTACCTAAGATTCTATATGGAAGAATAGTTCTGATGGTCACTTCTATGAAGATGTGTTTTCTATTCCTTTAGGTTGAAAAGAGCGCTATACTAATGACTCCCACTCCCATGGGATGCTTTGTAACTACTAAACAGCTATGCTTTCAACTTCCACAATGGTAAAAGAAAAAAAATATCTAGGTTCCATTCCCTTAAAGAAAAATACAATTACTGGAAACTCAAAAAGTGGGAACTGCAATCTCTCCGCCTCTTCAGTCACTTGAGCAGCTTTGAGGCTTTAGCAGCTTCCCATAGACTCTGCTGACTACTCAAAAATCCACAGGTTGGCACATACTTTCTGTGAATATTTTCAAGACATTTGATGTACTGAGTAAAATTGTCAGTTGTGAACCTGGGGCTCATGACCAAGACACTCAGAATACCCTCCAGTACTGATATGCTTGGATAAAGATACTGGCAAGTGAGTAACAAAGCCTGAACCTGTATTTGGGAGTCTCCATGGTAAGAACAGAATCAGTCTTTTATGTTAAGCCACAAATGGCTCTTTCTTGTGAACATGGCTTCTTGCCCTGATTTTTTTTTAATTCAAAAGGACTCCATTATTAAAGCCCAAATAAAGCAGATACAGGGGTTTCTATCTTGTCTTGGAGAGCTGCTGCTTTAAACAGAGCTCAAAGTATGGGTTCATGGGGACATGGTAATTTTGGGGTCTAAAATAGAAGGGGTAAAGCAAAGGCATTAAGATGTGGCAAAGGAAAACTGAATGCTTAAAAATTCAAGTGTTATACACTTCTAAATGAATAAAATAATAGTAAAACATATATCTGTACAAGACCAAGAAGATGAGAGCTACATAACTGATAAAAAATTGCTTCCTACACCTCTTTTTGGCCTGGAGCTCTCAAGAAGATTTTGTGGTATTAAGCCATCAAAAAAAGTACATAATCCTTGATCAGACTTATGGCTTTGTTTATACCTAAAAAGGGTGACAAAGATCAGCCACAAAATCCAGAGAAAAGGAAGGAATCAGTCAATATGAAAAACTCACCTGAAAAGTCATGCATCAGCAAAGCTAATGGGAACCTGGGACTGTGAATATTAGTGCCTAAATGACAGATGAATAATTAATATTTGCAGAGCTATTCAGGTCATTAAAAAATAAATTAAAAAGCAAAAAAAAAAAAAAAAAAGAATAAAGGTCAAAATTATTAAGTAACAAATAGTTGAATATCTATCCATAAGAAGCCTAAGAATTCTTCTGAGGATTTGGTCTACATTGAAAGATTGCCTCTAGTATTGTACACTTTAAGAAATATTCCATCAGAAGGCTAAGCAAGAATAAAGTGTTCCTAGGAAAAGTGAGATTATTATTATATTTACTTTACAATCAAATAGTTTTAAAATGACAATGACAGAAGATGATAATAGCAGTGTAAGACGAGTGCTTACTCTGTCAACATTACTGCCTAATCCCATTCTGTTATGGGATTTAATGAGAACACTGTAATTGAAGGTAAGCAGGAGGGTCTGCCTCACCAAACTCCAGCACAGGATACATGCACTAATAAAAGTTTGAAATTATAGCATTAATTAATAGCATCAGAAGGATTTGGTACTCTTTAAACAGAAGATATTAATTCAGAATAGAGTCAGCAGCCATTGCACGTGTTTGGAAAACTCAAGAAAATATACTACTATCAGAAATATGCCTTATGTTTTCATTACTTTTCTCATTCTTTCTGTGAGCCCCATATTTCTACCTTCTAGAGGTATAAATTGCCCTAGAGGACAAAACCTGAAGATTCG
>JANHGO010000063.1:38202454-38232990 GCA_024606505.1 Aquila spilogaster
TGTTTCTTTGCCCAGGAGCTTATGAGGTTATTTCGGAAATGAGTCCCATTGTCTGATTCAATTCTTTCTGGGGTACCGTGTTGCCATAGAATTTGCCTTTCGAGGCCTAAGATGGTGTTTCGGGCAGTGGCATGGTTTACAGGATATGTTTCTAGCCGACCAGTAGTTGCTTCCACCATCATGAGTATGTAGCGCTTGCCTTGGTGTGTTCGTGGCAGTGGTCCAATGTAGTCAATTTGCCAGGCCTCACCATATCTAAAGCCGAGCCACCGCCCCCTGTTCCAGGATGACTTTACTCTGGTGGCTTGTTTGATTGCAGCACTTGTTTCACATTCATGAGTGACCTGTGTGATGGCCTCCATGGTCAGGTCGACCACGATCGATCACGAGCCCACCTATATGTTGCATCTCTCCCTAGATGTCCCGATGTCTCATGTGTCCGTCAAGCTACAAATAGCTCACCCTTACGCTCCCAGTCCAGGTCCACCTGAGCTACTACTATTTTGGCAGCCTTGTCTACCTGTTCATTATTTCGATGTTCTTCAGTGGCACAGCTTGTGGGCATGTGAGCATCTAAAAGGAAAAATGCAAAACTTGAAACAGGAGCATTATCCAAGCCAGAATGATGATAAAATCTGAATGGACTTACTTAAGAACGGAAGATCCTGAGAAAACCAGACATCACATATTTTTTCAGTGCACACTTATATAGTGAGACGAGTCCCCCCTGACAAAGCAATCTAATGCAGAAGGAACTGGTATTTGCCTTGCAGTTTCTACAACCTTTCAGTAGCCTTCCCAATGAATTTAAGAACAGGTAGTATTGGCTCAAGATGCCCTGTCCACCTTTTCTAGAAGGCAATAATGCTCCTGCTGGTTACTTTAAAAACAGATAACAAATGTTTTAGGTAATATAACATTTTTAAAAAATCTTCAGTGCTCCTAAAAGTTAAAAATTAGATTAGTTTTCCAGGATACATTTCTTCCCAAATCCTATTTTATTTTTTTTTAGCAATCAGATTATACCCCCCATCCAATCATGTCTAAACAGCTGTGTTGATGGCCTCAGTGGCAGCTACAATTCAAAGCTCGTACCATATGTGACTCCATGTACTATGTATACCAGTTGATGGAATATTCTATTCAAGTACCTTCTGCTCTTTCAGACATTACCTAACATCTTTGACTGAAGTCAGACAAATATCACTTGTCTGACAAGTCTCAGGAATCCAGACTCTTTCAAGTAATTACAAGACAACAAAAATATTGTACCACCCCCTCCCCCAAATTTAATAAGGTAATTGACTAAATGTTATAAAAACAAAATCTGAAACTGCATGGGAAAGGACAAGGAAGATGCTTTCCCTTTAATTTTCAGCCCCCCTATGAGATTCAGTTGTCGTATGTCCTTGTAACCTAGCGTTACACAGAAAGGACTAAGTACTATTCCCACATCTCTCAAGGATGTTCACTCTGCTTAAGTTTTCTCTTTTGTAAAATAGAAAGTTTACTGCTTTCAGGAGCATAAATAGCAAGTGCTACATGTTCTTTATGCTAGGGATGCACCTTTTGAATAAGCTAATCAGAGAAAAGTTTCTTTACATTTATTACTCAAAATTAACACAAATATGTGTGTATTACCTAAGTCTCCTAAGGTTAACATCAGCTATAACCAAGAGCATGAAGCCAGAGAAACCTGTTCCTTTACAGATTCTCCACACAACCTAGCCGCTCTAAAACCAAGCATCTCAGTACTGCATGAATCTAATTTATGATTAGATTTTATTTTTATAACTGGTTTCCTCTACCTATACAATGATGATTTTCCTCCCACAAAAAATCCTAAACAATGAAAAATTCTATACTAGACATGAAACTTCCCTGTGTTTGGTAGGATGTTGTGTTTAATTCATGAAAAAAAGCAGATATGCTTGACAATAAAGCTTTGTACTGAGATGTGGTGACTGCCTATAGCCTGAAAACATGGAAGGCTTTGAAGTACATCAGGGTCTTTGAATCGTAAACCAAAAAGAAATTGATTCCCTTTACTTTTGCCAGGCAAGTTCTCAAAGAGAAAGTCTGCTGTCCTGCAAACTCATGAATGTGCACTTATAGTATGTAAAACCCTAATTATCATATTTCTTATAAAATGCTTTGAGGCTCTGAACATGTTAAAGCTAGAAGTCCTCCTAATGACCTACCTGTCCAGTACTTACGCGAATAGTGACAGATTGTTTCAGACAAAAGAGGATCTTGAAAAGATCAGGATGCCTCCCTGCAGTTCTGAGTCAGGCTCCCCAGCCCTAAGCAAAGGGGTGACTTCAGCCCCCCTTCTTCCTCTATAGGCTAGCTCTTGGCTTTGTTGGCTGCTTAAATCCTTTTTTGGGGCTCAACTTTTTCCTCAGACAGAAGAGAACACTTAGGTAACAGGAGACAGTTGAAAACACAGTGACAACTAATGCCACTAACCACACTTGATGCTTTCTTTTGCTAGTACAGAAAGTGTACAGATTTAGACAAAATAATGTGCAATCTGTATATTTCTCAGCCTAAGTTTCTTCCCCACTCTAGGGCATTTCTCTCCAGCTAGATCCTCTGGGATGTTGTCCACAATCATAATTTCTCTTCTGAACCATGATAGTCTTTTTGCTTATCTGTTTTCATCAGCTTTCTTTGACTTTGGTTAGTCCTGCAGTCAGAAACAACTCAGTATGCTCTTCCTCTTCCACCCTGTTTTCGTTGTAGTCTTCCTGGAAGTCTCTGCTACT
Source organism: Aquila spilogaster (assembly GCA_024606505.1). Taxonomy (NCBI): domain Eukaryota; kingdom Metazoa; phylum Chordata; class Aves; order Accipitriformes; family Accipitridae; genus Aquila; species Aquila spilogaster. Next base: position 38,205,223 of record JANHGO010000063.1, read on the forward strand.
CTTCAGTCTCTGTAGTAACACAGAGTTCCAATATGCAACCACTAGACAAATTCTCCTCTGAATTCTAGCCCCATGAAAGGAAACAAACAAATGTAACCTTCTTTTTGCATACCTAGATCATAGAGAAGATCCTTCAGTGACACTTTCTTCCAAAGACAGACTTGCAAGAGGCAACCTCTGGTCCTTGTCCATAGCATAAGATGTATAATTGTAGGACACATTTGTTTCTGTCTGTATAGATAGTTTTTTCAGTCACTGGAATGCAATCATCTATGTTGTGCAATTGTTAACACAGTCCTTGGTATAGTATTGGCACAGGACAACTGCTTTTTACTAAAAAATTCCTGGGAACAGTTTGGGAGTTTGCTAATACACTTTTTGCTTCACAGATATAACAGCCCCAAAATTCATAAATGGTACAGATTCCTTAAATGTTCATTGTGGAGTATACATTTTACATTTCTTCCACAGACACAGTATGATTTTTCCAGGGGGAATGTCGGAACATCACTTTGGGTTTTTCAGGAAAATAAGGGCTAAAATCCAGACATAATTGCACAACAGAGATCATGCCTCAGAATTTGTTTCTGTGTCACTGCTTCTATAGAATCAGAGGCACAGATTGGTATGTGTGGGAGGAAAGGAGAACTAATGTGCCTGAACGTGTGTTCATGTAATATATCAGGACCTAGATTTTGGCTTTATTACCTTAAACAAAAGCAAATTGTTGTTATAATCTTTGACCCCTGAATTGTTTCCACTGGGGGTGTCCATATTCTTCTGTGGTCCTACTGCCAACAGTAAATTCAAGACCTAGCCATACACATTCAAATATAGAGATTAGGTCTCATCCTGTATGTGAATATATGTCCATCTGCTTAGGTTTTGCTTAACTGAGAGACCTACTTTTTTTTATAGAATTAAAACCATATCATATTATTGCCATATAGTATCTTCTATTATATAATGAATTTCTGGACATTTTAAGAAAATGTTATTTGTCTGTTCTTATGCAGAAGTATATTAGGACAGTTTTTTTTTATTTTTCCCTGTCAAATATTACAGCAGCTTCAGCAGATTAGAGTAGCTTCAGTACTTTGGGGAAAACATTATTTCATTTTGAATTTTTGGTTGGTAGATTTTAACTATACCAAAGGTCATGACACATAACCATTGTCAAATCAGGGGCACAGCTATCAAACTGCTCCCTGCACAACTGATCTGTGGAATAATATCATGCAAATACAATCTGGAAATTTTAGTGTAAAAGTTATTTTACTAAATTGTTTTTATATTGCTCTTTTTGTGGGTTATAGGTTAAAGTAACAAGCACTTTACTTTTCTCAAGTATAATACTGAGTAGTCCACTCTCATATCTATATTTACATATTTTACTGTTATATAAACACCTCCAGGAACATTGGATATTGATGGATATTGTTTAGAACATAGATGAGTGAATGGCTTGTTATGAATAATTTATCTAAATCCTTTTCTTATGGCATATCTCTGAGCAGATTGCAGTTCTTTCAAATTTATTCAATATTCAGAATTAAAATAGCTTCTTAAAAAAGTTGTTAGTGTTATGGACTGAATACGAATTGTTTTTACAGAGTATTCATGTGTTGGATGCCTTGATCAGCAAAGGCACATGGTATTGTTCTTATTTCCTGATTGGATAAACGTCCAAGCAGCTCTACTGCAAATCCTCACACATGCAATCGTAAACTTAGATTTCAGGTTGTTTTCATAGATATGACCTTGTATTGTCTGTTTGCAAACATTTGGGCCAAAAAAATTAATTTGTACTGGCTTTAATAAAAAGAAACAACAACAACAAAAATGTAACTGACAGGAATCCACAAAAAAAGCCAATCAAATAATCACAGAAAATATTTTGTATTATATTCCTTGATCTGATTTATAACCATTAAATTATTACTATTTTCTTTCTTTTTCCTTTTTCATAATTTATGAAATAAGGTTTGCCAACTGTCATTTCTTATTATGAGTCTTCCGTCTCCTCTGTTTATCGAAAGATCTAAACCTGTTTTTTCTATGTTAAATAATTACATGTCCTTTCAGTGACATTTAAAAATCAATAAAGCATAATGTTTAAAGAAAAAGTCAGAGCATGAATTTTTCATGGACAGATTAATCTATAATCTGATTGCTCTGAATATGACTATTTTACAGGCACATACAGCTAACTGAAGGAGAATCTGTACAATCTTCCTTATACGTCCATTTCTCAGTGTGCTTCTCAAGAACAAACATATGTATGGCTTATGCCTTTTTCACATTCTGAAAAGAATTAACTTACTACCTACATAAAACTGCTTGGGTTCCTGGTCACCCCATTGTTCAGATTAGGGACCTGTAAGAATGCATTACAGCCCTTGTACAGCCTGACTTTCTTTAACAAAAATGAGACTGCTGTCTGGTTTTGACATATCCATATGGCCAGGTGATCTCCCAGTTATGTGAACTTGTAGTCCGAGACAATAATGTACAGCTAGGGAATTTTTACATCAATACATATGTAACAACATTACCATAATTATTAATACTATTACCAGTGGTAATAACAGTAATAATAATATTACACTAACATCTATAGAATCATCAGATTTCATTTTTTAATTAATTCACAAAAATATATACTAGGAGACAGTCACTACCTCTGACAAGAGGTTAGATGGAGGTTGAAGGAGACTATAAAGCTATGAAGGCAATCTTGTAATATCACTGGGAATTGTGCTATTGTGGTATTAGAGCTCCTAAGCCACTTCTCCTTCCTTTGTCCTTGCAAATTTGCAAAAGGAGAAAAGTTTGACAACAGATGGGAAAGAAACGAAGGCAGAATGACATGTCAAAGATCACAAAATAATTAAGGTCAGAGGTGTTAGTAGAATATAATCCTTCTCAATTCTAGTTCTGTGTCCGACCTACCGGACCATAATACACTTGTATATCTTTCCACATAAATCTCTGAGGCAGCAGGAGGAATCCTCAAGACAACTATCCAGAAGGAAATCTATTTTTGTTTGACAGTTTTTGACAGAAAGCCAATCCCACTTCAGGCTCTCTCATAAATAAATACATAGATATAATCATTTAAATAACATGTTCCATCTAAGGGTCTTCAAATGTTTATCAAACACTAGACACTTACATTGCACAACAGTCTTAGTGACCCTTAAAGAAGCATCACTTGGCTGAATAAATTTCTCATTGCTCTTCCAGCTTCCACTAAACTCAAAGTTAGGAGATCCAATTCAGAGATTCCTAGACCTTTTTACTAGAACTAGCCAGACCATCTGCCATCCTCTAGCACATGAAGTACTCTGTACTTTCAAATGGGTGAGGTGCTGATAAAGAACATTTTAAGGTAATGTTAAAGCTTTATAGGAAAAGCAGAAGCTTGAAAACAGGTTACAGTAGCCATTTGTCTGGTATATTTTTATCACTTTGTAACAGTCTTCCTGTTGACATAATAGGAGAGATGTAGTGTGGTGTCTGTGTTTACCCAAACTGTCTGAATTTCTGACTCCCTGTCTGTTTCCTTGGCCTATATATTACTGTCTGATAGTCAATGATAGACCAGGCTTAGTCATGTCTCAGTATAACTCATAAACACTTTTGGGTTTTGCAACAGGTGGAAGCAGTATTTTGGTAATGTATCTATGGAAAACCCCAGATATTTGTCAAATTAACTACGGTTTTCCTTCTAATTGGTGAATCCCTTAAGAAAAAACTGGTTTTGTCATGTAAAATATCTCCTACAGAAAAATATTAGACAAAATGTATGAATGGGCTTTACAGTTTTCTCCTGTGATGTATATTTCATACATTGCCTGCATCAAAGGAAGCATAAAGGGATATTAATTTTTTATCTTTATTTTGTTTAGTCTTGTATTCTTCAGTTCAATCAAGACCTAGTTTGTGTTTTCAAAAGAAAAATATTCCTTCACATGGATAAGTAAGACTTTTTGTATTTCTATTTACAGTGATGGAATTTATTAAATTGATGATCTTCTAAGTATTCAAATATAAGGAGGGCAATAAACTAAGAGTGTTTAAAGCCAGTAGAGATATTATATCACTTACTGTGATATTTACCTTAGGATCTCAATTCATTAGGCTTCAGTGGTGTCCATGACTTGCTTATCTGTTTGAAAAGTATTTGTGTATTTGAAATATATTTCAAACACTCTTAGAAAAATCTTAATTTGCCAACCAGCTTTTATAATAATAATAAAGCCTAAAGCTGGTATCAGATACCACTGAAAAAACAGGGTAGCAATAAGTGTTCTTATGGAATGAAATACGTAAAAACTTCATAGTTTAGATTTAGTTGTTCAACTAAATTAATCCAGGAATGGGAGATCTCCACCAAGCCTCCTTTCCAATTGCTTAGTTGTATTTCACACTTCTCTGAGCCAAGGCTACTAGAATATTCTGAGGCTGGATTTTTAGAAATTAGAAACAAAATGTGTTTCATTAAGTGGAGATAGAACAGAAGGAATTCAAAATTAAAATGAGCAGTTAACTGCAGACGGGACATGATCCAGCATAAATGCACATTTCATCTTTGATTTCTGTATGCTTACCCCAGGAATGTCATAAGTATGGCCAGAGATCTTACCCCCAAATAATCCTTTTAGCTTTGTGAAGTTCTTTCCAGATTCAAGCCTGATAAATTCAGCATCTTAGTTATTCCCCAGAGGAGTAGTTAAGAGGAAGTTTAAGTACAGTTTTCTTAGCTTCTTAATCCAGTTTCCATCCTAACTCACATATGGGTTCCTGCAGGGAATTATAGCTTCCCAATTCATCGTTTAGAGCTTCTTCCATAGCCAACAGTACAGTGCACAAGTCTGTCTGTCTATTTCTATGGCATAAATTAATAGGGCACTAGAGGACTTCCCCTCCAGTCTGAGATCTTGAATGTTTGCCTTAAAGAACAAGCATTCTTTTCATGGTAGAGTGTAATAGTCTACAGATAATGGACTTTTATTATTAGCCTCTTGCACTGTATGTGCTTAATGATACGTCCCCACATGAAAACTCCACAAAGGAGGAAATTAGAAAAGCAAAATTTCTTGGCCCTAGTGCTCTACTCTTTCAGGCATATAAATGATCACTTTGACTTCCATCAATTAAAAGGTAATGCCTTCTATGTGAGAGGAAAATGAGATCCTCTGGGTCTGGATTTGTTTTCAATAAGATGGTCAAATACTGTGCACAAGCCCATGGCTTTAAATGTCATAAGCTACTTCAGGGACAGGGAAGTTTCATGTCAGGTCTGGTGCCATAGAGATTTTTGGCCTCCTACATATTCTTTCATACAGGCAGCCCACGTTCTCCATCCCTTTTCCCCATTTGGTTAAGATTTAGCCTTTCATGTCTCAGTTTTAACAGCAGCTGATCATGGAAAAATAAAGAAAGAAAATCTATGAACTGTCTGACTTGAAAAATGTCCCCTAATAGATGTTACTTAAGGGAGGAACTAAAAAGAGCAACATCAAAACTTAATGTAGAAAATTCCCGCTGAGCTAAGAATTTTGTGAGTACTCACATACTCTCATCTCTGTTGAGGATGGGCCAAAGACTATCTCAACGTACCACCACCACTGTTTAATCCTTTCTACATGGTTAAGTAAATGGCTCCTCTCCTAATTTTGAAACTCTTCCCAATGTAATTATTTTAACAAAACTGACGATTCAGCCTTTGGAATTTCTTCAGCAAATCCTTTTCTGATATTATTTATTATTGCACTTACTGCAGCATATAATCTCAGTGACAAGTGTATCCTGATAATGTAATTAGATACTACTGAGCAATTGTGTTTATGTGACTGCTTTTCCAAGATCTCTTGCAACTAAAATGCAAGTCTCAGAAGACTGTTTTAGTAATAAGATGATTCTATTCCTTCACATATTTCTATTTCCACTTGCAATTAATTTCCTCAAATTTCAGCAACTGAGATACTATTTTTCTTACCAGATATGTGCCTTGGTCTAGATTCAGTAAAATTCACACAAAAGAGTTCACCTCTACCCAAAACTGAAGTGTGGGAAAAACCTGTTTTCCCTGTGTTTAGAAATCATCTGATGACTATTTCTCACAATATCAGAAGCACACCAAACATTGGAACATGAACCAACATTTTAGTGGAGATGTGAAGCACATCCCTTTGCCACCCCGGTGAAAACAAACACGCAGGGCTATAAGCCCTTCTAAAACTCATGAGTCACACATTATCAGACAACTATTTTGAGATTGATTTAAAGGCTATGCATGTGTTATGCACAATTCTGTCTGAGGCTGGGTAAGTACTTTTACCTAAGCCTCGATATAATGGGATCGTTCTGAGAACCATCTCCATGGACATGAGTTTCCTACTGCCTTAGGCTGAAGAGAACACTACACCTAAGACTAACCTAAGAACTGAGAGTTTCCCACCTTGGGCTCATGACCCAAACACTCAGAATATCCCTCAGTGATGCTAAACTTAGGAGATGTGGCAAAGGTAGTGGCCAGTCAGTGGCAAAGCTTGAACTGGCATTTGGGAGTCTCTGTCATTCACCATGGTAATCATACAATCAGCCTTTCATGCTCTCTAAGCCATGGATGGCTCTTTCTTGTGAACTTGGCTTCTTAATTTTTTCTTTCATCTACATAGCTAAATAAATCTGAAAGGACTCTGTTATTGAAGGTCAAATAAAGGAGCCATATGGGTTCTTGGCTTGTATTGGAGAGCCACCACTTCACACAGAGTCCAAAATATTGATTTTGGGGGGACCTAGTAATTTTGGGGTTCAGAGCAGGAGAGGTCAATTAAGCTGTGGCAAAGGAAAATGTAATGCTTAAAAATGCATCTTCTAAATGACTAAAATAATAGTCAAACATCTATCTGTATGAAACCAAGAAATTGAAAGGTACATAACTTATAAAAAAGTATTTCCTACCTCTTTACGGCTTAGGGTTCCCAGAAAGCTTTTGTGGTATTAAACCATCAAAAAGAAACACCATCCTCAGACTGGCATATGGCTTTGTTTATAGGCAAAAGAAGCTCAACCACGACATCCAGAAAAAAGGGACTAGAATTAGCCTGGTCAAATGAAAAATTTATCTGAAAAGTCATACATCAGCAAAGCTAATGGGATCTTGTGAATGTGAATGTTAATGTCAAATAGTCACTGTATACTTAACATTTGCAGAGCTATTCTGACCATCAAAAAATTACATAAAATGGATCAAAAAAGGACTAAAGCTTAAAACTATTAAGTAGGTGATTATTCTCAGCCAAGAATATTCCAAAGAATATCCAAAGATACATCCAAAGATTGCCTCTGGTATTATACAGTTGGATAAATATTCTTCTGTCAGAAGGCTAGGTAAGAAAAGATGTTCCTAGGGAAAGTGGGATTATTAGACTTACTTTATAAACAAAGAGTTTCTAAAAGACAGTGTCAAAAGATGATATTAGCAGTCCATGACAGCTGCTTGGTCTGTTAGCATTACTGTCTAACGTCATACTGTTACGGGATTTAATGAGAACATCATAATTGAGTGAGAAGCAGGAGGGTCTACCCCAGCAAACTCCATCAGAGAATACATGCAATAATGATAGCATTAATAGCATAGAATGGATTTGGTACTCTTTAAAAAGAAGATACTGCTCCAGAATAGATTCAACAGTCATTGTACATGCCTTGGAAACTCATGAATATACACTGCTATTAGAAATAGACCTCATATTTTTATTACTATAAATCCACACATAACCCATTTTGGAAAGCTTTATATCAAAAGCCAAGCAAAAGTGTCAACAAAAGTATATCTGAATTACTCCATTGTAAATGGATCTGAGAACACATTATTACTTTACCTGCCTAAATCATATGCTTTACTGTTTTCAGCTATCTACTTCTTGTCTTCCCTTAAACATGGAAAGTGTTTCCTGTAGTATTCCAACTTTTCTGAGGTCAGTGCTAAAATGTTTATAGGCACAAGCAAATCTTTTCTGGGTCCAATTAGATGCTTGAGATAACAAAACATTAAACAGGAGATTAATCGCAAAATATATTCTCTGCTTTATCCTTTGACATAACTGCCTCATGTTTAACAACTGACATTGGTGATTATGTGTGCTGGTAATGCAGATCTTAATGGAGCTCCCTGCCAAGCCACCCACAGCAGGAGCTGGCACATGGCCTATGCTGTGGATAGATCAGAAATGGCATGTATACGGACTCAAGCAATTCTTGTGGTGGGACTGACAGCTGCTCAGTGTTAGCCGAAGGTGTGGAGAAGAAAGGACTACTTTGCTCTGCCTGACACCCTTGTGGCAAAACTTATACCTGGCATAAATGTGTACCATACCACTGAAGCCAATTAAACTCTGCCTGTTTATGCCCTGGCTATAATTTGGCCTTTACTTTCAATCTCATTAATAGAGTAACGCAGTTGAGAGCCAGTCATTCCTAACCAGATATATATTTTGCTACTGTCTTGCTAATGTAGACTTTGAATTTCTGCCAAAAGGCCTATACCAAATTTAATTGAATAAATATTGGAATGAATTTGAGTTTGAATCATAAATTCATTTTTGAAGGAGTGTTTTCCAGTACCAGCTTTCCTTTGCAGGTGATCTTTTCCTACAGGTGACAGTCACTCATTCTTGAATCCTTACTGATAGGCAGAAGCCATCTCCCTGGTCAGCTTGTATTTCTTTTCTCAATTCATGAAAACCTGTTGTCTCTACTGGCATATTTATTGCTGCTCTTGGAGATATATGAACTATACCAAGCATAACCTGACCACAGATGGTATAAAGCTCACTTTAATCAATCTCTTGCTGTGTTCCTGGAATCAGAACTGGCCTGGCCCCAACTTCATAAGCTTGCCATGTCAATGCCCAGACTGTACAAAACATCAGTTGCATGGGGCACTAATCTGTTTATTTTTGTACAACGAGGTATAGGCTGCTTTCACAATGCAGCTTTCACATGAGAAAATGTTTGTTTGCTGTTGAACGATACCTTGCAATTTCAAGGGCCACTAATCTGTCTTTCCCAAAGGACTGCAGGGTTTTTATACAGCTCATCTCATAGCAGGTAAGCAGACGATATGGAAAGCTTAGATCTTTCATAAGCTGTTTTGAGACAATTTTGTGGAAGTCCTTTGCTTAGAGATAACTATTACAGCAGTGGGGATTGGGTTGATAACCCGCTCGTTAGGACTGTAGTCTGGAGAGAAAGATGACTCAGCTTTCAGCACAGTCCTGCTGAGACTGGTAACCACCTACACCTGGCTCCCTTTGGCTTCTCATGAGGGACAGGAGGGTCAGCACCTGCCATCGTCTGGCACCCAACAGCAGGTGAGCAACAGTTCTGACTGTTAGAGAGAATACTTTGGGTATTAGCCAGTAGAGCAGCTTCCTTACAGGTCCTTTCTGACCTGCCTGTAAAGACACGGTTGGTAACAAAAAGAAGTGACAACTTCTACTAGTGTTTCTTAGTGCAGGGCTGTTGCTCATTGTTCGGCTTACAGCCTATCTCTTGATACTGACAAAAAACATGGGGTAATGAGCAGGTTTAAAATGTGACAAGCCAAGCCCTCGATGAGCACTTCTTCAGGGAAAAGCAGTGTAATCCTCCAATATCAGATCTGAATGGATCTAAAAGCTTTGCAATTACCTGCTGCTAAAGAAATACAGTGTCTAAATATAAAATCCTTTACTGACATTAAAAAAAAAGTCATTTGTACCCTGGTCTTACTGAATGTTACAATAACTCAAGAAGATGGAGAATAGAGTTTTGTTGGAGCAGCATCCTGCTTATCACCATACTCACAAAGTCAGTTCTACACAGTTTTCGTCAGTGGAACTTCTTGAGTACAGTTCTGCAAAATGCTGAGTGCGCATAACACCGCTAAAAATTAAGTGCTCCTCTGGAAATAAAGACTTTAATGATTTTTTCCTTAATTGCTCCAAATGTATGATATGGCTGATGTGATTCAACAGTACATTTTCTAACGTAGATCTGCCTTGGATGTAAAGAAGTTTGAAATGAAATTTTTCAGATTGCACAGTAGATCCTAAAAAGGTCCTTCAGTTTCTGTGTAAGGCACAGAGTAGCTGAGGAGGGACAATTCTTCTGTTCCCCACATTAAGAGTAATTGTAAAGTTCAAATGAGAGTAGTCTTTAAAAGACTGTGTTTTCTCCATAATGTTTTCTAAAGCTCTCTGACTGGCACTTCAAATGTTGCTTGAAAACATCTTTACCTTCTTCTGCCTGTTTGCTCCCTGGGGAACAAATAGCAGAAACCTTTTAGTTACACATTCCTGAGCACACAAAGGAGAATAAAGTGACTGGAAGCAGATGTAAATCCTGCCTGACCAACTTCATTGTTTTCTATGATAAAATGACTACTTCTGTGGGTGAAATGAGAGCAATGGAAATCAGTTACTTTGATCTTTGCAAGGTTATTAATATTGTCTTCTACAATATTCTTGAATCCAGTTTAGGACATTATAGACTGGATGGGTGCACAGTGGAAGGGTAAAAACATTTTTGGGTGATCAGGCTCAAAGGATGATGGCTAATGAGTTGTGCTTTTCCTGGAAGCTGACAAAAAATAGGCAATTGCAAGGGTCTACTCTGTGACCTGTCCTGTTCACCACTTTTATCATGCGGAGATAACCAGCCTCCATAAGTTTTCAGATTACATTAAAACGGAGAGAAAAACTGAAATTATTGAGAACTGGTCTGTCATTCAAAGTGACCTTAACAACTCTGAGGAATGGGCCAACAGGAACTTCATGAAATTCCACTGCTGCAAATGCCAAGTTCTGTATCTTGGAAGGAAGAATCACCAGCAACAATACAGACTGGGTTGAATCTGGCTAATGAGCAGACTTATGACTTATGGGGCTTCACAGACAGCAGGCTGAACGTGAGTCAGCAGTGTGCTGTAGCAACAAAGAGGGCCAACTACATCCTGGGTGAACAGAAAAGAGATCAAGGGTAGTTATTAAATTCTATATCATCGCTCATGAGACCACATATAGAATGCTGCATTCAGTTTTGCCCCTCATCCAGCATATAAAGAGATTTTTGAAAAACTGAAGCAAATTCATAGTGGCTGGAACATCTGCCCTGTGAAGTATGGTTGAAGGAGCTGGGCTTGTTCACCCTGAAGAAGGTAATGCTTCAGACAGCATAACCACTACATAGCTGTACCAATGTCATCATCAAGAAAGTGTTATTAGCCATCTTCACAGTGCTGTGTGGAAGGTAAATGAGATATAGCACACATAAATCCAAGCAAGAGAGTCTCAGACTGAATATACGGAGAAAACTTTATAAAATGAGGGCAATCAACAGTGAATAAGTTGTCCAGAGAGGTTATGCTGTTTCTATCCTTGAAGGTTTTTCGGAACAGATATGGACTTGTGCAAACCATTTGACACTGTCCTCCATTACTTCTCCACACTGGAAAGAGAAAGGTTTAATGGATAGATCACTCAGTGGATAAAGAATTGGCTGGATGGTCACACTCAAAAAGTTGCAGTCAATAGTTTGATGTACAAGTGAAAACTGGTGATGAGTAATGTTCCACAGAAGTCGATATTGGGGCCTGTACTGTTTAACATTTTGTTGGCAACACGGACAGTGGGACTACGTCAGCAAGTTTGTGGATGTCTCAAGTTAAGTGCTGCAGATGACATGCTGGAGGGAAGAGATGCCATCCAGAGAGACCTTGACAGGCTTAAGGGGTGAGCCATGTTGTGGCTCACAACATGTGGTTCAACAAGGACAAGTGCGAGATTCTGCACCTGGATCAGGGTAATCCCAAACATGAACAGAGGCTGGGCAATGAGTTGATTGAGAGCATCTCTGCAAAGAAAAATTTAGTGGTGTACGAAAAGCTTGACACAAGCCAGCAATGTGCACTTGCAGTCCCAAAAGCCAATCATACCCTGGGCTGCATGAAAAGAAACATAGCAAGCAAGTTGAAGGAGGTGATTTCCTCTCTGCTCTGTTCTCTTGAGACCCCAGCTGGAGTACTGTGTTCAGCTCTAGGACCTCCAGTATAAGAAGGATATAGACCTGTTAGAGGAGGTCCAGAGGGTTTACAAAGATGATCAGAGGGCTGAAACACTTCTCCTATGAATAAAAAGTCTGAGAAAGCTGGAGTTACTTAGCCTAGAGACGAGAGGGCTCCAGGGAGACTTTATAACATCCTTCCAATATTTAAAGGAGATCTACACCAAAGATCATAGAATTCACAGAAATCATAGAATCATTTGAGTTGGAAGGGATCTTCCAAGAACATCTAGTTCAACTCCCCTGCAATGAACAGAGACATCTACAGCTAGGTGAGGTTGCTGGGCTGCCCTGCCCAGCCTGACCTTGAATGTCTCCAAGGACAGGGCATCCACCACATCTCTGGGCAACCTGTTCCAGTGCCTCACCATTCTTATTGTAAAAAGCTTTTACTTATATCCAATCTAAATCTCCCCTCTTTTAGTTTGAAGTCAGTTCCTCTTGTCTTATCATAACAGATCCTGCTAAAAAGTCCCCTTCTTTCTTACAGCCTCCATTTAGATATGGAAAGGCAGATATCAGGTCTCCCTGGAGTCTTCTCTTTATCAGACTTTTTATCAGGGACTCATTAGTGGAGAGTGCAGTGAAGGGACAAGGGCTAACAGTTTTAAATTAAAAAATGGTCAATTAGATATTAGGAAGAAATTATTCACTATGAGAGTAGTGAGGTACTGGAACAGGTTGCCCAGAGAAGCTATGGATGCCTGCAACAGTTCAAGTCCAGGTCTGGTCAAATGGAATGTGAACCTGCCTGTTGGAACTAGGTGATCTTTAAGGTCCCTTCCAGAACAAACCATACTATGATTCTAAACCATTAATACACTTGTCCAACCTCACAGATGACTATGCTTTGAGCAGCAGTTTGGCCTATAGACTTGAGATCCCTCTCAACCTGAATTATCCTTTTACTTCTTGTTTTATCACCTTCTGAGAAAATTTCTGCTCCACTATGTTTGTAACTACACTTCAAATATGCTATTGTCCCTTAATCTTTTCTCTGACTGTTCAAACTAGCTCCCTCAGCCTCTCCATGTAGGCTGTGTGCTCTCAGCATCCTGGTAGATAACCTTCATTATGTTAAGAATACCAGTTTTCTTTAGAAATAGGGACAAAATTACTGACAGTAAGCCATATTTGCTTCCCAATGAACTTGTGTGAAATCTATGTAATTGCAAGTCACCTGTCCACCTTTGCCACAGTCATGCCAATGCTTCCTACAGATATAATTCAATGCACATATTCAAGAGTAAATGTACATATATAAGCAATCTATCAAAAAAAATTAGATGAGAAATGATTTGGACATACAGACATGCCATTTTTCCCCTGAAAAAAGATGAAACAACTTGCAATGCATATTGAATATAAAGTATCCAGAGAACCAGAAAATTGAGATATGTGAACGTGACAAAACAAGAAATTGGAATTTCACCTCTGTTCAACTTGAGCCCAAATTTTCACTGATTTCAGTAAAGCCAAGATTTCATCTGCTATTTCTAAAATAATCGTGCTCAGAAATCAACTCTAAATTACAATTGTGAATAACAATTTACTCTTTATGTTGTCCACTTCTGGTTTTACTGCCTGATATTATTATCACATGTTACTGGAATAGTCTTTCATGCTTTTCTCAAAGAAGAAGAAAAAATGTAGTCTGTCTTGGCTGGGAAGTAGTGTACATATAATATATTCATAACTTCATCCAATAAGACATTTTGATGCTAGTGAGCAGCAAGAGCCCTCAGTGCATCTCTATTTTCCAGGTTATTCCTTTCCTCCAGAGCACTGCTGTATTTCAGGCACTGGCATTAACACCTAGCAAGAAACATATCAGGGTTTATTGTTGTCAGATGTGACACATAGATGTGATGTGTACTGAAAAGTAATTTCTCTTTAAAGAGACCACAGAAATCATTTTTGGTGCATGTAGAAAAAGTTGCAGCTTCAAAAAGACTCTTTTCATTTTCAAGGAATAGGGCAGAGTAATATCTTAGTTCTGCCACAGAAATGACTTTGTGCTCTAACTTTAGTGACCCAATAACTTGCAACACCAATATCATTCATCACATTGTCAGAACGAAGAACCAAGGTGGAGGGAAATAAAACATCATGTTATATTGTAGAACTAGTATTTGCTCCTTCTAAGGGAACAGGGTATCACCAGCTGATTGGTGCCTAAGCATTAGATCATTAAAAATAGTTCAGTTAGTAACTGTCATTTTAAAAGATTATTTTTTTAGTGCAATTTTTTCTAGATAGTGGTTTTTTATATTTCTCTTCACCTACTTTAATAAGGAGACTTTCAGTTTGGGCTCTGGGTGAATTCTGAGAATATTACTTCTCTTTTTTGATTAATATCTTAAAATTATTCTCTCTCCACACTAGACTTTGCTGACATGTAATTTCTGAACTGATCTAATATAATGGATCATGTTTCCTTTGTTCCTAAGTCAGTTAGAGAAATGCAGTGGATTTAAGATTCTCATTCTTAAGTGCGGGAATCAAAGAGACATGGCCAACCTCTTTTCAGCGGTCTGTGGGGACAGGACAAGGGGAAACAGCCATAAACTTGAGCATAGGAAGTTCTGCATCAATATGCAAAGGAACTTCTTCACAGTGAGGGTGATGGAACACTGGAACAGGCTGCCCAGGGAGGTTGTGGACTCTCCTTCTCTGGAGATATTCAAGACCCGCCTGGACACCTACCTGTGCAGCCTGCTGTAGAGGGCCTGCTTTGCAGGGGGGTTGGACTAGATGATCTCTAGAGGTCCCTTTTAACCTCTACAATTCTGTGATTCTGTGATTCTGTAATCTCTTTTTCACTAAAAGAAATTCATGCAGTGTCACATGGGATATTCATTAAACTGTAGAAAATGGAAACAAGTAGAGAAACTGTGATAGGTAAGAAAATGACCAATGAAATGTGGAAAAGAACAGAATGAGATTTGTCTTCATATAGGAAATTTAGTAGTGGAGTTCTAAAAGTTTAGTTTTGGGACTGAGGTTATTTAGTTATTTCATTAGGGAGTTGGCACAAGTGTCAATGTGACAAGGAAATCTATTAATGATACAGAATCAGAAAGCATCTTTCAAACACAGAATATCACGTGAGGATGACTGAATGATTCTTAGGACTGCAAATAAATAAATGGTACAAAATTCAAACTTCAAAATGAAAGACCAGACCTTGCAGGCTAGATTCAAAAGTATTCTTAGGGTAGTGCATAATCTGTTTACCTTCCATTTAGTCATATAAAAGCAGACAGCCTTCTAAAGGTAAGGCCTACATCTCCTATCTGGTCAATGAAGAGAAGTATGTGACTTTGAAATATTTACGAATGAGATAATATCTGCCTAATTTAGGTGCTTAACCTTGGACACACACATCTTTTCCTGGAGATAAATCTTAACGGTTCATTAAAACCTAAAATGAAGTGCTAAGTCAGTTACCTAAGTTCATTTGAACTGAATTAGTCCCTAGGAGCATATGGGTTTGGTATGTTAAACCTACTAGACTAGAACCAAAACCACAGAATTAAGTGCTTTGATTCTTCACAGCATGAATTATAGAACAGGCAATCCAGAAATCATTGTTGAATGGGAATAATAGAATGGTTTGGGTTAGAAGAGACCTTTTAGATCATCTAGTTCCAACCCCCTGCTATAGGCAGGGACACCTCCCTCTAGACCAGGTTGCTCAAAGCTCCATCCAGCCTGGCCTTGAATGCTTCCAGGGAAGGGGCATCTGCAACCTCTCTGGGCAACCTGTTCCAGTGTCTCACCACCCTCACAGTAAAGAATTTCTTCCCAATATCTAGTCTAAATCTACTCTCTTCCAATTTAAAACCATTCCCCCTCGTCCTGTTGCTACATGCCATTATAAAAAGTCCCTCTTCTCCAGCTTTCCTGTAGGCCCCCCTTCAGGTACTGGAAGGCCACTATAACGTCTCCTCAGAGCCTTCTCTTCTTCAGGCTGAAGAGCCCCAGCTCTCTCTTCAAAATAAATGTCAACATAAAGAGATAGATGAGACCAATAAAGAACATATATCTGAGAGGTTTTTTGGAACAGATTTTATGTATTCAGTTTCCACATACTCCTTCAACAGATTTCACGGAAGCAACTCTCCACTTTCTCTACAGTTTCAAATGCCATATTAAAAAAAAAAAACAGCTTTGGCTGTTCCAGCTTAGAATTGCTGTATTCAGAAGTATCTTTGTGTAAAAAGTTAAAACTTGAAGAAGCAAAAACAAATGCTTGTTTTGGTCCTGTCAGGAAACACATTTGAATAAATTTCTTCTATGTTTCTGTTGAAAGACAGAGGGAGAGGACGTCTTTTTTTAACAAATACCACTGGGACCACTAAAGCCTGCAAGAGAGGTTTGAGAACATTCTTAGCTCTCCTTGCAATCCACCATACACAGTGACAAGGAGTATAGAGGAATCTCTCTGGAGAAGCCTTATAAATCCCCTAAGAAAATAAAAATAATCTTTCCAAATTATTCAGAAAATAATCAAGTAGTCACACTAATTGGGAAGATATCAGCCTCTAAAGAAAATCTGGGTATGGCTGAAATTTTCAGTTTTATAAAACGATGGAAGAGTATGTTGAAATATTTCCTCTAAGAGAAAGTGTATCAATTTCCGGAGGGAATACAACTTATTTCTGGGAAGAAAGAAAAAAGTGCAAAATAGAAGAGTTTAATAAGGGTTGCTGCTGTTCTTAGAGATGTTTCCCCGGGAGTTCAGGAAAATGTATGAAAACAGGACTGTAAATAAATGAGCAGTGAAAAGCAGTGGACTAAGAACTTCATGGAAGACTTTCCTTTATAAACATCTAAAGAAGTTGTCTTAAATATATATATATATTTTTTTCCTTCATGAAATTCCAGAGTGGTAGGAAAGTAGAATAAACAGATAAAGGATTTTGATGAGTAATCCATTTTGGGTAATGGATTCCACAGGATATTTTATGAAACTAGCAGAAAGAAATTACTCCTTGTTAATTATTCATAGATGAATTCACAGGAATAAGTTTTCCATGAAAGCAGATGTGGTAATAGACGATAGCATGAAAGCAGAGACACTATTCTGTTTACATAGCTAAAAATCTAAAAATTACATTAAAACGAAAGAATAAAGTCCAGCCTAGAACCTTCTGTATAAAACTTCAGCTGCTCTGGTAACTTTACTGGAGCAAAATAGGTTAATTTCTGTAACAGAGAAACTTTACTCCATTCAGTAAGTGAATAACTAACCAAAAAAGCAAATATAACTACTGTCACCTCTCAAATATTTCCCTGAGCTACAAACAATACTTCTTCCTCATTTGAATTTTGTCAGACAGCTATTGTTCAGTCTTAAAATGATTCAAGACTATACAAACACATTGTCCAACTCTACAAAAGCCCTTGCTATTTTCATGTCAAAAAGTACAGAAAACACAGTCTGTAACCAAACCTTCCATAACTGCCTCTCATTTCTATACTATATAAGAAAACTTAGATACTGTAATATCCTTCCCTGAGATCTCTCTTGACTGATGATATCAAGTGCCATTCTTTTTGTCCTCTCAAACAAATATTTTGCTAATGTTCTTTATCAACATTTGCAACTTGTCACTCAAGCTTTCAGGGCTAATGATAGCAGCAACAAAAAAAAACAACAACTCAGCATAGGTACTTGTTTGCTTATCACTGGAAAATTTATCAACACAACCAACCACTTTCACTTCAAATCATAGGTGAAAAACTCGCTGTCAGGGATCACATACATATTCTAAGTTTTGTTGCAATTATCTACACCTCTTCACTACATTTATAAAATGCTTGATTAGAGGAAGTAAGTATCTGGCAAGATTCTTGCAGCATTAAAAACTGGTTCTCTCAGGGTTCATTAATCTTGAAAAAGGCAAATTGGTAGCACCATTAGTAACAGTATTTCAGTGGTGTGCTTTATGAATAAAAACATAAATTTAACATACAGGTAAATCAAAAAAGACTCCTCTTACACTTTTTCAGCCTCTCTAATGCTGAAACGTTACAATCCAAATTACACAGACTGCTTTCAGAAATAATAAATATATCCCTTCAAAATGAATTCTGAGAAAACCAACTGAAACAGCTGCAACTTCACCAAAAAATAATTCAAATATTCTTCTGGCTGAGTAGTAATCATGTATCTGAGTGAAAGTAGCTTAGATTCACAGTGTTGTAAACACTCTACAAACATGTATTTTGTGTAATGGGTTAAAGAAAAACACTGAGTAAAATAAAGACAGTGACATTTAGTCTTTGCCATTTGTACAAGTCTTGCAATAAGACCTTTAGCACAAGACATCCTAAAAACACTGATGCAACTGACATACTATATCAGTACTTCTCACTTGCATTTTAGTCACATTTTCTCCATCACTGTCTAACCTCATATGTGGTTCATCTATAAACATAGAGATCATTTAGCAGTCATAGGATAATTTAGTTAAGAAGGTCTTTAGTCCATCCACCTGCTCAAAGCAAGGTGAGCAAGATCAAACCATTATGCAGGGCTTTATCCAGCCTGGTCTTGAAAACCTCCAGGAATGAAAAATGCACAGATTCCCTGGGCAACCTTTTCCAAGGTTTTCCTTATATCCAGTCAGAACCTCCCATTTTATTTTACATCCATCATGTCTCATCCTTCCTCCACACCACTGTGAAAAGCGTGACTCAGCCTTCCTGATAATCTCCTCATAGGTACAGGAAGGCTGCTCTAAGCTCTCTTAAGACTTGACTCACCCAGACTGAACAAGCCTAACACCTTCACCTTCTCTGTAATCTCCCCCATCTCCTGTTCTCCCTCTCAACCTAACCTGACCATCCAGACAGACTCAATTTTGTTCCAGGGCTAAAAGAGAAGAACTGTTTCATCTTTTTACTATTACCATATGAATACATACAGATTGAAAACATGTATTAGGAAAAATATGCCCAACCTCATGCATCTCAGTCAATGCTTCTTAAGGATAATATAAATAGCAGTATTTTTTCTATATTTTAACAAAGAATTAATTTGAGCAGACTTTTTCTGTTCCATTTCAATTGACACGTTGCCCTATTCCACCTCCACAGCTAAGGTTTTCAGGCTTCATTTATGCTATATGTATTCTGTTTATTAAACTACTTTTAATTTCACATTCTTCAAATTTGATGATTGCAGTCAAAGACAAGCATTGCAAGTTAAAGCATTTTGAGCTGGTTAAGAGTTCAATATTTGTAATGCTGCCTTGAAATCATTTGTTACGCAAAGCAATCAAAATCATTCTCATTAATAATTTAATTCTCATATTAGAAAGGATTTAAAATCCTTCTGTCCTCCATTAATTTGAGCTATGTTTTAAAGTATCATTAGTCAGTTTTTGGACCCTCAGAAATCTCTTCTGGATCAGGGCTCAAAATAATTTTGTTAATCAAATCTAATGACATATTAGAATACTATTTGAAAACACATCAGAAGCACTAACTAATCATAGAATGTCTTGGGTTGGAAGAAACCGTAAAGATCATCTAGTTCCAACCCCCTTGCCTAAATACCTCTTTAAACACTGTTTCTTTAAATTGGGAAAAATACATGGATATATATGACTGCTAGACTACCTTTAGGGGTTCCATCACTTCCAGCTGGAGAGCAGACTGACTGTGGTGATCTCAAGGAAAAAGATGCAGCATTCCTTATTGAAGGATCGCCATCCTAAAGTGACAATGATAAAAATGAACATCATGAAAATGAACATTTTATAAAATGAAGACTGAAATTAACACATTCTGATAAAATGGATTGGATGAAAAATAATGCCACAAATACTAGAAAAATTATTTCAAAATCTAATTTAGACTGCTATATAGGCAATATTCCAGAGCACAACAGCTCTAAGAATATCAGCAGAATATGCACACAAAAATAAATCAACATACATATTATTTAGCTGAAGTAATCACTTCTGACTGACATTAAGATTCCATTTAGAAGTTTTTTGTTACAAGCACTCATAGTAAGAGGCTGATAAGCAGAAGTATGAACTCAATATAACAACTGAAACTGAGCCTAAAAAGTAGATTTAAAAAAGGAAACTAAACATATTTTTTCTACCTCCTTACTTTTAAGCAAGCTACCACTTCGTATACCCTCCAGCATATACAAATCGGAACTGAACAAAATCTGTAGCACCTTCATTGCAGCAGCTGAGATAGTTGTGTATATCACAACTTGAGTAATTTTAGCTTGTTATTTGCCTGTAAAAGAAGTTTTACCATCTTTTCAGTTTTGCACAGAACTTGTTTTAACAGAATTCCTAACTTCTGACAGAATTCATAATTACCAAGTACAACGTAAAAATGTTCATGCTCTACCTTTAAGAAGGTAAAAGTGAATTTTTTCCCCACACCATGTTAAAAGTAAATATGAAAGCCACTATTCAGATTCCCATTTAATAAGGTTTTTTTTTTTTGTTTTGTTGTTTTTTAAATCCCTGTCATGGAACCCTCCGCTGATCAAAAGTATTCACATACAGTCAAGGATCTTGCTAGATTTAAGCTTTTATAAAACAGTATTTCTCATTGCTAGTTCTTTAAACAATGTCTGTGGGGATTTTTTTTTTGGAAAAGAACAAATTAACAACCTTTATATCTACAAAGAGACAATTATAAACAGAAATTATAAACAAATTTAGAAAAGTCTACTATTTTAAAAGAATTAAGTCATGCAAGTGAAGTCTCCAAAGTGGTTCTAAGGTTAATCTTTTTTCCTAATAAATTGACTTTTGGTTATTTCAGTAGTTAATACTCTAATGTGGCTTGTATTGAGGTAGCTGCACACACATACATAGTTTTTTCATATAATTCCTTTTTCTTCTTCCTTCTTGGAAGACAGATCACATCCCATGTACACATGCCATTCCTACTGTAGCTGATAATTTTTCAGACGTGCTCATTTTTTCCTAGTTCAGACATTCAAATAGTGAAATGTAAGCACAAACTTATATTTGAGGAAAGATCTGAAGGTTCCCAAGAAATGGTCCTTAATTCACATGCATATGCAGTAAGCTTCAAGGGCACATTTACTGATTTTGTATATATCATAGATTGCAAGTACAAAATATCGTGTAACTTATTTCCAATTTTTAATGCAATAAATTCCTAGAACTAGGAAAAAGACTACAGATAAAGTGTTTAAGTTTTAGGATTTAATTGCCATTCATAGCTGTATCTGACTTTCAATTCATGAACCCATGTTGGTTTTGACAGATGACTGCATTGTCTTTCAAGTGTTTTTCAATAACTCCCAGAATAATCTTCTCCATAACTTCAGCAGGCATCAAAGCGAGACTGACAGGCCTATAATTATCAGGGTTTTTGTTCTTGCCCTTCTTGAAAAATCAGAATAACATTTGCTAGCTTCTTGTCAACTGGGACCTCTCCAGATTCCCAAGACCGCTGAAAAATAATTGAGAGATCTTGCAATAACATTGTCCAAGTCTTTCAGTACCTTGAGATGAATCCCATCAGGCCCCATAGACTTATGGGCATTCAGTTGCAGCACCAAAACCCACACAATTTCAACATCAACTGGGAGCTTGCCACTCCCACAGTCGCAGTCACCCAACCCAGAACTCAGCAGGTCCCAGGATCCATTATAGATGCTAAAGACAGAGGCAAAGATATTGTTTCTGCTTTATCTTCATTCCTATTTGTGAGGTGACCAACCAATGGACAAATGTTTTCTTTAGTTCTTCTTTTGCTGTTAATGTACTTTAAAAAGCTTTTTGTTTCAGGTGTTCTTTTGTTGTTGTTTTTTAATCTATCACAGTACTGGCCAGCTTCAGCTCCAATTGAGCTTCGGTTGTATAAGTTTTTCTCTACAACAGCAAACAGCATCTCTGTAGTTCTCTTCTGGACCCTGACCTTGATTCCAAGGTCCATATGCTTTCTTTTTTCCACCTAAGTTCCTGAAGGAGATACCTGTTGAGCCAAGCAGGCCTTCTTCTGACCCCACTTGCTTAATTTCCAACACATTGGTATTGCCTTCTCCTGTACTCTTAAGAAATAGCTCTTAAGAAGCAACCAGCATTTATGGACCCCAATGACTTCAAAAGCAGATTCCCAGGGGATTTACTAACCAGTTCCTTGAGCAGCCTCAAGTCTGCTTCCCCCAAATCCAGGGTAGCAGTTCTGCTGACAGTTTTTCCTCATATCATCAAAAATTTTAAATTCAACTATTTTATGATCCCTGTGACCAGAACAGCCACCAATCATCACTTCATCCATGAGACCACCTCTGTTTACAAACAATAGATCTAGGAGGGCACCTTTTCTAGTTTGCTCCCTTAATACTTGTAGTCAAAAAGTAACCAATGTGCTTCAGGAATTCACTGGACCTATTTGTGTCTGCTGTATGATAGTCCCAGCTAACATCTGGGAAGTTGAAGTCACCCATAAGGACAGAGGCAACTGATCTAGAAGTTGCCCTTGATTCTTTATAAAATACTACACCAGCGTCATCATCCTGGTGATCTATAGTAGACTCACACAACTGCTTTATTAGCTTTTCTCCTAAATGCTTACCCAGAAGCTCTCAACCACATCATCAGTCCAACTCCTCCTTTACATACAACACTACTCATCTGCCTTGCCTACCCTATCTCTCCTGAAGAGCCTATAACCATCCATCACACCACACCAGTCACAGGATTCTTCCAACCATATCACACTTACACTAATGATGTCATAGCTCTGTGACTGAGCCAAAGCTTCTAGTTCCTCATTTATTCCTCATACTGTGTCCATTGGTGTACAAATGTTTCAAATGTGCTCCAGGGTACTCAGTACATCATGGAGCAAAGTGAAAACCATCACCAGCACAGTCCCACAAACAGTCACACAGTCCCACAGTGTATCATTAGTAACCCTGATCTTTATCTCTTTTCTCCCTTGAAACCTAGTTTGCTTTAAAGCTCTTCCAAACCAGCTCACTAACTTGTGAGAAAAAATACTTTTCAGTCTTTGAAAAAGGTGGCTCCAGCAGGCCTGGTGTTATGTAGACCATCCTGTGACTGAATAACCTAATATTCTGCCAGGGACATGAACCATGACGTCAGGTATCAATAAGCTAAGTCTGTTTCTCTTTGCCCAACCTTGAATATCTCCAGGGATGGAGCACCCACCACATCTCTGGACAACCTGTTCCAGTCCTTCACTACCATTACTGTAAAAAAAAAAAACAACTTATTCCTTACATCCAGTCTAAATCTTTTATTCTGAAACCATTTCCCTTGTCCTATCATGATAGACCCCACTAAAGAGTCTGTTCCCTTCCTTCTTACAGCCCCCCCTTGGATACTGAAAGGCTGCTCTCAGGTCTCCCCAGAGCCTTCTCTTCTCCACGCTGCACAGCCCCAGTGCTTTCAGCCTGTCCTCGTAGGGAGGCATTCCATCCCTTGGATCATTTTTGTGGTCCTCCTCATGATGCCCCACAACATAATTCCCTAAAACTAGAATGACAGAGAATACTACCCATGCTCCTGAATACTTCACCAATCTTTCAAAACCTTAAGTCTTTTTGATCACACTTGACTTCTCATTACGACTCGGTCACTACCCATATGAAAAGAGCAAGAACAGATAATAATCTGAGGGTCGTACCAGGCTAGGAAGTTTCCTGGTAATATCCTTAACCCAAGATCCAGTGAGTCAGCAAACTTACCTAAAAAAAAGTGGGTCTGGTTGGCAAGATCAGGCTCTGATCCTCTACAGAAATAATCCATAATGTTTTCTTTATGGAAATGGTCATGATGGGGATAAGCTGACCTGACCTTGTTGACTCCTCTTGCATAGATGTGCCATCATTCACCTCATCATGTCCCTGTCCTTCCAATTCCAGAGCCTTATATCTGTTGTGTAAGGGCAAGGGAAGGTAGACAAGGAAGAGCTTTTCCCACTGACCTGAGCAGAGACTTATTTCCACTCACCTCTATCCCTCAAGTCAATGCCTTCTGCCTGGTAGAGAGAGTACAGAATCCCCCTTGTCATCTGTTATGCCTAATTAACATTTTTGATCCACCGAGGGCAGAGTACAGTTCTACCAGTCTCCTCAGGCTCACAGATGTTCCTCAACCTGTCCACTTCCTCCCAAAGGCCAGCCACCAAGCTCAGCAGTTCTTCTGTCTGGGTGTATCTCCTACAGGTATTCTTGCTACTACCCTCAGACACCAGTAGAAACCTCTGGCACATCCTGCACTGCAGACTCA
This sequence comes from Aquila spilogaster, assembly GCA_024606505.1. NCBI lineage: Eukaryota > Metazoa > Chordata > Aves > Accipitriformes > Accipitridae > Aquila > Aquila spilogaster. The sequence continues at coordinate 38,229,618 of JANHGO010000063.1, forward strand.
GGTGGCTGTGTTCCCTTGGAAGCTCTGTTTGGGTAGCCACATTGGTCCCAGCAGGTGCTAATACCACAGGGGACACATAGGACATAGCTTTCTGTTGAGTGGTCACCATTGTTTGAACACCGTGGGGAAAGTTTGACCACTGGACCAGGGATGTTGGGGGTGAAGAAACTCCCTCAGACACTCACCAGGTACCTCACAAGCTTCACACTGCTCTCAGCAGGCAGCAACTGCTGCTGGTGTGTGCTTCACATGGCTTGAACCGGCACAGCAGGGACAACTGGCACTGTCCAACTCTCACCTGCTCCTATCACAAGACCTGTAAGCCTATGCCAGCCAGTCCCTCCCCATACACAGCCCAAGGGCCCAGAAACTTCCTCAGAATCACAACCACATCAAAATATCTCCCAAACCTTGCATTCTTCCCAGCAGGTGGCAGCTGCTGAGAGGGTTACTGCTTTTTACCTTTAGTGTTTCTCCAGTTAAACTGAACAATGAAAGTATGTTTCACATGTTCATAGCCTGTCAGTTCTGAATGAGTTTCATTTCTAAGTTCCCACAAACTAGGATGCAGCTGCATTGCTTGAATAATGAAATTACTGCTGAACATTTTTAAATAGTGTGAAATTTAAACACTGTGAAATAAATTATCCTAATATTAAAGATCTCAAAAAAAAAGATCTTGTCTTAACAAAACCAAGATTCTCTAGATAACGCACCTTTAACATAGCTTATTGAATGTCAAGAACTTCTTATTTTCAAGAACTTGCACTACAGAAACAACGATTGAGGAAAAACCATCTGATGTGTGTATTATGATAGATTCCTTCATTAAATAATTCTTTTAAGATGCTACTTCCTAGCTAATAGTTTTCTTCAGCATAGTTCTTATATTTAAAAATAAAAACAACCACTAATGGCCTTCTTGGAGTTCTACAGTATTAACCCTGGTAAGGGATTTAGAGAGCCTGATGCTAATTGCACACCTGTTGAATGCAACACTTGTTTTGCTTCCACAAGCTTATTTAGAACAAAAAGTTACCCACAGTTTGTTTAAACTAAAAAAAAACACTTAAAGGGGAAAAAGAAAAGGCCTACTTGCCACAAGCTTTTTCCATGAAGTTTTATAACTACTGCTATCACTATAACTGATAACTAATATTTTATGATTTTATAACTAATGCTATGATAGGCATCCTTATAATCACACTGTTCAAAGAGCTAGTCAAAATAAGTATCAATTGAAACTTGTGTCCTCTTAAGAGCTGCTGTTAAGAGATTGCGTCAAGCTTCTCAAGAACACCCATCAAGCTTCATCCACAGGATGACATTCTCATTAAGATGAAAATTAATCAATAGTTAGAACAACAGCAACTAGAATAAACAACTGCACAAGAAGATTGTGTTATGTTTGTTTTTTTTTTTTTTTTGTTTTGTTTTTAAGATATTAGCATTCAAGATTTCAGAAAGAATTTCTGCCATAAGAACTCTTGCCTTTGGCAACATTACAATACTACTCAACACGTTATTCAAATACATCAAGTCTAATTGCAAATTAATTACAGAGATCTTCCGAAAGACAAAACTAACTATATACCTATTTAAAATTGAGAATTGTTTACATCAATATGTTGTTGCAGTAAGTGTAGTGACACTACCATTTCTTTAGAATAAACTCACACATTACTTTTCATAATTTCAACAGAATGAAAGTTATAAACTGCTCCAAAGGAGAAAGATCTTCTGGAAAAAAGAAAATCTCACATGTTAAAACTGCACAGTTGAGCATACATGTCTGAAATTAAAACATTTTCAGTGGTTTTATCTATCAGTGACAACATCATAAAATATCTGACTTTAAAGGCAGCTAAAGACACATTTGCTTTATCATAATAAATTGATTTTGGTAACATACATCACTACTTAGTCTGTGCACCATCTGCAGGTAGTCTTCATTTGAGCCATGTCTAGAATTATCAGCATGATGATTAGCTGCATTTCCAGACAACTGACTGGAAACTTTACTTTCATGGAGATTCCTCATCCCAGCTGTGACAATGGGACTGGACACTGAAGCTGAAATACAAAAAGAGTAAATAATTATGCTTATATATATATACACACACACACGGATTCTTGAAGGTTTCACAGAAAGCAACATAATTTTGGATATTAGTGAGCTAGAAACAAAAGGTCTGGAATCTGAACAAGAATTTTTCTTTTCCTTGATTGAATCCTTTTGCCAAAAACACCTTGAACAAAAATCAGATACTTGAGATTTGAGCTTTCAAGAGGATTCAAAACAATCTAAATTTCATGTACAGATTAGCCAAGCTCACTCCAAATCTATCCTAATATCAGTATCATTTTCATACATGTTACAGAAAATAATTTTCTTAATTTGTATTCACTTCCTTTAGTACATGAAGCTTCCAATGTATTCATGAGACATGCTACATTGCATACAGAACAGTTCTATATATATATTCCAAGGAAACAGCTTGTTGTGGTTTAACTCAGCAGGAGGCTATGCACCACACAGTTGTTCACTCAGCAAGATGGAGAAGAGAATAGGGGAAAAAAAATATAGAAGTTGCGGGTTGAGATAAAATCATTTACTAAGAGAGAAAAGGATAACAGTTATGACCATATATAGAAACATCTATAACAAGTATTGCACAAGCAATTGCTCACCACCCCCTGACCGATGCCCCATCTACTCTCAAGCAGCAGAACAGAAAAAGATGCACTCCCACCCCCTTCAAAACTCCTCCTGCATGATGTCATATGATATGTAATATCCCTTTGGCCAGTTTAAGTCCATTGTCCTAATTCTGTTCCCTCCCAGCTCCTTGGGCCCTTTGCTGAGAATGGCCTCGACTCAGCAAATAACGATAAACATTGTGTGTTATCAACATTGTTTTTCTCCTAAAAGCAAAACATAGCATGATACCAGACACTCTGAAGAAAGCAACTGTCCCAGCTGAAACAAAGACACAGCTAAACTTCAAAACAGATTATTTAGATGAATCCAATAAGAAATCTACTTACCAACAAAAAAAATACCTACATACCTTTAGCAGTGCTCATATTGTTCAAGATTGTATTTAGAAAAGAGAAGAACAGAAATTCATTCATTCTGAAGGTCATCTTTACCAGTTCCTGTATACTTTGAGTATAATTCTAAACAACTCAGCAATAGCCTACTCTATATGACAAAGGTTTGTAAGGCTAAATAAGCTGTAAGGAAAAACTCAGATAGATAAGCAGAAAATAAGGTTTTGGCTACTACAGATAAATCACAGAATCATAGAATCACCAAGGTTGGAAAAGACCTACAAGATCATCCAGTCCAACTGTCCACCTATCACCAATA
>JANHGO010000063.1:38233090-38280202 GCA_024606505.1 Aquila spilogaster
GTCAGCTGCCCTGGCTATGCCCCCCCACCTCCCAGGTTCCTGTAAAAATTAACTCTATCCCAGCTGAACCCAGGACATGTAGTCATGTCCTTGATGAACAGAAATTTCTATGTACATAATATGGTACACTGAAAGAAAAAGTAACATTTCACATAGCTTATGAAAAAGCATTCAAACATACAAAAATGTAGAATCAGGTAAAAAAATCAATAGAAATAGTGCGATGCCTAATTTCTAAAAAAACTCTTAATATATGTTAACTGATTGCATGGTGAGGTATATTCAATTCTTAAAATTACTATAGAATCTGAGAATTTTGTATGTATTTTACTAGGTTCTTATTCAGGTCCAATCCCCATGAGTTTCAATAAGTTTCTGATTCTGAAGATCCAATCATGTCAGAGTAACACAATTTTTAAGGTCTGAAAAAAGGTGTATAAATATAAAAAATCATTAGTGATATAAAAAAGTCATTTGCACAGAGGTCCTACCAAACATCATGATGACACAAAAAGATGGAAAATACAACTCTCTTGGAACAACATCTGCTTCATCATGACTCTCACAAAGTCAGTTCAAAAGAGTTTTCTTGAATGGAACTTCTTGGGCATATTCTTGCAAGATGCTGAGTGCTCATAAGACTACTGAAATGCCAGTCTTGAAGTAACAGCTTTATAATTTCTTTCTTTATTTCTCCATCTGTATGATAAGGCTGATAGCATTCAACAACTTTTGTAAGGCACTTAAGTCATCCTTGGATGTGAAGCAGTTTGAAATGAAGTCATTCATATTGCACAGTAGATCCTAAAATGTTCTTTCAGTGCCTGTGTAGGGTGGTTGAGGAGGGACAATGCCACCTAATTCTTCTGTTCCCAATATTAGAAGTAGTTGTGAAATTCATATGAGAGCAGCCTTTAAAAGGCTGTGCATTTTCCGGAGTACTGCATCCCACTCTGGAGTCCTCAGCACAGGAAAGACATGGACCTGTTGGAGTGGGTCCAGAGGAGGGCCACAAAAATGATCAGAGGGATGGAACACCTCTCCTATGAAGACAGGCTGAGAGAGTTGGGTTGTTCAACCTGGAGAAGAGAATGCTCTGGGGAGACCTTTTTGCAGCCTTTCAATACATAAAGGGGGCCTATAAGAAAGATGGGGACAAACTTTTTAGTGGGGCCTGTTGCGATAGAACAGGGGGTAATGGTTTTAAACTAAAAGAGTGTAGATTCAGACTAGATAAAAGGAAGACTTTTTTTACAATGAGGGTGGTGGAACACTGGAACAGGTTGCCCAGAGGGGTGGTAGATGTCCCATCCCTGGAAACGTTCAAGGTCAGTTTGGATGGGGATCTGAGCTACCTGATCTAGCTGAAGATGTCCCTGCTCATTGCAGGGGGGTTGGACTAGATGACATTTAAAGGTCCCTTCCAACACAAACTATTCTATGATTCTATGAAATGTCAGTAGCCAAACTTCTAAGATTTTCCCAGAGATATCTATTGATGGACAACATCATTTAGCTATAAAGAAATCCTGCATGTATTCTACTACTCGTTCCACCTGCATATGGGCCATATCCTACTATATCAGTAAGATCTGAGATTACTCACTTCTCAGATGTGCTCGGTACCTAGCAAGGTTGGGATCTAAACCCTCATTTAACTTCACTCATATGAAGAGAATTACATCAGTACTTAAAGGGGGCTTATAGGAAAGATGGGGACAAACTTTTTAGTAGGGCCTGTTGTAATAGGACAAGAGGTAACAGTTTTAAACTGAAAGAGGGTAAATTTAGGTTGGACATAAGGAAGAAATATTTTATTGCAAGGGGGTGTTGAAACACAGGAACAGGTTGCCCAAAATGGTGGTAGATGCCCCATCCCTGGAAACATTCAAGATCAGGTTGGATGGTGCTCTGAGCAACCTGATCTAGTTGAAGATGTCCCTCCTCATGGCAGGGGGGTTGGACTAGATAACCTTTAAAGGTCCCATCCAACCCAAACTATTCTATGCTTCTACAATTCTCTATAATGTTTTCTAAAGTGCTCTTGACTGTGCTTGAAATGTTGCCTTAGAGCATCCTTAACTAGTTTTCCCATAATCTGCTATGGGCAAAACACAGTCCTATGTATGCTACATAAAAGTCACAAAATAGCTTAATCTGATGTGCATAGAAAATATGATTGTGGTACAACAGAAGGTAAATTTCCAAAAGGCAGTAAGGTTATTATTAAAAGTAATAAATGCATCTCAACATCAAAGAGATCCCATCATTCACAGAATATTCAAAACCTTGTGAATTTTATGATTAATTACATCAAAGAGTTATAAAACCACAGATATGTTAGTTAGACAGACTTCTGCAGGTCACCTAATAGAACCTGCTACTTTAACATGGGAGATCATCAGTGTTTAATTAGATCAGTAATGACTTTGCTTAGCTGAGCCTTGACAAGCTCCAGAGATGGAAATTCCATACTCTGTTCCAGCACTGCATTACTCCTTACCGAATCTTTTACCTAATCTCCAACCCCAGTATTCCAAGCTTCAGTCTGTGGCAGGCCAGTCAGCCTGCTTGGTCCCTGGGAAAATAATGGAAGGAGTCCTTTCAGTACACAATCCTGGGCATAGAAGGGAGAAGAAGGTAAGTGGAAACAGTCAGCATAGACTTACCAAAGATAAATTGTGTCTGACCAACTTGAGTGCCTTCTATAATAAAATAACAAGGTCTGTGAATGAGATGAGAGCAGTGAATATCATTTACCTTGATCTTAGCAAGGCTTTTGATACTGTCTTACACAATATTCTTGAATCCAAATTAGGACATTACAGTCTAGATGGGTAAAAAGACAGTTGGAGGGTATTGGGCTCAGAGGGTAGTGGTTAATGTGTTGTGCTCTACTTGGAGGCTGGTAAAATGTGTAGAACTGCAGGGGTCTGTTCTGGGACCTGTTCTGTTTAACACTGTTATCTTGAAGAAATGACTGAGTGCAATCTCCTCAGGTTTGCAGATCACACTAAAATGGAGGAAACAGCTGACATGGTTGAGAGCAGGACCGTCATCCACGGTGTTCTGGACGGGCTGAAGGAATGGGCCAACAGGAACCCTATGAAATTCCACAAGGACAAATGCCAAGTCCTGCATCTTGGAAAGAAGAACTCCTGGAAACAATGCAGGCTGGAGAGACCCTGGCTGGGGAGCAGCTCTGCTGAAGAGGACCTGGGGGTCTTCATAGACAGCAGGCTGAGTACAAGCCAGCAGTATGTCCTAGCAGCAAAGAGGGTCAACTGCATCCTGGATGAAATGAACAGGAGCATAGCAAACAGATCAGGGGAAGTCCCACTCTACTCAGCACTCATGAGACCACATCTGGAATACTGCATCCAGTTTTGGCCCCCCCCAGTATAAAAAAAATTCTGAACAAGTGAATCAAATTGAGAAGAGAGCCATGATGGTTGGGGCTGGAGCCCTTGCCCTGTCAGAGAAAGCTGAGGGAGCTGGACTTGCTCTCCCTGGAGGAGGGAAGGCTTCAGAAAACCTAATAGCAACCTACCAGTATCAACAGGGAGGTCGTCAAGAAGATGGTGTCAGGCTCTTCACAGTGGTGCACCGTGGGTGCATGAGATACAACACACATAAGTTGAAGCAAGAGAGGCTCAGACTGGGTATAAGGATAACCTTTTATACAATGTGGGCACTCAAACAATGGAACAGGTTGGCCGGGGAGGTTGTGCAGTTTCTATCCTTGAAGGTTTTTTAAGACTAGACTGCGTGAAGCCGTGAGCAACCTGGTCTGACCTCACAGTTGACTATGCTTTGAGTAGGAGGTTGGACTAGAGATCTCTTGAGTTCCCTTCCATCCTGAATTATCCTATTGCCACTTGTTGAAATATTTGCTGAGAAGAGTTTGGCTCTGTCATGTTTGTAACTACCTTTCAAGTATTTCGTTGTCCCTTAGTCTTCTCTCTGACAGTCCAAAGAAGCTCCCTTAATTCCTTCATATACGCTGTGTGCCCTAAGCATCTTGGTAGATACCCTTCAGGGTGTTTAAGAGTACCAGTTTTCTTTAGACACAGAGATGCCATGAGAGACAGTAAGCCATATTTTTTTCCCATTGAACTTGTGTCAAATTGTAATTGCCTTTCAGATGTTCACCTTTCCCACAGACATTCCAGCCCTTCCCACAGTAATGCTCAAGAATAAATTTGCATATATAAGTAACCAACCAAAAAACAGTGAGATGACTCAAATGCTTTGGACATACAGATGTGCAAATTCTTCCTAGGCTCAAGCCCCAAAATGAAACAATTTGTAATGCACTATGAATACAAAGTGTCTCAAGAACCAAAAAGAGGGACATGTGAAAATGAAGACTAAAACAAGAAGCTGGAATTCTCTCTTGGTTCAGATGGATGGCAACATTTCACTGTCTTCAGCGCAGCCAAGAGTTCATCCACTATTTCCAGAATAATCATTCTCAAAGATCACCCCTAAATTACAAGCCTATATTTTGTGAATAGTAAATTGCTCTTGATCTCATCCACTTCTGGTTTTGCTGTCTGATAAGCATTATTGCACGCCAGTGTACTAATCTTTCATGTTTTTCTACTCACAGAATAAGAAAAAATACAGTCTGCCTTGGCTGGAAAATAGTGCGTGCTCATCACTTCACCCAGTAAGACACTTCTATGCTAGTGAATCACAAGAGTCCTCTGTGCATCTGTATTTCCCAGGTTATTCCTTTCTTCTGGAGCAGTGCTGTATTTCAGTCATTGACATTAACACCTTGCAAGAAACATATCAGGGCTTACTGATGTCAGATGTGACACAGGGATGTGATGTGTATTACAAAGTAATTTCTTTTAAGAGAGAACAGAAATCATTTTTTGGTGCATGTAGAAAAAGTTGCAACCTCAGAAAGACTCTTTTCATTTTCAAGGAATAGGCAGAGTAATATCTTAGTGCTGTCACAAAAATGAGTTTGTGCTCTAACTTTAGTGACCCAATAACTTGCAACACCAATATCATTCATCACACTGTCAGAAAGAACGAACGAAGGAGGAGGGAAATAAAACATCATATTATATTGTAGAGCCAGTATTTGCAGTTGCCAAGGGAGCAGGGTACCCAGCTGATTGGTGTCTAAATATCAGATCATTAAAAATAGTTCAGTTAATAACTGTCATTTTAAAAAGATTATTTTTTTAGTCTGATTTTTCTGGATAGTATTGCTTTGGTTTCTTTCCACCTATTTTAATGAGGAGTCTTTCAGTTTGGGCTCTGAGTGAATTCTGAGAATATTACTTCTCATTTTTGATTAATATCTTAAAATTATTATCTCTCTACACTAAACTTTGCTGAGATGTAATTTCTGAGCTGATTTAATATAATGGATCATGTTTCCTTTGTTCCTAAGCCGTTTAGAGAAATGCAGCAGATTTAATCTGCTCTTCACTAAAAGAAATTGATGCAGTGTCACATGGAATGTTCATTAAACTGCAGAAAATGGGAACAAGTAGAGAAACTCTATGATATGTAAGAAACTGACCAATGAAATATGGAAAAAAACTGAAATGAGATTTATCTTCATAGAAGAAAGTACTGATGAAGTTCCTAAAAGGTTAGTCTTGGATCTGATATTATTTAAATATTTCATTAGGGACTTGGCACAAAAGTGTCAATGTGATAATGAAATTTATTGATGATATGGAATTGGAAAGCACCTTAAATATAGAATATCATATGAGGATGACTGAATGATTCTGAGGAATGGAAAAAAAACATAAATGGGACAAAATAAAAAATTCAAAATACAAGACCAGGCATTGCAGGCTAGACCCCAAAGTATTCTTAGGGTATAGCCTACTCTGTTTACCTTCTATTTTAGTTGTATAAAAGCACCCAAACTTCTAAATGTAAAGCTTATATCTCCTGCCTGGTGAATGGAGACAGGTAAGTGCCTTTGAAGTCTTCATGAGTGAGATCATATCTGCCTAATTTAGGTGCTTAACCTTGGACAAAATACATCCTTGCTCTGAAGATAAATCTTACTACTTCATTAGATACCTAAAATGAAGGTATTATCTAGTTACCCAAGTTAAATGAACTGGATTCATCCCTAGGAGCATATGGGTTTGACATGTGAGACCTACCAGACTAGAATCTAAAATACAGAATTAAGAGCCTTGATCTCTCACAGTGTAAATGATGTATTAGGCAATCCAGAAATGGCATTGTTGAGTGAGGAATCTTCTTAAACTACCCCATAGCAAATGCAGAAGTTAGGAAGGGAAGCATGTCAAAGTCACGTTCCTTTATGTAGCTTAAGCAATTGAATCAAGATCCAGAATCCTTATTGGATTTCCTTTTCAAATTTACAAACTGAAGGAAGAGAAGAGTTTAGAAGTAAAGCACTTCCTCCAAATAATTAGAGATGGGCCAGGATGGACTCGTGTATAACGTAAGTCCTGAATATTTTTAAAGGGACTGACAAACCTGAGATAGGTTGATTTACACACACAGATTGTCTATACAAACTTGTGTAAGTCAGGAAACTTAAACTTTCTTACATCAGACTCTTATTCTTCTACTCATAGGCATGGGTAGAGGTTTATCAAGTCTGGAAGTGACAGATAAGACTGCACACTGTACTTGTAATTTCCTTATTTTTAAGTTGCAATTGAGACTCTGTCTCACCAACTTTTTATCTTTTTCCTGCCCTTGCGTGTATTAGAAGAAAAATGACTGGATTTCTGCAGCAGCAATAACTACTCAATATAACCTAGCCTAACTTGTATCTCTTCTGCCACAAACAGCATATTTAATGCTACCTCTAATGTTTTTCAAATGCTGTCAAGTGAGTCTTTTCCTGTGTAAGATTCCACACAGTTAAAGGGCAAAAAACTAAAAAATGTAGTATTTCAATTAGTAATAATTTGTTTACTCACCTTCATTGATTATTTAAGTTTCATGTGCTTTGATTGTTTTTTATACTTTTCCTGTGGGTTTAAAAGATTTATTGATGGTTGTTAGGGTTGGAACAAGGGCTGTGTTAGTGCCTTAATTGTTGTTAGGCTGGAAACACCTTTTACAAGGACTCCAGTAAGGACTGTCCAGCGTAATTAAGAGTAATAAAATTGGGGTTTTGATTGCTTGTTTATTTAGATAAATGAAGAAATGTTCATGATTTTATGAGTCAAGACTCTGTAAAAATTACCACTGAGTGCAAAAGTTAACAAGATGCTTATGGCTAGTAGAGTTCTTTATGCTCTGATATGCCAGGACACACTTGTTCTTTTGTGCATGGTACTGCACTGCAAAGCATGCTTTTTCCCAGGTATGTGGAGCTCTTGGATAACAAAACTGCACCTTTTAAGGACCTGGGCAAGTAATTTGGGATGGTACTACAGACATATCATCTCTTTTTAAGCTACTTGGAGAATCTACATAGGAAGGTGAAGAACTCAGTAATTTGTAATTTAGATGCTGTCAAAGACTTCTGTGTGCCTAAGTCTCTCACTAGGTCTAGTCCTCTGTGTCTCAGAGAAGCTCATCACTTATTTTTGTGGCTCAGTCTGTGGTTAGTCCAACCTTGAATAGAAAAACACAACCCAGTGGGAATCAATTAACTTAGAATTACTTAATAATTATTTAGTTTCCAAACTACTCATAAGGCCCATTAACCATCCCCAGTGAAAGCCTTACAGATTAGAAGGAAACAGCCAATTTCTACATGAGCCACTCTTGAACTATAACCTTAAAATAGGAAGTAAGGAAAGCAAAGAAGACAAAGCACAAATGGGGCCAAACTCTTCATTGCTGCCATTCTGTAAACACAAACTGTCTTTTGTGAGAGGTCTCTACATGACATATTAGTCGCATGGAGACAGTTTTGAATAAAATTAGGAAGTCGCTATGGTTCTGCCGGTTTTACATTGAAGCTTTTTCAGTATTAGATACATCTTGAGGCCTTAAATATCCATTAAAATGATCTGTTTCCTCACATAGCAAAGTAGGAAAGGTATTAAAACACCTGCTGCCAGCTTGAACTAATGTCTAATCCAATAATGTTCATGCAATGCCAGGGCAATTAAAATTATTTTTAACCTTTTAAAATTTGCATTTAAAAAAAACTAACCATTTTTTCCTACCTTCTTTCCAACCCTCTATTTCCCTTGCAGATAAGCTATATTCCAACCTGCACTTCTTTTTTTTCCCTGGGAAATGATTATGTATTACCTTTTAAGGCTCTAAATCAGCACTGTAATGATACAGTGAAATGGCTAGCTCATTCCAATAAAAATATGGTGGTAGGATCAGACTGTAAAGTTGTTAACTCTTCCCTCCTCACTTCACATTATATTATATCTATGAACATACGAGCACATCTATGAATGTACAATTTTAAAACCTGCAAAATCAAAGTTTAATCTACATATATTTAAAATAAAACTTGCAGCTAACATAAAATATAAAACTCTTTTCCAGAGAGACAGTTTTCATATGCCAAGTCAGGGTATGTACTTCAAGTTTTTATTACTAGCCAAAAGTTGTACTAGGAGCAAGAAGAATGGAAGTGAGGGGTATCACATAAATGCTCTCACATCACAGCATGCTATCCGCACCAACAGATGTTTAATTTTTCCTTTAGGATGGAAGTATGTTCAATCCTATTGTGATGAGATGTTACAGGTATGTTGTTAGGTAAGAGTTCTTTTTAGAGCACTTAAGGTGAGAAGTATCATTATAGTTACATCTTCCATATATCAAAGGAAAAGAAATTTCTCATGTGCCCTTTAACTCATTTATTAATTAGAGCATGTCTTTTAGGAAGACACTCAGTTTTCCATTCAGTGTGATAAAAAATCTACCACAGTTCTTGTCAAACTGTCTCAGTGGTTAATTGCCTTCAGTAACTGTCTTATTTTGAATTATAATATAAGCATCAATTTCTGGGTTTGGTAAACTATCTCTTTAGATTATCTTCCTACTTTAAAGTAGGTATTCTATATAAAATCTGGAAATTATATTAAAACCCTGATCATCTGTTTGTGAACTATTCAAAAAATTATTATTTATAATGGCAACTAGGATTAAAATTTAATCTCTGATATTTTTCCATAAATAGCATAAAACTGAATAGTTCCCTGAATGGATTTATCTTTTGTATGAATATCCAGAAACATATAGAGACCCTTGAAAATATGTGCATAATTTTTTTAATAAAATAACAAAAATATATAGAATTCATGTTCAAGAACACTGCCTACTTAAAAAAAACCAAAACAAAACGAAACACCTCCATCATATTTCATGCCTACATATGCCAAAAAGAGTGATCTCTTTTACTATAGATTCTTCACAGAAGAAGTGTAGGTATATTTGGTCTGAAGCCTAAGTATCGTGATTCTTTAGGGCTGTATTTTAAAATGCTGTAATGTTGTTTAATATTTCACATCCAGCATATCATATACTTCACAGCAAAATATATATTTGTTCTATTCCTGCAGTACTTGGCACCAGTTCTTTCATCCACCCTGCATGTCTATGCTGGAACAATTATGCTTTTCATTTAAGTGAGAGTATTCCATTCAGTAAGGCTACCTGAAAAATACAGATAAACTGTGCAACGGGCACTGCCACATTGTCAGCTCTTTTATAGTCTCACTGAGAGGAGGTTAGAGAAGGTGCTGCCCTTCTAAATACACTCTCACTGTTTCCCATTAAATTTTCACCTGCCAGTGCTAATTTCTATTTATAACACTGAAGTTCCTCTGTCAGTGCTAGTGTAGTGGAGGCAAAATTAAGAACCTGCTTTCAGTTCTCCCCATACAAATTAAGTATAAACTGAAATCTATAAGTAGTGTTAATTAGTAAGTTCTTTGATACTGCAAAGACAAACTTTGTAAAAATTCACACTGATGGAATTCTGTAAGTAACTTACATGGCTAACTGGATCCAACCTAGATTAAAGTTAGAATCCATAACACAGATAATCTATTTAGGACAAAGTGTTCTATCAATATATTAAAGAATATTCTCTATACTTCCTTAAGAATTGATTGTACAGGATAAGTGCAACATTTCTCACCTAAAAATCAAATCAGAGGAAAATTTGAGATTGTGGTAATGGTAACCTATGCTGTATTTAATAAAACAGTTTTTCATCCCTTTGTATCTGCATTAACTGCTTAAAGAATCTGCACCAAATTAATGTATTGTTAAACCACTCACATTTGGGAACATCTGATAATTTTTAAGCCATTTCTTTTATTTATTTTCAGGAAATCTATATGTTATAATAGCTAAGACATTAAGAAAAAAGTCATAGGTGGAATGTAGTGGAAAAATGAAAGATCTTTCCATCAGTTTGAAACAGGTTTGACAAACAGTTGGCTAAATCCAAATTTTCTGTTTCAGGATAAAGGTTGATGATTATTTCTGAATCAGAATGGGAACAAATCTTTTCTGAATTCCTATCAAACATAAATGCTAAAAGTATTTTGGTCTTCAAAAGTCTGATGTTGGAAGTATTTGTGGTGCCTAAGAGGACTTGTCAGCTCACATAACCCTTGTCACAGATGTATTAGGCAAATTCATTTCTCATAGGATGTCATATTCTAGGTCACTCTAGGTCACATTCTTCCTGTCCTTTATATGCTGTCTGTCTGCCAATTCTATGCAGTTGTCTACGGTTTTCTCTCCACTGTTCTCTTAGTCTGTGTTTACCTTATGTGCACTGTTTTCCCTGGGAACATGGGTTATTGCCTTTTGCCAGTGTTTGTGTGGTGATTTGATGGTTGGACCCAAGCATGCTCAGCTGTACATCCTCACCTCAGGTCATTGACTTCTTTGCTATAGAGGGCTGTCCACTTCACTTGGCGTTCTCCTAACTGACAGAGTCTGTCATTTCTCTAGTGAGGTCCAGATTACTTCAGGGGATAAAAATGTTTTCCTAGATCATCAGACTTTGCTTTGTTACATAGGAAGATGTTTTGCTGGATCCAACATTAGCAGATAAAGATCCTTTTCTGTTTGTTTGCCCTTGCCATCAGTTTCTTGGATGTCTTTCCAGGGGATTATGCATGCCTACTGCTATCCATTATGTTTTCAGATTCCCAGATGCCACTGAACCACTTGAATTCTCCTGCAATGTGTTGCTCATTTCCTGAGTCAATGTCAGATAGGTCAGAACTTGTGAAATCTATCTTTAGTTCCATCATCATATTTTTTGCCCTCCAGATAGACTCTCTCTCAGAAATTTGGAGATTATCCTTCTGTCATCCATATATTTCCTTAATCCTGATCTGATGTTTTCTAGGTTTAGTTGAGAATTTGGTGAGGCTATATGTCTTCTGTATTGTTTGCACTCTTCTACTGTTTAAACACATACGAAATAAGCTTGTATACCCAGATGCTAGTCTACTTATGTCCAGAGAGAAACATATGTTTTTCTTAGGTCTGTTCCTAAATCTGCAAGGCCTGCCTTCTAAGTACCCTCTGCAATTGGGCATATTTATTCTTTAAGATCTGTCCATCCATTCAGTAGCCTTCCTAGTACTTTCATGAAGTAAGGGTATGGTAGCAAGCTGATGGAACCAATATTTTGCTTTTCAGAGCTATCCTCTAGAAATCTTCTTGTTTGTGCCACCTTGCCAACAGTTGTCAGA
Organism: Aquila spilogaster; assembly: GCA_024606505.1. Taxonomy (NCBI): domain Eukaryota; kingdom Metazoa; phylum Chordata; class Aves; order Accipitriformes; family Accipitridae; genus Aquila; species Aquila spilogaster. The sequence continues at coordinate 38,244,757 of JANHGO010000063.1, forward strand.
AGCAAAATATTTTCAGTTAGAGGAATTTTACTTAAGTTTTATTGGGAATTAACATAAACTTTTGATTATTGATTCGGGTCCTAAGAAAAAAAGGAAAACATACACAATTAAACACTAACACTTTCCTCCCCTCTCCCCAGGCTCAACTGCTCACTGCTGCCAGTTAACATGATTCCAGTCTTTGGGACATTTCCACACTGCATTAGCCACCATCCAAGAGTCTGTATGTACATATACTGGGGCCAGTGATGCTCCTGAACATGTTCCAAGGCTATTTTCAAGGCCATTACTTCTGCAAACTGACTAGAGCCTTCAGTCCCTTCACAGGTGGCAGCTTCTCCCATGGAGGGATTCCAAGTAGCAGCTCACCACCTCCTGATCCCTCCTGTAATTTTGTAAGATCCATCTGTAAACAAACTCCATTGTTTGTTTTCAGCACTTAATTCATCATATGCTGGGGCTTCAACAGCCTGAGGAATGTGGTTTCCTCACATTATTGATTTACTGGCTATGGACTAATAATCTCAGCTAATCCAGTCTGGAGCTTGAACTAGGACATGCCTACTGGGTAAAGGCCAGCATACATTTGCCATGTAGCACTAGTTGCTCTTCCACTAGTGGGTTTTGAATCCTTGAACAAAAAATTCAGGACAGGTAGTCTAGGGTATAACCACAGTGGCACACTTCAATGGAATGCAGAATGTCTTCATCTGCAGCTTGAACCTCTTGCTCCACAGAAATGTAGTTATTTTGGGCTCTTTTGTAGCTCTGACTCCAGAATCCCAACAGCTTGCCTCTCATCTCTTGAGGAGCTCATTGCCACAAGCTCCTGCTCTTGTTGCCACAAACTGCTGTTCTTTCCTGTGCTGCTGTATAACAAAACTTTCACATCGCTCTCTTTCTGGATCAGTACTAATGTCATTGCATGGGCTACCTCCTGCTTGACCTGGTCAAAAGCTTGCTGCTGTTTCTCTTCCCTCCCGAAATGACTCTTTTTTGGAGGTCACTTGATATAAAAGTTTGGTCAATTGGCTGTAACTGGGGATGTGCATACACCAAAATATGTTAATGATCAAGAAGGCATTCTTGTTAATTGCTGGTGGGCATCCAAGGCACTGACTTCAGCAATTTGTTCATCTGTGATATGTCTCTGTCCATATGGCCATGATGAACCTAAAAAATTTATTTCTTGAGTGGACCATTTTAGTTTGGAGCACTTAATGGCAAATCTGGCATTGAAAAAGTAATGATTACTTGTTGAACTTCTATTGGGTGTACATGACAAGGTTGGGGCAGGGCTGCAGTGGTAGCTTCGGTGAGAAGAGACCAGGGGCTGCCCCATGCCAGAGACAGCTGCTTCCAGATGGCTCTGCAATGGACCCACTGCAGGACACAGTTGAGGAGTGTTGGTGGTGCGTCTGTGAAAATATATTTGAGAAAGGACAAAACACACCACATATTGGCTGAAAAGAAGGGAAAAATAAAGAGCAAGAAACAACCCTGTGAACACCAAAGTCAGAGAAGAAGGAGGGGGAGGAGGTACTCCAGGCGCCAGAGCAGAGATTTCCTTGCAGCCTGTGAAGGAGACCGCAGTGGATCAGGTGGATATTTACTGAAGGACTGAAGCCCATAGAGGTAACCCATGCTGGAGCAGGGGAAAGGTGTAAGAAGAAAGGAGCAGCAGAGAATTGTTATGAACTGACCATAGCCCCCTATTCCCCATCCCTCTGTTCTACTCAGGGAGTAGGGGAGAGGCAGAGGAGTCAGGAATAAAGGAGCCTGGGAAATGAATTTGAGCCTCGGAAAATGGGGGTGGATGAGGGATAGGTGGTGTTTTAATTTTTGTCTTTGTTTCTTATTACCCATATCTATTTTAACTGGCAATAAATTAAATTAATTCTCTCCAAGTCAAGTGTGTTTTGCCCATGACAGTAACTGGTAAGTGATCTCCCTGTCTTCATCTTGACCCATGGACTTTTTCCTCCTATTTTCTCCCCCTGGCCTGGTGAGGAGGTGGAGTGAGTGAGCAGCTGGGTTGGCCTCTGACTGCAGTCCAAGCTTAACCTACCACATCCTTTACTTAGTACTTCTGGAGTTGTTCTTCCAATTAATGCATCATCAATGTAATGGAAAAATTACCTGGAGATCTGCTGATTTAAGTTTTGGTGGATGGTGCCAAGGTCAATGGTAGGGCTCTGTTTGCACCCCTGGGTCAGCTGGTTCCAGGTGCATGCCATTCCAGGTGAAGGCAAATTCGAGTCCTGCTTCTGCAGCCAGAGGGACTGAAAAAACATATTTGCAACATCAGTTATAGCATACAAGGTATATTTTTTGGCTTCTAGCTCGTACAAGAGGTGCAACGTGTCTGAAAACACACCAGATAATGGGGGGGTGATTTCATTCAAAGTTAACAGCTACTGCTAACTGCCATTCTCCAGCAGGCTCTGTACATGCCAAACAGGGATGCTGTAAGGTGAATAAATCTTTGAGAGCACTCCTTGTTTTTCCAGGTAATCAATTAATTTTTGTATTTTCCCAGTGGCCCCCTTGGTCAGTTTGATACTGCTTTTGGCAAATTGCTTGAGATGCTAAGGGAACAACAGCTGAGTCTATCTCACAGAATCACATAGAATCAATCACAGACTGGCTGAGGTTGGCAGGGACCTCTGTAGGTCATCGGGTCCAATCTCCCCTGCTCAAGCAGGGCCACCTAGAGCTGGTTGCCCAGGACCATGTCCAGATGGCTTTTGAATATCTCCATGGATGGAGACTCCACAACATCTCTGTGCAACCTGTACCACTGCTTGGTCACCCTCACAGTGAAAACATGTTTTCTGATGCTCAGAGAGAACCTCCTGTGTTTCAGCTGGGGCTCGTTGCCCCATTTTCTGTCACTGGGCACCACTGAGTGAGAAGAGCCTGACTGTCTTTTTTACTTCTTCCATTCAGATATTTGTATACATTGATAAGATCCCCCCTGAGCCTTCTGATCTCCAGGTTGAACAGCTTCAGCACTCTCAGGCTCCCTTCATGTGAGAGGTACTCCAGTCCCTCAATAATCTTAGTGGTCCTTTTCTAGACTCTCTCCAGGATCTCCATCTCTCTCTCGTACCCATTGCTGGATATCTCTCTGAAACCAATGCCTGTTGTGGGCAAAACAGTCTTGAGTTGGAGAATATAGTTTAATTTATTGCCAAGTGAAACAAAATTTATATTACTGATACAGGTACTGAGAGGACAAAGCCATAAACAATTAAACACTTAGGAAACACCTTTCCTTCCCTTTTACCAGGCTCAAGTTCAGTCAAGCACCTTTCTTACTCCCTTCCTAGTGTTGGCTCACTTATTTGGACAGTGGGTTCTACCTAGTCCATCCCAATTCCTCTGTTAACGCAATAGACAGTACAAGAGGTTGGGAGGTGGTACCTAATGATTTCTTTCTGCTACTCCTTGCTTCTTACTTGTTTTGAGTTCCCAACAGTCCCCCAGGGGTGTCCCTGCCCCAAGAAGGGTCACTCACAGCCACAGTACCTTGGGGATGTCCATGTCCTGGTGTGGCTTACCCATGGGCTGCAGTCCTTCAGGAATGTACATTGCCCGTCACGGAGCACCTTCTTCCAAGAGTGCATCTTCAGCCATGTCCCCAACAACATCTTCTTTATCTTGTTCCCTCCAGAGTGGCTGCTGGTCTCTCTTAAACATAGCAGAGCCATGGCACTGGGGCTCCTTGGCTGGCTGTGGTTCTGGTGCACAATGAAGCACACTGGTGTCAGACCCAGCTAGAACTGGCTGTGACCAACCGGTTCATGGCAGTTCATGGCCTCCTCCCACACCAGTCACAACTGCTTCCCCTGTACTGAAACCCTGCCAGCTATGCCAAATACAACAGTAGAGCCATTTTTGAGCAATGCAATGTTATGCCTTCCAGACTGAAGAGATTTAATATCATTCACTGCATTTCGTCTTCATTGCAGCTTCTTTATGGAGCTTTTTAAACCCCAATAATGTAACTAAATATGTTATATTTGTCTTAAAAATTACTTCTGGAAAGTGATCCACAACAAAAAGCACTTTTAAGAATCACATCTTTAAGTATGCCCCCTTTTACACTTCCTAAAGACTTACTAGTGCATGCTGCTTTGTATCAGTGGTGCGTGAAACATCATTTAAAAATAGTGTATTGCTTTTCTAGCTTCTGAAGAGGTAAGGTTCTCCAGGATTAGTGAACCTCTTATGATTTGATTTCTTTCTTCAAATGCTGCCCCTTGCTCTCTATTTCCATATAACATCATTATATACAAAACTTCTCAAGAGTTCATGGCATTTGATGTAATGATATGTCTTTGTAGGCTTTCTATTCTCTACTACAATTCTGTCTCACAAGGTACATCTAGGCATATATTTCCACTTCAGCTTACTCTATCAATGACTACTTCCTTTATATTTGGAGATTTTTTTTCTTAGATTATAGCTATTATTGCACAGTCTCTCTTAAACTCTGTTATATATTACATATGTGACCTTTGCTCAATTATAACCAGATGGCAGAACACTCAAATTTGTATCTAGTACCTATATTGCAACCTGATATCGGGTAAAAAGAGTATTTTTCTTCTGTCTTACTCTGGATGTGATCACATATTCTACTATTCTGCTATTATTCCTGCCAACAGCTTTGTCCTTTTCCCTGAACAATGCAGTAGAGGGAAAAAAACCCAGCTTTATTCTTACTATTTTATTTTTATCTTCCCTTTTCATTTTCCTGTGCTGGTTCACATGTTGCTTTTAAACTATTGCCTTTGCAAATTTTAACTTATGGAAATTCAGGATATGCTAGAAGTTGACTTCTTCTATGGTGTCACTTTGCTGTCTTCCAAAGTACTTCTTTGTGCACTAATCAAATACTCTTCTTAACTCTGGATCTGACAACTCCCTGCCACCATGACTAATGTAACACTAGTTACTTTAGTTACATTAACTCAGTACATAGATGAAACCACATAAGGTGTCTAAAGATAAATTGATTTTTATTAAGAAAACTCTTTATTAATTTGTTGACATTAAGTACAGCAAGAATCCTAGCTACAAATGAGCTGCTGTCTTGCTTTCTTCCTTGGAAATACATCCTGCTATAACCACTACTCTTCTAAATCTAATGCTACTCTGGTCACAAACTAACATGGTTATCAGTATGCTTAACTATGATGCAGACAGCAGAGTTGTCTTTCAGTTAGAAAATCAGGTACTCCCCTTCTATTCCTGTGTGCTTGTGTGCTGTTGCCAATTCTTACCGTATTTAAGGTGCTTTTTCTTTAAATATCAATTCTCAGAGATAAGTGTTTTCATTTAAATGATGCTTGCCGAGAGAAGTTGAGTAACACCTTACGGCCACGATACAGCAGTAACAGGAAGGATGACAGCACCATTACTTTGAAGAAGTAATTTAGAATCCTAATTTAGAAACCACTCCTAGGATAGAGGATAGTGGGATGGGGAGTGTGAGTCATGCACCCACTACATTTGAAAGTTTTGGTGGTGCTGCCCAAAGTTATTAGGTTACATTGCACTGTTTAAAGGCTTCTTGTAGGTAAGTCAAAACACTTTGCAGAAATTTCAGGAAATATGGGCAAAAGCAATTAACTGATATTGGTATATATGAATCTGTGACAGTTTAAAATACCATGGGCCCCTTTCCCAACCAATATTTAGCTCTCTTGTTATGTAGGCATTAATATCTAAAATCAGAGTCAAAGTACATCACTTTGCATCCAGCTGGATATTTATTTGCCCTGATGTTGTATGGGGCAAATAAGTGACTGGAGAGGAGGAAGAAGATATATGTCCTGGTGCTCTGGCTGTACTTTCCCCATTCTTGGCTTTAACTTCTACTTCAGAAGATAGCCTGGCACAGGCTGCTCTGGGAGGTTGGAGCAGGGGAATTTCCACTGGTAGTTCAGCTATATCCCTTCCCGTGGGAGGGATAACATTTGGGCCGCCACTCAGACTGTCCTCCCCTTGCAAAAGCTCTGCCTACAATTATTATTTAGGAAAGTTCCACATGAGGTCAATACAAATGTCACCCAAACGAGGATATATAGATCATCCCTCTCGTTTTACCAGACACATTCTACTCCTTCTTACACATCCATTGAAAAGATCAGCTTGTGGCTCATTATCTTGTAAAACACTTCAGGGTACCTTGAATGTGAAAGGCAGTGAATAAAACTAGATTTTATTAAATTTAACCTTTGAAAAAAGAATAGAAAAAGAAAGCCAATAAGAGAAGTAAAGTCATCAATATAGGATGACACACAAAAGCATTTTAGACTTCACTGTCATCCATTTGTTAATCTGAACTGATAAGTTTCAGTCTGTGGAGAAACAATTGACTCATTAAGATGGGAATTCAGATATGGTTGCTCTGAGGATTTTTTCTTCTTATTATTTTAACTTAGTCCTCTGAACAGAAAAGGGAGAAAAACAAAACTTAAAGCTGCTTTACCTATTACTTTGTTCATAATAATGTGTATACCTTAGTGAAAATATAAAAGAAATATTAAAATTAGTTCCATTTCACTAGTGTGACACAGCTACTTTCCATCTTTAAAAGAAATCTGTATTCAAGGTGAAATGAGCATTTCCTTTAGCAAGAACACACAAAATCCTTTTCAAGGAGAATCACCAAAGTCACTTGTCATCCAAAGGGATACAGCCAGTGGCTCTAATTCAGAGTAGCTTGCTCAGAAATATTATTTTTGGTATCATTCTGACATTGCTCTGCAAGCAGTTTAGGCTGATAATGTTATTTTATAGTGGACCCAAGGCAGTTCTCTGTATAATGGCCCAAGCATATTCATTGCATAATTCAACACCTGATTGAAAAAGACTTTAAGTTTATAAAAAAGAGCCACCATTTTGCCTTTCCTTCAGGAAGTAATAGTAGAGGCACATCAAGAAAGAAAAGTAGTAATTGTTTTTGTTCTTTTACTCATCTGTTTCCTTTATATGGTTTCAGGAATTATATACCTAAGAGTATAATTACGGAATTGGCCTTATTTGCAGGCAGGAGAACTTAAAATTCTTTCAGACTTCAAACATCTTGCTATTAAGCTGAGAAAAGTGATCTTGTGTGGTTTTGTCTTTAGCATAAATATTTCATGTTCCTCCATTCCTCCATAAAGTTTCACAGTATAGAAAGTCTTCCATGATACAGACTGTAGTGAAATTATCTAATTTAAATCACCGTGGATCAGACTGAATCTCTGATTAGACTGCTGAAATGATAAACTATATGTGTGTGTAGGTGTCTGTCAGTTAAGAACTGAATGTCACCACTGTATGTGTATTTGTAATATATAATCCAGAGACAAAAAAATATTTTAACACAGAATTAGAGTTGGTAGTGTGTCAGTAAATGAAGAGTAAACAGCATTTTGCCGTTGCCAAACTTTGCTTTTTACCTTTGCAGAGGATTTTTCTATATATTTTCTTATATTTTAAGAATTACCAAACAATTTATACTAGAAAACTGAAGTAAGAATCTGCCAGAGAATATTCCTTTCATAACTTCTAATGACATGAAGATGTGAAATATCAACCTTTAAAAAATAAAAATATTTTAACCGTTGAGATCAGATTTGTTACCATGCCAAACAACTCAGACCCCAATAAAGCTGCATCGATAGTTATTGTGCATTTTCAGAGCACAGCACACTCATGAATCCAGTCTGTCTTTGTAACTGACTACAAAAATTTTTAGGGCTGCATAAGTAAAAGCAGTGCTATGTGAGAGCTGGACAGAGAAAATCACATTTTGGAGTTCCTTTATATCTCCCTGGGTTAAGGATTTCACTCTGTGTTTCTTCTCTCATTTGTCTGGTACCTTGTGCCTTAGACACAAAAGGCTGGGCATGGCAAAGTAAGTCATAAGAAACCTTTAATGATTATGGCAGCAAGAAACCACAGCACTTCGGAGGAGCATTAACTACCAGGAACCAAGAATTCTTGAAAAAATCTTTTTTTTTTTTTTTCTTTCTGAGTCATCTCATCATAGAGACAGCTTCCTGAAGATTAATTCTAAAGGAAGACTTATCTAACTATCCCAATGGCATTTCTTGCCTTAATTTGCTGAGAGAAACTAACTGGTAAATCATATGGAGAAAATGAAGACACTGAAGCAAAACCAAAAATTCTTAAAGGGAATACTTTAGCTTATAAATCAATATATTTCCCTGTACCTTTTCACCAGAATTTATTTCTACTGGCTAGGCTAGATACTTGGGGAAAACTTATGTATTACTTTTCAGACAAAGAAAATTAGCAGAGATTGTGATTTAAGCACAAAACTGTATGCCAACCATACTGTCTATAATTCACTGGATTTTAGTTCTGATTTTTTAGAAATATGTTATTTAATGATCTAACCACCTCTGGCATCATAATAGCACAATTTCAGACTTCCAGAAAATCATATACCAGCTAGAAAAAAGCCTACACATTTGGACTCATCCTCAGAAAAAAAAAGAAGTCCATTTCTTCTAAGTAGATCTTATTATATCTATACCCATGATTACATCTATGGTTTGGCTTCTTGTATAATCTGTATAGAAAGTTTCCTCCACAGGTGGTTCAGCATGTTAAGTTAAAGTCCTGTTCATTTAGGAGGAACCTCTCTCATTGACTATGTAGAAAACTGTGGAGATTATCCTTTTTCTACTCCACCTCCTGCCAAGTGTTAGAAACTCCAAAAAAGAAAGCCCACTAATCCACTTAAAATGGTTTTATAATGGATATTTGGTAGAAATCTAAAAATAAGTCAATCTTCTAGCAGAAAATGATTAAGATTATACATTATTTGTGCTACTTGGATTCTGATCTTGGTTAGACTCGTCAACTAAAGGAGTATTTAAGTTCCCTTTTAAAACATGTTGCAAAGAATGTATCTTCTAAGTTGTTGAAAGATTAATTTGAAAAGTTTCTATATGCAAAGAGTAGGAGCTATTAATTTACTGAAAGTTCACCCAATTACTGACGTGTACATAGAAAAGGCTTATACCTGCATAAGAGTGAGTATTGGCTTTTGTTGTTGGTATGACACCTTCATATCAAAAATCTACAGGAGTGAATTTGTAGTTTTACTGTCAGGACCATGTAGTTCTTGGGAGATAAGACTTCACATTACATTTAATAATATTCTTATAATGAAGGTATTGTTGAATTTGTGAAGACATGGTAACAGAAAAAGCTTTGATTGTAATAAAGTATGGGGTTTGTTTTAACTGTGTTGTACCTGGATCTACAGCATAATGCACTGGCCATAATGTTTTAACACATACATACCTACCAGCTTAAGAAAACAGTATGTGTTTGCAGTTGGATGGGGAATTTATCGTTTCAAGATTATCAGTTCAAATCTGTATTATTTCTTAATGCTTTACAATCATTATTACTGAAAGCTCAGCCAGAAGCTGATTGCTGGGGAGCAGCAAGGACCAGCTGCTCCCTCAAGGCCAAGGGCCGAGGCACCCGTCCCATCACCCCAGTGAGGCGGCAGGACAGACCTGAAGGTGGCAGACGGGTTCACCCAAGAGTTCGGATGACCAGGCAAGGTCGTGTTGATCAGGTAGGTCTGAGGTCAAGCCAGGTGGACAGGTCAGGTTCATGTCCAGTGAGGTAACCAAGGGTGACACAGTCTGGGGCATCGGACACCTCCCTGGGGATGGCCAGGGCGTGGGCCTGCAGGTGGGCCTGTCTTGGTGGGCTCCATGGCAGGGCAGGACTGCGGGGAGACGGAGACCAGCCCTGATACGGTGGTGCTGGGGCAGAGAGCTGACAGCCCTGGGGGGCTGACATGGGGTCCTGGGCCATGGGCAGGGTGGGGGAGTCCCAGGGGGGCTGGGCAGGGGCAGTTGGGGCTGGTGGTGCCCTCAGGGCCCTGACAACAGTGTTTAATGCACTAGGTAGAGTAGGTGGTTCTCCTGTAAGATTATTGCATCAAAACTTCACTTGGACATTCTGGAGATAAAAACCTTTTAATATTTAGTTGTGTTGTTTTTTTCTTGCATACATACTACCTAGGGGAGATCAGGATAAATGCAGGTATCTTGATCTTGCAGGACCAGGGCTGTATATTTTGGGAAAACTATATTCCCAAAACTGTACATTTTGGGAAAAAAGAGAGAAGTTATGGACTTATCTAAACATTTACCCAAGCAAAAGGAAAAGATGATTTCATATTCCATTTCCCTTGCTTCCAGCTACCTATCACAAGGCACGAGGAATTCAGCAGCCCTGGCACAACAGGGTGCCTACGCTGTGCCAGAGAGAAGGCTCAAGCAGAATATATTCCCCCATCCATCTAGCGCAACAGTTACAACCTTCTAGTTTACAGTTTCCTCTGTGAATTCCTCCTGGAGCATATATATATCAATGCTACTTTATCTTCAGGATTAATTCAATGCTACTACTAAACACCATTTACTCATCATCTTTGACGTCACATCCCAGGCATTTTACCAGCTTCTCCCTTGGCATCTGGAACATATTTCCATTTAAACTGATTTACCTATAATTTCATATGTACATTTATTATTTCCTTAATCCATTTCAGACCTTGCACATAAGTGTATGTGTATATAGCAACTAAAGATATCATTAAAACTTCGGTAATACTAGGACAAAATTTAAAGAGAGACCTTTACTTTTACTTTAATCTGCAAATTTAGTTTTATAACTGAACATAGATTAGCTGAATTTGTTGTTTCCTAATAATTGCATGTTATTATTTTTTCAGGAGAATATTCTAACATGTGCCTTTTTGTTAATGTTGTTTTATTTTCTTCATATTTATTTCCTACCCACATTTCCTCTGCCTGAAAGGCCTAGACCTCTGAGATACCTGCCTAATGCCACAACTACTGAGTAATATTTCTTCAACCTTCCTCAGCTGCTGTTCCCAGGGTTCACAGGTAATGACAATTTTTCCTTGGAGCAAAGCACACTATGGAGGAGATAGTTTTGTCATAAAACCAAACAGAATAGCACTTAGACAAAATTATGTATAACCTTTATAAACTATCCAGATTTAGTTCTGGCTTTCTCTGTTAAACATGGTTCAATTCTTTTCAAACAGGCTAGAAATATTTTGTCATGGAAGGCTCTGTTTGGAATTAAATCCGGAACAGCTGTCAGAGTTCCTGAGTCTGGGGGGTCTTCAGAGTACCCACGAAGACATGAAGATGATTTATTTTCAAGACTTCTTTTTTAAGGTTTTACTTTTTGTAGACAACAGACAACAATCATGCAGGGAATAAAAAGCTCTTTGGAGCTTGCTAACTCTCGCTGAGTGCATTGGGATTGTTTGCAAAGACCTCAGTTGCTGTTTCTCTTCCCTATCTGTGAAGAGACCAGGTAATGTATCACTTATTATGGTGACAAAACCTAGAGAAAAGAATGTTTTTTTGTTATGACAATAGAGGGCCATATGCTACATGTACATGCTAAAGCACAGAAGTGTGTTTTGTGGTAATAAGCAGCAAAGTAGAAAGTTCTAGGTGAAGAACACCAATAGACTGTTTAAAAACTTTTGTCAGCCACCGCACTTCAGTGACTATTGGCTGTCATCATACAGTTTCTATGTTTTCTTAATTCATTCAGTACTTGCTTTGTTAAAAATGTATCCTCTCAATAAAAGTTCACTGGAAACAAATAATACCTATTTTTCACTCAGTTTTAATCTCAATTATGCTGAGCTTTACCAGAACTGCACCTTCATGGAGTTCAGCTAAGCAACAGTGAGAATGAGAATATCAGAGCCTAACATTGCTTTGGCACTCTGTTTTAAATGTGTTCAAATTCTATGTTTATGAATATTCTGAAAAATAAGAGATATTGACCCTATAAATAAACTTACTGCAAATTATTCACACATCACTAATAATCCATTTCTACACTTAATTTACACATAGTCAAAAGTTAATTTACTGATGTTTTTTCCACCTTTTTACCCTATCTTGTTTACATAAACGATACATGAACTCATTATATAAATGAGATGATAGACAGTTTGCTGATGAGATCAATGTGTTTTATTGTATTTTGCAGATGATTTAAGTGTATACATTTTCCATCAAAACTTTCATAATATCAATATGGAGAGTTTTGCATTAGACTTATCTAGCAAGACAAATGCGCAGACTGTTATAAATATACCTCTAATATGTCTGAATCCCTCATTATAATTTATCCAGTACAGATCACAAATTTCACTGTACCATTTTTATATACTTTATTACCCAGGTTTGCATCAGAAAGGTAAAGCAAAACAGATTTCAGATATTCCATTTGTAAATGAATTAAAATTATGCTTTCACTTACTGTAGAAATTACTACTTATTTCATCGGATGTGAAATATACATGATAGATAGCCCCAGAAAAGCTCTAAGGAATGAGGTCGGGAAGATGAGTGGACATAGGGTAATATGGTCTCAGCCTCTCCCCTTCAGGAATATTCTTTCTGTCGTTCCTTCCAGTCAAAACATTTTAGAAAGAGACTCTTAACTACTCTTCTATCTGTTCTACCATTCTTTACTCACGTTTTCCTTCTCATATGGTAAGGGTTGGTAAATACTCCTAAAGAATAGCTTTTTAAAGACACTGCTAAGTCTTTCTGATTGGTATTTTGCAGGTCAGGAAAGGATTTTCTAAATAAGGCTGAAACTGGTGATGGTTTGACAACTATTTTACTTTCCCAACCTCTTTATATAAGTAAAGGACATTTTAACTAGTAGAACATATGGTTACTGTTCAGGCTAAAGACTGAAGGGCTACAGCTCAGGTTAAATTACACTGGGAAAATATGGTACCTGAAGTCCCTTACTTAGAAAATTGTCCTTTTGACATTCCCTTTTTTCCTCATGGAACAGACGGTCGGTGCATCTGAAGATGTCTGCCCTGGGTGTTATCTTGTATGCCTGGAATAGGAGAACCAAAGAAGCAGGACTAGTATCTTCCCAGTCTGGAGTCAGTACAAATACCCTGTCACTTACATGATTTCCTGTGCCTTTCCTTATTCACTTCACTATTTTAATCAACTGGAATGTTGCTATTTCAGCTAGATTAGCAATGTTGTTGCCCTCTAGTGGACTTACTTATTTGCAATTGTATAAATTATCCTGAAAACTTTTTGAAAAACATATGCTCTGTAACATAGAACAGTGAGTCTGAACCAGAAAATATCTTTGACTGAAAAATATCCCATAAGTTACTTTTTGCAAAGTATGTGTTGGGGATTATGAAATGTAAATTATATTGGAAGACAGGAAACTTATTACATTAAACAATGAGTAAAGTCTGTTGCAACAAATGTTCAAAATCTACCTAGCAGTGGCACCAACCAACCAAGTATAGCATGACTGCCCTAAGGCCCAAACCATACAATCAGACTGAGTGGGTGACTGTCATTTCAGCGCTGCAGTATGTGTATTAATCAGTCTCAATCACTCTCAGCCATTATTCATGTTCTATTGTAGCTTCAATGCTTGCTTAATTTCTGAAATTAAGTCAGCATGTCAAACTCGCACGGCTTCTGTTGGGGACAGAGAGCAAGCCTTGGATAATGTTCTATCAAAGAAAGAGGACGGGTAAGCACTGAAAGGGAACAAAATAAAATATTGTCAGAAGCATGTTAGAGAATCATCAGGGCATGCACAGAATATAACAGGTTTTTGAATGACATTATAAAGATTAGACTTGAAGGGACTGGTCTAATAAAGATAGTTAAGGTGAGTAAAATGTAGCTAGATTTTAGTAAGTACTTAACTCATTGACTTCTAAAAGCACTGTTTAATGAATCTCACTTGCCATTGTAAATTGCACCAAGCATCAATCTGCATAGTTAGACCCCTTCAAATGTGTGCAAATGTAGCCTTTATATCTAAAATGAATTATATTTTATATATTTTAATTTGGAATAGGAATCAACTAAAGTCTCGTTAGGGTAAGATGTGTCTGAAATTTTATGAAATATGGATTACTGGGAATAAAACATGGCTTCACAAATATCACAAATTTGCATGTTGCAGCAATGCTAATATTAACCTAATTTGGTCATTTAATCTGTTTTAAACATCCAGTGGGTGTTTTAATATTCGGAGTCCATCAATAAGACTTATTTCACACAATAAGGAGCAACATAAATATTTATTAAATGACTCATTATTTTTCTAAACCATTTCTTAGCACATAGTGGTCTTGAAAGCTTGACTGAGAGAGACTGATTACTGTCAATTCCATTGCTTATGCTTTGAAGTGAATGGGATTACTTTGGATTTACATTGTCAGGGCCCTGAGTGCATTAATAGGCTTTAGCTACCCTAAGCAGCCTAACCTGGACCTTCACCCACTTGCTCTGCCCATGGGCACGGGGTTTCATTCAAGCTCATGCGTGGACACCCAGACCTGCCTTGAGCTACGTTGTAGGTGTCCCTGAGCCCAGACCTGCCTCCTGCTGTCCTGGTTTGTGGGGTTCCTGGATAGACCTTGCACCTATGCTGGAGTAGCCTTGTTTACAGCCCTGTCTCCTGTCACTCCTGAGGGGATTCTTGGGCTCGCCCTGGACTTGACTCATTATCTCATCTTATCTGGGACTGCTGATGGACCCTATCCCTCTCATCACCCTGCCCCAATGCAGTAGGGCTGTGCCTTCGTCAGAGAGGGCACTGCCCTGCCCGTGCTGTACTTGCTCTCAGCTCTTGGCTCATCCTCTTCAATGGACCAGTCAGGCTCTTGCTGCTCCGTGGAAAACAGGTGGATAAAATAATAATTTTTCGCTAACAAGTTTACATCCAGTATCAGTAAATTAGGCACAAATTTATATTTGCTTGAATTTTATGAATCATGTTTAATGTTTCTGAGTTGTAAGGGCAGACACGACTTCTACACATCACTCATAAAGAATTAGAGATAAATTTTTCTACAACGTATTTCTTGCATTGTTCTGAATATTTTCTAATCTGGTATTATTCTGCTTCTGTCATACACAAGCCTAATACGTTCATAAAAATCATCTTTCACTTGTAAACACATTTCAGAGATTTTAAACACTTCTTAACAATGGCATTTAACTGCTGTGTTGTATCTACAGTTTAAAATTTGTTTTCAGATTGCACAATTTGCTAACTATATTCTCACAGCAACTGTTGATTTAGGCAAAAAATACATTGGGATCCCCAAGTAAAGTCAAAAGGACTGTGAGAGAAGAGGCTTCCACAGCTGAAATCTAAAATTAGGCAAACACAAATCATCCTCAGACTATTGGTGCCTACCTGGGAGTTAACATCTGGAGGTCGGGGAGTTACACATTAACCCAGTGGTGAAAGTGTGGGCAGATACTGTGTATCTTATACATCCTTGGAAAAGAAAGCAAGGAAATGGAATCTGGCAAGAGGGTGCTTTGCCTCTGCCATAATAAAAAATCAGTCAGTTCAAGTGCTCCACAATATAGGTTTCACCACAGTAATACAAAGAATCATATAGAAGGCTTCAAAGAGTGAGCAAGGTGAGGAAGGTGAGCAAGGTGAGGGGTGAGATGTGTGTCAGCCATGCACACAGTTCCATAACTGTGCTATTCCTGGGGTCAGATCAACTATAAAACACTCCATATGCAGCCATTGAAAGCAAGCAAGCATTTAGGTTGTCATAATTAACTGTGATCCAGCACTACATTATATAAAAAAATGTCACTAAGAGGGATTCTTCATATTAAGGAATCAATTTTCCATTCTCAATGAGTTTGAATTGTACTTATCTTGTTACAAATTTTGTAAAATTCTATTAAATTATAGGATTGACTCTGAATTAGATTTGCAGAATCCAAATTTACAGCAATATTTGTGAATAAGAATCTAGGACTAGTTTTATGAGATCTTGAGATAGCCAACCTTAACTGAAAATTTATTGCAGGCACTTCCCATTAGATCTGTGGTTTTATAATAATTAACCTGATATTTAAATTGTCTAGGAAGAAATATGTACATCTATCTCATAGCAAGACTCCACTTTCTTGTACTTCATGGATTTTAACTTATTTCCAGCATGAGAAACAAAGTCATTTTTATTTGGGTATGTCAGGTAATGCCAGTGTAGAGTTTGCTTGATCTCAGTGGGCTACATTAATATTCTTTGTTCCACTGTATAGTTGGTATATTAGAAAGAGAAACACTTTTTTCATTAGTTGACCTATCTTCTTTTCCCTTCCCAAAAATGCAGACAAAGTTTGCCATGCTGCATTAAACTGTTTGTATTCTTTTTTAATACACAGGCAACATGCTCCTCTGCCTGGTGTTACCCTTTCTACATCTTTTTATACTTACAGTCTCACTCTTTCCCCTGCCTCTTAAAACATCCTTATTAACTCAAGGCCATAGCTGGTATATAATGGATACTTGGAAGAATAAAAATATGTACTGCTCAAGTAATTGTCCAAGAAATTTCTCTTAATAGAAGAGACACAGGAGAAAAACTTTGAAATACAGCAAAGTATAAAGGCAAATATTTAATACACTGGTTGAACTCATATCCCCGGGTTGTAATTATATGGCAGACCTCCCTTTGAATTTCAGTGGACCCAGGATTTCACCATTTTTCTTACAAGGAGTCAAAAACTGTTTTCTGCACTACCTGAAAATCAGACTTGGAGGACAACAACAATTCATTTGTTAGTAGGGCAGGGAGGTGACTGGATCCAAAGATATCTTTTCTTTTACCTTGGTTTTGTTTAACATTTTCCTAGTAATTTTGTCCTTGCTGTTTCAACATATTCCTGGCAATTTCCACAGTAAAGATCTTTTCTCCCAATTCAGTCAAGCAGTAATAAAGTCTCATAGTTCCACTTCTTGATCCCATCTTATTAGTTCATTATTTCTTCGTTCCATTGTTCCAATCATGATGTTCTCAGATAGTATCATTTTTCCTGCTTTCTCTTGAATGCACTGATATCTCATCTTTACCACATATAATCAATCTCTTGTCTACATCTGAAAAGGATATTCTCCCATTCAGCTTGACTCATCATTTCTTCTATCACTCATTTTCTCTTTTCCTGTTGTTTCTGTATTTTTCTGCTCTGCTCTTTCCTTATTATGGAGCAATATGAAAGGGGCCTTCAGATGGATGTCACAAACACAACCTACCACTCTGAACAGGGAAGAGATTGCTTCTTCCGTTCACCACGAAAGTGAAAATGTCTCCCAAAGAAAGGGGGAACAGGCAGAGGCATTAACAGGAAATGGTGAATGACAGCGATGTCTGAGAAGGCTGATGCTCTTCAGGGATGTATCAGAAATTGTAAGCTCATGTTCTACCTCTCTGCTGCTTCTCTGTCTTATGATTTTTTTCCCCACTTTATTCTTTTGCTTTCCTTCCTCTTTTCTCTACTATCTCACAGATAATTTGAGCTCTGGAGGTAACAGATCATGTCTCCTACAAGGAAAATGAGGAGTAGCATGAAGGGTAGACTTAGTTTTATCCATGACCTACTTCTAAGAATGCAATGCAGACTTTGTATAGCTGGAAAAGCTTTAAAATTTATAGCCTACAGTTAGCAAAACTCTTCCTGGAGCATTCTATTATAGTATGCAGGAGTCCCACATGCAATTAAATATAAAGTAAAATTATCAGACGTACCTGAAGTAGAGGAAACAAAAGTTTCAAATTGGTCTAGTGCACAACTAATTATATAATTAATCAGAGTCCATATGGAGGCAGCAGTGAAAAAGGATAGCAACGCAGCTGAAAAAAAAACAAACCCAAAACTGAAACAAAAAAAGATTTTGTGTAATGACTACATTTTTAAAGAACTAATTGTTTATTTATCTTCATCTTAACTGTTGGTGGCCCAGATATGAGAGATGCAGGTTGACTGGCGTTAGTTTCATTTCTTTAATCTTTGTGTCGTAAAAATCACAGAGCAAATTCATTTTCACCAACTTGGTGAAGTGGTCTACATGATTTTAGGATGGAACTTCTGAGGAGACTGTAAATGGAAAGGAGACCCAAAGATTCTTGCCCTTCACATGCACTCATCAGAAGACTGTTCCCCACTTGGAGCAGTATGAAGTGGGAACAATTGCAAACTCTTTGAGTAAATTGAATGAATATGGTAACAAGAGAACATAAACATGGGAAAAATATTATTTTCCCTCTCATTCCAAGGAAATAATAAGTAAAAGACTGACTGGGGGCCACAGAAATAAAGTCTCTGGAGCTGCTTCAGCTTAATTCCAGATAACAGCTCAAAGGAGGAGAAACGGTACTAAAGAATGGCATTACTATCCTTACATTTTAAAAGGGGAGATCTGGTTCCTAGGACATTTTTTTGTTTGTTTTCCATTTATCTGCAGCTGATGAAGTTTCCAGTTGTAATGTATTTGAATTGCCATGACTAGTTTTGTTTACAGGTACAAGACTCATCTTCCCTAAACATTCTCCAGCATTTCCTTTAAATGAACTATTTCTTAAAAATAGCTAACTAACCAAATAAGTACAATCCTGCACTCTAATTCTAGTTCACTAGAATATTCATAGACAAACACAACAAAGAAATACAATGAAGTGAATTCATTAAAAAAATTAAATGGATATTTACAGAAATAATTTCCTGTATTCACTAGCTTACTTTAATGAAAATTACTTGCATAAAGAGTAGGTTACTCAACACAAAGTCATGCCCTTGCATGCCTCACTTTTGTTTGTTGTTCTAAACAGTACTGGTCCATATTGTGTTTTTCTATGCCATACTGTCTATTGCTCTACTCATGTGAAAGGCTTCTAGCCATACAGAACATGAGTGGTTTATAAGGTACTACATGCTCAGAGGTGCTGTTTCTTCTTCCCTGTCTTCATTACTGAAACTAAGTCAATGGTCTTCCTGGCTGTAGACATTTAGGCTGAATAAGACACACAGCTTATTACAGCAAACAGCAAGCAGAAGAATGATATGGTGAACAGTATCACTACTTGTCTTGAAATGATCCCTTTACAACTGCATTAATAACAGGGTGGTCTTCAGTAATGTGGACCAAGGTTCAAGAGCTATCCTGCTCTTGCAATTTTCCTCCTCCAAATGGCAAGTGGCATCTATCCCTGAAAAAAAAAAAAAAAAAAAAAAAAAGGGGCTAGAAGAGGCTATCTACTTTCATGTACCAGAAACACTTTATCTTACCTACTTATTCATCTACCAATATAGGGAAAAAAATCTAGAAAATAAGCTGTTGTGATCAGTATTTTTAACAGTTCAGGATCCTCAAGTTCATGTTTTGAAAAGGGCAACAAGATGCCTTAAAAGATGGCTACAGTCTGATTATTGGCATCTGCATAGAGTCCAGATGAACTTTACCCTTTTCCCATCTGTAAAGGCAGGTTTAGAGACTGTACTGGTAACTATTATGAGGAGCTATGAGTTTCTGAAAATGAGATCACTTCCCAAAGCTGTATAAGCTGTAATGACATCACAATCATATTATTGTCATCATGTTCTCAGAATGGCAAGCTCATACCATTCCAAGCAAGTACATTTTTAATCATTAAATGAAAAGCTTTTTGTTCCAAGAGCTAAGGAAAAATATATCATGTCAGCAAAAATAAAAGGAAAGAATACTAGTGTTTCAAAGAGTAGTCCCATTAGTCAGCACACTAGAGTGTTCCACAAAAGTCCACAAAACTTCCCATCATGTGAGGACCTTTCCTGACCAAAAAAAAAAAAACAAAAAAAACCCCAGAAAATTATCTTTAATAAATAAATTTAATGTATGAACTGGAGAAATGCAAGTATTTCTCTGTCCTATATTAATTCTCAAGGAGTGGAACAAGTAAAAAATTCTTCCTATGGAAAAGAAATACTTCTATACATACTTAAATCCAGATCAAATTTAAATTTACTAATTTTTTAATGTTGATTGCATTGTTTACCTATAATTAATTAAAAAGATAATACAATGGGTCAGTCACTTGGTCAATCTACTTTGCTTTGAGGCAGGACTAACTTGAAACATTCTTATTTTTAAAACTTACATGGCCTTCCTAAGTAGCCTCTTCCAATGTTTATGTATTATTACAGCAAGGAAAAAAATATGTCTAAATTAAATGTCTTGGTTTTAAATTAAGTCAAATTTATCCCACAGTGATGGAGGATAAACGTATTCTTTTCATGATACCTGTACAGTTTCATAGATTCATTGCCATGTCCTCTGCACTGTCTTCCTTTCTAGGCTATACAAATCCAGTTTTCAGTCCATTACAAAAGCTTTTCTCATACGTTTTTAAAACTCTGATCACTTTGTTGCTCCTTTCTGTTTGTTTTCTCTTAGAGAATGGTGCCCAAACCTAAACTTCTAGCTGAAGCCTAGCCAAGACTGAGGAAGGAAGAAAAAATATCACTCAGAGCTGTCAATTTTCCATGAACCATTCCCAGAATGACATTTACCTTTTTTGGCAACATCTTATAAACCTTAATTCAGATTATGGCACATCTATACGTTTCTGTAGTCTTTCTTGCATTGCTCTTCCTCCTTTTGTATTTGCCCATATAACATTTTTCCAAGCATGGTACTTGTATTTGTCATCATTAAATTTAATCAGATTTGGGATCTTTTCTCTGAGATACATTGATCTCCAGAATACTTGGAAACTCCATAAATATTGTGTCATTTGTAAATTGCATAGCTACGCCCCTCATTTCATTGTTTAAATCATTAATGAAAATATGGAAAACACCTTCAGAGAAACTGTTTCCCTGAATGGGTCAACTGGGACAGACAGGCACCACCTCACCACCTTTCTAATTTGACACAAAACTATTGAAAACTGAACTTTGTCAATATTTTTCAACCTCTTTTGGTAATTTAATCTAGATTGTGTAAAACTGACATGATAGGATACTGTTAAGGAGCTGCATTTCTAAAAAGTGTATATTAAGAAAGGAACTTTTTTCATCACCTAGTCATGCATTGTTCCAGATTTTCAGACTTAAATCCCTGCTGCCCTCCATGAAAAAAATATACCAAACTGATTGGTGAATGTACCAAGTAAAATAGAAATATTTGTTTCGTCATGGCAACAAAGTGCTTTGGTGGGGAACAGAGCATTCAGCTAAAACATACAGAACAAACAGTTACGTAAATTTGGGAACTGAACCATCAGATCTTGAAAATGCAAAATGTGAACTGTTTTGATCCTACAGGAAGGTGGGAAAATGGAGATTCCCAGGTGCCAGTTCAATACCATGATCCCAAATGGCATTGTATGAAGTACTGTCAAGTAACTTGAAATTCCTGAGGGTTGGAAAAGTAAGCATTCAGTGATACTACTTTAAAGAAAACATGGAATATGTGGCATGTGTTGGCAAACCATGTTACCTGTATTGTTATAATTTAAAAGGGAAAAAGTTATTAAGAATCCAAGGAACTGTATAGCATGATTAGGAAAAAGGCTTACATTTTATTAAGTATTTGTAAAGTGCCATAATGAAAAAGCACCCTTAATACATACCAGAACCACTTTTGAATATTGAAGTAATCTTGTTAGACTGAAGACCTAAGTTCCATAGACTTTGGATTTATCTGAAATTCATATTATAAAAATTAAAACAGTATTTAGTTCCTGAGGTTATTAGTGCTTCTTTTGTCACATATACATTAATCTGTTCTCTTATGCACTAGCAAAGTATTTGGCTGTACTGTGCTACAGGAAATTATTTAGGTCAAATATAGATTTCCTGAGAGAGGTCCTTTGGTAGTATAAGTTAGTTCCATTGAAAACAATGAAAGTATCAGTCTACAGCACATTGACCTGAATCCTCACCTGAATGCTGGAAATGCATCTATCTATCTGCTTTACACTTTTTTAGAGCTGAATTTTTAAGCAAATGATTTTTAATTCATAGGTTATTTGCAGAACACTTACTGGAAATTTCCGAGTTTTGTATGAGCCTGCCTAGCTTCATAAGTCATCTGATTATTATTTATGATCCCTGAGTATTTTCTGTATGATCATATACTTACAGATATATTTGAATTCCTCATCTAAATGTAAAATCAGCTATTTTCTTTTGACTATTGATCATTTATGTGGCTTGAATATAAATTTTCTCTCTGTGGATATTTAGATTTTTAACCCTTAAATTTTAGTTTTTGAATGTTCCTGTGATAACCTTTGCTCAGAACTACACCATCCAAGGACAAAGAACAACTACAAGGCTTAGAGTTAGACACTTAAACACTACAACTGTATGTATTTTAACATGACTTAAGTAAAAAATAAAGCACTAACAGCATAAAAATAAATACATTTCCAACTAAATTCTTTTATGAACTCTAACAAATTTGTAATGATAACTAAAGAATAGATAAGCTCTCTTATTTTGTTCATAAAAAATGGTAACCTTACAAATTTGATGTTTGAGACTGAAAAGTTAGAGTTGGTAAAACAGAACTTGCTCAAATAATTAATGAGAAAATTTCTTTTACTTGATCTAATCTCCATTACCTCTGTTAGTTCATATGCATATATATGTTCTCATAAGCATACCATGCATATGTTTCACACTCATTTTGTTCAATACTAAACATGGATGAACGTCATATGTTTGAAGATAAGTACCTGTAGGCGTTTGGGAAAAGCAAGAAGTCTTTGTCTCAGAACTCCACCTCTCACTGTACTCTCTGACAGCTTTCTGGATAGTTGTAATGAAACACTAGACATTGTATTCTGTTTATTAAGATAATCTGGAACTCTGCCTTGTGTGCTTTCCCTCCCTCTCTCTCACACACACACGTGTGTGTGCATGCACACACAGACACACTCTCGCATAATAGCAATCTTAGTCTGTGTTACAATGAAAAAACCCACATATTTCTAATGATGCTGTTTTCATTCTCTGTCCTCCAGAAATTTTACTCTTCCTGACAAACACAGGAATGTTCTAACAAAATGTGAGAAACTTTTGAAAAGGTACAAATGTTTTCATCTGCCTTTGGGTCAGTGAGAGCTGAAGGTTTGAAAGTCTACTAAAGGCCCCTCACCTCATACAGCCCACTCACGATACGAAGAAGGGGATTTTTCACTATGAATGACTGGACATAGTAACAATGGTGATAATACTAAATAATATGAACAGTAAGAAAGGTTTTCAGAGCAGTTAGTAAGTTGGGCAACTGCAATATCAATCAGTTAATGTAGACCCTGTGTAAATCTCGGGTGACGACTAAGCAACTAAAACAGCAGTAAACGCACTTTAAAAAAAAATTATCTATATTAGCAAGTCTCTTTCTAATTCTCCTATTTTTACATTATTTCTTTTTTTTTTTTTTGATCTTTTCTACCACAGCACAACGAAATAGGTGGAGTATAAGCCTAGTGTTTTCAAATATGTCTGTGGGATAGGTTTGTCTAGTTCACATAAAAATTAATGAGAACTAGATGTTCAAACCTGTCAGGTTGCCTTGAAATTTCAACCTGAAAGTATGAGCAGTATTTGGAAGCCTCTCTCAAGCTAAAGGTCTAAGCATAATTCTGCCTCTTCTTCAGTTATGCATGAGTAAGAACATATGCTTAGGATCTCTACTGGGAGCCCCGCTAATGATATGGAAATACTGTATAGCCAGCTCTTATGCTTTTATGAAGTGTCTTGCAATACAGAAGTTGGAAGAAAATAAAATTGAGAAGACCAGAGAAATCCCAGAAGGAAGACAGAGGAAAGATATAAAAACCTGTATGTCTTCGATTAAGGAAGATTAAAAATATATACATCAAAAATATATAAATAGTGCCTTTCTTGAAGAAAGACAATAGAAAACATTACAAGGACCAGGATTGCGTTTGCGCTCACACATCATATACAGCAGAATTGCGGGGGTAGTAGTAGTTTTTGTGTGACTTTTCTGTGCCTAAGTTATACAGGTCACATCAAACTGAATCAGTAAGACTTTATAAAAGTCCACAGCATGATCTAACTACTTTCTATGTATTCCTCTCAGAATACAGATATAAAACTGGACTGCTTATCTCACTCTTTTGCCAATGTCACTGTTACCAGTAGCCATGTATAAACAGCTAATAACCTTCAGTTGTGCCTCAGCACTTTATCTTCCCATCTTTTTCCTTTACCTGTGTGCACTAGCACTAGAAATATAATTAATTTAAATCTGTTTTTGTAGCTCTACACACACCTACGATACAATCATATATACAGATAGGTTTGAAGTGTACCTCTTTACATGAGGTCCTTCCCACCAGAAATGCTACAATAATATTGTGGCAGACCATCAGATTCTAAGACATTTTCTCCTCTTCCCAACTATCACATCTATACCAGCATCTTCACCCTTTTTCACGTATTTTATGCAAATTTTTTAAACTGCTGTTGCTAAGGTTATGACTACCACTGGAATAGCAAAGAACAGCCAGGAGGGCCATGAAGTTTGACTGATGAAAAAAGTTAACACGGTAAAATTTGGTTTAAGCTTACTTTAAAATCGTTCCCTATCCTCTCCTTTTAGAACAAATATAAATTCAAAACCACCTATAAGACTAAGAAGAAAGCATTCACATTGCCCTAATAGAGAAGTAAACTGTGTTGCAAACAGAGGAACAGAACATTGTTTAGTCAAAGGAGCTTGAGCAGAGGAAAACCGAGTCAGGTCCAAACTTATATTCCCCAAAGACAGGTAAAATCATCTATATGGTGCAACTAGATCCTGTAAGTGTGCAATGCATTTTCAGATAGCGTAGTCCTGATAAACATGTCTGCCCTACTAGTCTAAAGAGTTTATTTCCTGAATCTCTCCTTCCCTCACCTTGCCAACTTTTTTCACTTTCAGATAAGTGGGTTTCTAAAAACACACCCACACTTCAATATTCCTGCACTTAAAAGCTGCATTTCTAGAATTGTTAAATGTTGCTTATTAGACCATCAGCATTCAAGTTAAAAGTTGAAATTGCAAATGGTACCTTAATACTACTCTTATGAGGATGTGCATTATTTTATAGTCCTCTTTGACCTGACCACTATTTCCCAAATGACAAAAAAAAATTAACCAATTATAGCAAAAGGACACTAAGGTAACCCTAACATGGAAGTAAAGCTTGTCAATAAAAGGGGAAAATAAACAGGTTATAGTTGGAGGAGTATAGACACAGAGAAACTGAACTCTCTGTGTGTGATTTTTCCTCTCTCACTTGAATAACTGTTTCTATCAGATAAGTATCTGTCACTTTGGGTGTCTCTGTATTGCAGAATGGAGTAATATATAAGCTTAACCAGAGTCAACCCTCCTGTTTCTTGCAGGCTGGCCTCTTCAGATACATTTTCAAGTGTGCCCTTTTAAAACACGTTTTCTCTTGATAACATTGCTTTCTCTTCACAAGCAGTGTGCAGTTTTTCTTCTCTAAACTCTTCTCTCAGCTCTTCTTGATCCAAAATCTCATATATGAATGGTATAAACTAAAATGATCTTAAGGAGTCGTATGTGTCTGATGCTTTCGAGGGGAGTAACTCCAGTTCTTGGGCTACCAAAGCAGCAGAACTGCTTTTTAGAACCTAAACTTTAATTTATGCAAAAGCAAATAAGAAATTATGGTGTGATGATAAAGATATCCTTGAACGTATATCCCAAGTATAATAATTTTTTTCTTGAGTCTGCAGAACAATAGCTCTAAGAGATGTAGTGATTTCATTAATGACACTTGTAATGAACTCCGAAACTCACCAATAATATTTAAGTGTTAACATTCCTATCTATTTTACTGCTACTCATTTTGCCAGATGTATCCAATCCACCTATCAAATTCCACGGTCTTAGGTTTATTCTTCAAGTGCCAAATGCAATGTTATTTCTCCTAAACTCCAACTGCCAAGACTTATCTTTCCCCAGGTAACACTTCCAACATTCATTTGTGCTGTAAACATATGGAAAAAAATACATTTAAATACATTATTAAGTGTGTTGAAAGCTGAAAATAGACAATATAAAATTAATTCATGTGGACAGTAAAAGACAGGTTGTAAGTACCGTTAATTTGGGGAGGTTAACTAATAGAGTAATTTTAAAAAGGTCTGTTTTAACCATGTTGATGTGGAGTTTCCAGCGAGGTTAGAGCAACACAAAACCTGGGATAATTACCTTCCATTTAAGATTCAACTTGATATGGAGTTATGGAAGCCTTTGTGCTTACGTTATAGAAGCCACCTAGTAACTAGACCTGTGCACACTTTTGAAATGTAGTATTTATGACAGACACCTGTTTCTTTCTTGACCAAACCCTTCAATATTTCTAAGAGGACTTTGTTACTTTTCAAGCCCTTTGGCTATGCCAGTGTATTTATTCTCTCAGAACTCCTTATATCTTCCTCCTCAAATCTGTCAGACTCACCTGTCACTGCTCTGCATTATTTATTTCTGTTTCATGTATCGTGTTCTTCTCTTAGCTGTTAACAATATCAATCTTATACACAGGGCACCTTGTAAAAATGAAGGAGATAATATTCAACACAAATTGTTAAGATCTTACAACAATCACCAGACTGCCATTCTGACACTACTGTAAACTCAGTGAATAATCACTAGCACAGTCGAAAGGACATCTGGACCACTCGTAAACCTTTGGCTGTAAAGAAATCTTTAGTTTCAGATATATATGTTGGGAAATTGCTGATGGACTTGATGCTTGAATGGGCCTTTCTCGCTCTGCAGACTGAGCCAAAAATCAGAAAGCATGGAGAGAATGCATCAGGAGTGGGAGAGAAAACAGCATCATGAAAATTGTCATAAAGTAGAGAAAATAAAGTTTGATATGAACACTTACACAGAGTAAATAAGTAAGGACTTAGCTGCTTCAGTGCATTTTTTTGATCTATTCTTCATTAACCCAATATTAACTCATGTTCCTAGAAATGTTCTTATGAAAATGTTATTATCAAAAAAGAGATTTTTTTAATTATTATTGTGTACTTCTTGATGTTTTTCTTCCAGGAGCCATTTCTCTTTCACACTGTATCTTCTCTTTAAAATGTATTTCTCTTAGTCTTCAGGTACAGAATTTATATTTTCTATACCTATTTCTCTTGGCCACTTCTCCTGCCTTCAAGAGATTAGGAGATACCTGCTCTACTTGCTGAAATGGGTGTTCTCACCACAAAGACCAAAATAACTGAAGGCCTGACAAATGCCTTAC
The DNA here is from genome assembly GCA_024606505.1 of Aquila spilogaster. Taxonomy (NCBI): domain Eukaryota; kingdom Metazoa; phylum Chordata; class Aves; order Accipitriformes; family Accipitridae; genus Aquila; species Aquila spilogaster. The sequence continues at coordinate 38,271,983 of JANHGO010000063.1, forward strand.
AGAAGAGATTTCACCCTCAAAATAGATCCCTGAAGCAGAGAAATCATATTGCAGACTAGGAAATGATGCTTGGGTTAGATTAACTTGATTCGTAACTCCCTGAACAAGCACCAGAGTAACCTAACCTGAGTTGCCTCTGCTTTGTGCAGACAGTTGGACCTGATGACTTACAGAGGTCTCGAACCTAAATTATTCTATGATATTATGACCCTATGAATTAGAAATTCAATTTATAACTTCCTATTTAAATTTTTACACTTTCAGACTTTCTTCCTCTCTGACTTCACTGGCTCTTGTGAAAAATTGCAATCAAACATGAACCAAAATATCCTGAAATACTACTGACTTTTATGACTCTAGGAATTTTCCTTGTAATCCTACAACAATTATGTGTGAGGTTTTACACTGTCATTTACCTTTATCTTTACTTAGGTTCTTTATAAAGTCATCGGTGGAGCTCAAAGTCAACACAGTAAAGTGCACTGGCAGTATAAGTCAGTTCTACTTCCTGACCAGATAGCCTTATGCCTACAGTGAACCTTGTGTAAATAAAGAACCATAGATACCTGAACACAGGCAATATGAGTGTGATCCTGGCAGGAATACATATTCAATGCAATATTGCCTCCTACACTGTTAAACTTGTTTGTTGCCTTCATGTCCTGTAGGACCTTTCAAATAGTAAAACAGAATTCATACGGACACATCCATGGAAGTCTCATTCCATGAGTAAAAGGCTAGGTGTTTAAAACATCTTTTCCAAACCAAAATTAAATATAGCAGTGTGAGATAAATGCAGATGTGTGAGATATGTGGTATCTACCCTCAATCTTTGCAGTTTATTATATCTTGTAATGAAGCTCTCCTCTTTAAAAGTTCCAGCTGGTACTATCAGCAGCTAAGCAACACAAAATGCAGAAAGGACAACATGTAATATTTTGATTTTTTAGTTATCATATGAAATTCTGTTCAGAATTGATATACAGTAAAGTCGAAGATTTTTGCCCTGTGTTCAAAGCTGGACATGGGAATGTATAATGATGTCTATGTCTGCTTCTGGTAGTCATCCATTGTAAACCTGTGACTATAGTCATCCATAAAAGATACATTCTACAGACTCAGAACTCAGCTGGTAAATGGGCTGGTTGGGAGCACAGGAGAGAGATCTCTTCTTGATTTTCAAAAAGGCTAAAAGTTTTAGAACTCAATGGAAATCTCAGTTTTTCAATTTTGCTTTCCCTACAAACCTGCTCACTGCTTATTAGTTACTGCTGGTAACTGCCATAGGCAAGAATAGTAAAATCTTATTGGTATTTGATAAAGATAAAATCTGCAAGACACAAAGTATAGGACTTGAATCATTCAAGCACTTGAACAAATAGCTGCCACTTCTTTCCAATTCATTTTTCTGCTTCCTTCCTTCTTTACTTGTTTACTTACCCTTTCATCTTTGTTGCTTTTTTCTGTCTTTTCTTTAATCTCTCTCATAATCCCATACACACGTATCTACAAACAGCCCTCTGTATGCAGTTTTAAATTCTTTTCTATTTCTTCTTACCTTCTTACATGTCCCATGAGGCTCTGACCCTACTCCTGTATGTTCCTGCCCTCACTTACTCATAAATATTCAAAGCTCTTTCCCATCATTGCTGGTGTTTATTCCCTCACACAAGCATTCCTGAATGATATTTTTCACTTCAAAGATCTTCTCTGTCCTTCATATGCCTTGTCTCTTCCCTTGGCACTCATATTCACACACTGCTACTCTTTTTTCTTACCAATCTTTTTCTTTACCTGTGTGGTCTCCTTCTCTCTTTCTCAAACATGCTTACAAATACTCAGGTGCTTTCGTTCTCCACCACTCTATTCATACCATGCTTCTCTTCTGTCTTCTTCTAATGTATACAGTGTAAAGGAAGGAGGTAGCTGTATTCATGGCCCCGTGCTTTTCACAATAAATAGCCACAGCAGTCCTGACAGGACAGATAAATGAAATTCCAGTTACTGTAACTTCTGTATTTCCATTTCTGGGTATTACACTAATGACAGACTCTACAAAATACACCAGCAAAAATAGAGCTAGTGCTCACTAAGAGTACAAACAAGAAAGAGTTCCCTTAGGAGAAGAGGAAAAACAAAAGTCACACTCTAAAGTTAGTGAGTTAGTGTTTCTTTTACACCAGTTACAGTGATAATTCATAGAGTAATAAAAGGAAAGAAATTATTGATACATTAGAAGCAAAAAAGTTTACTAGATCTCATAATACAATCCACTGCCCTAGGAATGGAGAAAGGATATCTATAATATTCTTGCCTATCAAACCTCTGTATGGAAGAGATTCCACACTCCCACTGGGTATCTTGTTCCAAATGCTACTACGATCACACTTCAGAAAGTTCTGTCTAACATTGAATCTGAACTTTCTGAATAATTTAGTGGATTCATTTTTTCCTTCATCCCAAACCCATAAAGAATGAAATATCTCTGTCCCTTTCACAGCAACACTTTCCATATAAAGCGACCATTTACCCTCAGTCTTCTCAGACTAAATAAACAGTGTTCTTTCAACTTTAGCACATACGTCTTACTTGTTACACATTTTAATATTTTGTTATTTTCCTCTGGACTGTCCCTAGTTTGAGACCAAACACATTTGGCTTCATCAATCCCTAGCAGAAAAATAATTTGTCCTGTCAGATGTACTGCACACCTATTAATACACTCCACAATGAGGCTGCATTGTCTTTTTCTTTAATGGTAGCACATTGCTGACTCATATTTACTTTATAGTCCATTACAGCCCCCAGATTCTTTTCTGAAGTGCTGCTGTTTTACCAGTATCCTTTTACTTTTTGATTTTTCTTCCCAAATGTAATTTGCATTTGTCAGTGTTAAGTTTCCTCCTGATGGTTCCAAGATGTTTCTTTAATTTGTTAAGATCATTTCGACTTCCGATACTGGCCACCAAAGTGCCAACGGGTCCTTCTACCTTGCTGCCAGCTCTATATTTCATGATTTCATCATTCACATCACTAACAATCTGAAGAACAGAAAATGCCTTTAAGATCAAGCAGTTAACATGAAAAAAAGTACATCACATAAGGAATTCTGCTTAAATACCATTACTTTTGGTTAGACAGAACATGACTTCCTCAGAGATAACTGCCTTACTGTTAAGATATCAAATGATGGAGAACCTACCACACTCCTATGTCCTGCTACTAGGTGTTGTCAAAATTTTATACATCTAATCTGCACGTGTTTTAATTCTGGCCTCGACCTCAGCTATCTAAGTAAGGAGATTTCATCTGTCAGATATGTCTTCTACTTCCAGGTTGTTCCATGTCATGATCAAGTGTCTTTTCATCTTTTTTTGATAACCAAACAAGTGAAAATAAGATAAATTTTAAAACCTTGGAATTTTAAAATTGCCTCTTTTTTCAGTAAGCTTGCATTCCCCCCCCCCCTTCCCCCAGAATGCATTATTGCAATAGCTTGTCTCACTAATGTTGTGGATCATCCCAGCTTCCTTTGACTAGATAACGTATCAAAGGGCTGCATAAAATGTCTCGTTAACCACAAAGTCACTGCAAGAGTAGTTTATCTGCCATAATCACAAGGCATGTTGAACATCACAATATCCAGCATAAAGTTTGTCTATGCTATAGGTGTTTCACACATTGTGTTCCCTTAAATATATGACCATATATTTGGACGTATTAAAATAGATTTTCAGCCAACCCAGTACCCAGACTTTGTCCGGCTTGTTTATATCACTGTTAACTACACTACCACGAGCTCACTTTCTGTGAACTTTGTCAGCAGTGACTCTGGATTTTCTCCCGAGCCGCGGAAAGAACAAATCGCTCCGGGACACCCTAATGACTACGCCGTGACCCTTCCCCATCAGGGGCTGCGTTTCGGGCAGCTCCACCTCTCCGCCTCAGTCACCGCCCAGCCACTTCAATGTGCCGCTCGCACGACGTGCTCCTCCCTCGCCGCGGTGCGTCTCGCTGCGTGCCGAGGGAAACCTCTCACGGCAGCGCGGCCGGGCGGTGGGGCTTGCTCCGCTAAACCGGACCGCACCGGGGCTGGGGCGAGCTGCGCGTCCCCGGCCCCTCGGTGGCGGCAGGAGGACGCCGGGGCCGAGGGACACCCGCCGCGCCGGGCCCCGGCCCGCCTCGCCCGGCACGGCGGCCGCTCCCGCAGACCGCGCTGGGCAGGCGTTTCGGGGTCGCTTACCGGCAGCAGCGTGCACCCCCCCACCCTGTCGGGCTTGCGCCTCCCCCTCCCCCGGCGCACAGGGCGGGCGGGGAAGCCCGGCCCGGGCGGTGCGTGCGTGTGGTAACCCGCGGGCACAGGCACTGCCCCGACCGCTGTCGCGCCCCGCCGGAGCGGGGAAAGACTGGGGGAAGCTCACGTCGCGCCGGGCTCTTCTCCTGGAGGAGGGGAGGCCCACCGTGCCGGCGGACTTGGCGCCTGTGCGGCTGCTTCGGTACGTTCGTGTGAGGACCGGCCGAGCGCGCCCCAGAAGCAGGAGGCGGCCCCGGGCAAGGCCCGTCTGCGCTTCCAGGTGAGGAGCGGGCACCGGGGCGGGGGCCGGGCCGCGCGTCGCCCCGGCTAACGGCCGTCTCCGTCAGTTCCTGGAGCAGAAGTACGGGTACTACCACTGCAAGGACTGCAACATCCGCTGGGAGAGCGCCTACGTCTGGTGCGTGCAGGGCACCAACAAGGTACGTCCCGTCCCGTCGCGTCCCGCCCGGCCCCGCGCCGCCCGTTGACCGCCCCGCGCCCCGCAGGTCTATTTCCGTCAGTTCTGCCGCACCTGCCAGAAGTCCTACAACCCGTACCGCGTGGAGGACATCACCTGCCAGGTAACAACCGTCCCCCGCCACCTCCCCCCCTCCTCGGCCGCCCGCTGACGCCGCCTCCCCGCAGAGCTGCAAGCAGACGCGCTGCACCTGCCCCGTGAAGCTGCGCCACGTGGACCCCAAGAGGCCGCACCGCCAGGACCTGTGCGGGAGGTGCAAGGGGAAGCGCCTCTCCTGCGATAGCACCTTCAGCTTCAAATACATCATCTGAGGAGGAGGATGGGGATTTTGTTTGTTTAGGGCTCTTCCAGGGAACTGCAGGCTCGGCAGGTTGTTTTCTGTTGTTGTTTGGGGGTAGCTGGGAAAGCTGCGAGTAAAGGTTTAGCAAAGCCCCTGCAGGTCAGGTGGGGCTGTGCCCGGTTTGGGGGTGCATGTTGTGATTTTGGTAATTGTGTAAGGGAAGAGCCCACGAATAATGATTTGCAAACTAGTGACAGTCTGGGCTGCAGCCAGCTCAGGGCTGTGTAGAGTCTCAGACAAGAAAGAATGCCGGTTACTCATCCTGCATGGGAAGCTGGACCACTTGGGCATCAGGCTGACACCCACAGCAGGTGGTGGAGCACATCACGAAGAGGGTGCTGGTGGTAGTCAGTCACTGTGCATGTCCGTGTTCCAGGGCTCCTGCCCTGCTGTTCCTCTCAGGACAGTGGCTGAGGATCACTGTGTAGAAGTCAGGCTGCTGCTGGTATGGCTGTCTGGGCCTGGCTGAGCTGATGTTATAGGCTGGGGCCACATGCTGCTTGGGGTGGTCTCAATTCATCTTTGGGGCAGCTGTCACAAACGAGTGGGGGGGGGAGTTGCTGATGTTACACACATTGGTGAACAGAATCTTTGAGTTATTGGGAGAAGTGACACCTCAAGGGCTCCAGGTGACCTGCATCTGCCCAGTTCCCTTCTGAGCCTGCAGGCACTGCACAGAGAGCTGTGCACGTGGTGGTATGTGCTTGGAGTCATGCCTAGGTGTGGTTCTGCTCCCTTCCATCAGGGAAGGAGCAGATCCCTGCACCTTTCTGGGATGGGGTTTGCAGCTAGAGGTGATGCACCCAGACCCTATTTCTGTTGCCAGGGTGAGGTCTCTGTGAGGATGAGCATGTTTAAGTGGTGTTACGCACATCAGTGCACTACAGCAGTGCCATCTGCACAGATAACTCAGGGAAACCTGTGCCCCACTATAGTCTACCTCATAGCTAAGGAGTTGGGTAAACAATGGAGAAATGTACTTTACTGAGAATACTAATAAAACTGTTACCTTTGAAATTAAGCATTACACTGGAGTGGGTCTTGTGGAAAACTCTTTTAAGGTGGCTTCCCTGGAGAAGAACTGACATTTAGACCAACAGCAGGAGCGACTGAAGGGGGAGAAGCAGTCTGCGTCTGTGTGCTGCTCTCACAGAGGCTGTGATATGGTGGGGAGGCAACTGCTGTCCTTGCCAGTAGTGAATGCCTGTTGAGGGGGCGGTGCTAATCCTACAGCTCCTCTAGAATAGACATAGCTTATCTTGCTGTCAGTTCCTGCTTTATTTTAATGTGTCCCTTGAACTTACTGCAGTAACTCTTTGGAGATCTGTAACTTAAATCTTTTGCAGTAAGAGTATAATATATCACCAGCAATTAATTGCTCAGTAGCTTCATTTATGCTTGCTTCACTAATTACTGTAACAGTGTGGTACATTCTAAGAATGAGCTGAGCACTACTAATTTTTCCGCAGCAACACAAGCTTTGTGCCATATCAATTGCTAGGGCAGCTAACAGAAACAGGAGCAGTTCAGTTTTTCCTGTGTATACAGCTCCTCACAAGCATGGCTTTGAGGACTACCTGCTCGTGGAGTTACCAGCAATAGCCTGAGTGAAATGCAGTACACCTGAGAACTGTGATAACCCCTAGGTGCCTTGGAAGGCTTACAGCTGCTGCTGGGAGCCCAGCTAAGCTGCAGGAGAGCTCCTTCAGTGGTGAAGGAGGGGCAGCCTGACCCTCACCTGCTGCTGTGAGGTCCTGGAGGAAGGGGAATGCAGCAGGCAGTACTGTTAACTGTGTCAGACAAGCTTTCCTTTGTGCTGCAATGCTTCCTAGTGCAGCAGTAGCTGTTACTGTCACTCCTCTAACAAATATTTTCACTGCTTTTATTGCTTGATGCCTCAGTACAGTTCTGTGTCCTTTCCCACTTTACTGCTCTGTCATGTCTTTGACAGCACTTGCTGCGTTATGGGCCCTGGTTCCTCAGTTCTTCAAGAAAGAAGGGAAGCTGATGGTGACCTGTGTGATTATGCAAAGCAGAAAGGAGCAGAGTTGTCAGCTCTTCAGAGATATCTTGAATATGCACTGTACAGCTTTTCCATGAAAAGGTGCTTTTTGCAGATGTTAGCTCTGATAATACTGCACTAAGTACATCAGACATCCTTCACTACAGCTGGGTTTAGCATGCCCCCCTGGCACCAGGTGAGAATGAGTCATTTGAGAAGTGGCAGCCAGCAAAAAGAGCAGCACTTGGCATGGCCTGATGCCCTCTTGGAGAAGGGGCTGTGAGCAGCCAGGAGTGAAGGATAGGGCTCTGTAAGACATAACAGGTGGCACAGCAGAGGACTGGAGGTGGTTCTTAAACCTCAGTGAAAGAGGAAGCGTGCAGACATTAAGAAATATCCAACCATTGAGGTACTATGATTCATGATCTACAGGGCAGGTCCCAGTTTCCACCAGCCAGTGTAAAGCGAGGAAGATGTGTAACTGAGGAACTATATGCAGAAATTCAGCTTTGTGGAGTCTTATAAATCCTCTTAGCATTCTCAGAAGATGCCTGGGAAAATGCATTCACCAGACACAAGGAAAAGAACAGGAATATGAGGCTCCCATTCTTCTGTAGTCAGCATTTATCTTGAGTACTTAAATGCTCCCAAAAATTTATGTACTTCTGGCTTGTAAAAGCTTGTAAACACAAGATGACAGATACAATATCTTTATTTTTACCAAAAAAAAAAAAAAGCTGGTAAAAGATGATGTAAATAAAAGTGTAATGCACCACTAAATATAACTAATTATTCCCCTGTAAATACTTAAATAATTAAGAACACCATCTACAGTACCACAAAACCACCAAAATAATTCAATTTTATCAGGGTCAGGAAAAAAATACAGTGATGATGGATGTGCCTTGACCAGTTACAGAGCTTGTTAGAATAACATTACTGTCAGCAGTCCAACAGTGTGCACAGTGCCTTCAGTTAATGCGCTTCAGTATAATTAATTACATTTCTAGTGGGGTCAAAATTCCCCAGAAAGGCAGAGCTAAGAATTTCAATTCTACATTCTAAACTCTGGAATTAGAGCCCATTAAAAAAAATCACAGTGGGTA
>JANHGO010000063.1:38292497-38311429 GCA_024606505.1 Aquila spilogaster
ACTAGTGATAGGATGAGAGGAAATGGCCTCAAGTTGCGCCAGGGGAGGTTTAGATTGGATATTAGGAAAAATTTCTTTACTGAGAGAGTTGTCAGACATTGGAACAGGCTGCCCAGGGAAGTGGTGGAGTCACCATCCCTGGAGGTATTAAAAAAATGTGTAGAAGAGGCACTTCAGGACATGGTTTAGTGGGTATGGTGGTGTTAGGTTGACGGTTGGACTCGATGATTTTGAAGGTCTTTTCCAACCTAAACAATTCTATGCTTCTATGCTTTGCAAATTATGTAACACATGTGAAAGGAGGATTTCAAGATATTTCATGTGGGAAGGTTGAGTTTGTTTGCTGATATACATCCTGATGATGAGATTGTGCACGATGATTTGCATGAGGTGTATTTTCTGGCAAGTGTGCAAGCTGCAGGGTTAGATTGGGAAAGGGAATCAGTTTGAGAGAACAGTACTTAAACTTAAGTGTTCAAATGCGCTGTACAGGTTTCCTATACATTAATAACAGTCTGCTCCCTGAAGTCAATGAAACAGAGAGACTAATTCAGCCGACCAACCAGCTGATGTCTGTATCAGAGTGAGTTGAGTCTTTTTTCTGCACTCTACTGTTAGTATTGACTAGTAGTGTGATTCAGTTGGTTATGTGTTTGCACCATTTAAGTTGCCCTTGGCCGAGGTGTGCACAAGGCTGGCAGAAATAACATGGGACCTATGAAAACTTCATCTTTTTAGGCTAGCGACAGGAAGCTAGGCTGTGTGTCCTAAGTTATCTCAGATGACTCTAGACACTTCTGTTTAGGTAACTAAATCCTGTTCCAAATTTTAAGGGATGATGGAGGGTGTCGAGACACCTATATCTGCGGGGCTCCCCCAGGTAGACACTGGCATTCGGATGTCATAATTTGGGATTGAATCCCTTTCCTCTGCAATGGTGGGATTCATTACAGTTGTCTAGGTACCTGGTGCTATTTAGGCCCTGTGGTCTATCTTGCTTGGCCTCTAGATGATGTTCCAGAAAAGCGTGGGCCTCCTAAAGGTCTGATGATAGATATATCTGCCATCCCCTGGATAATGTAGATCATCTCAGATCACATCAGACACCGGTACTTCTGACAAAACCAAGAGCAGAGCTCCATTTTTATGGTAGTACAATTTTTACCCTGTCACTCTGGTGCCCTGCACATTATTAAATACATTTATCCCTTAGCACAAGAGGCTAACACTTTCTTATATCTTTAGATCTCATGTATTTTAAATATTTAATTAGGGATGTAAAGAACACAACACTTCTCCACTGGCAACAAGGCAGTTTTGACTTCAACCTTAACGAGACCAAGCCTGGGCTTGTTTAAGTCCGTGTAAAACATATTACCTAACTTACAGCACACGTTTTATAAACTTAGTGCTTCTGACTGTTATTTGATGCCTTACCATAAATGATTTTAAAGGCGGTCTTTCCTTCCTAAACATATAAACCTCTAAACAGCTATTTGTTGCCCTAGAGAGGAGAGAACAGAATGTGAAGCATTTTTATAAAAAGTAAGTAATTAGAAAATACATTTTAGAAGAATAAGCTCGCTAAATGTCTATTGTCTGATAGACAATCCCCAAGAAGATAAAAATGAAAATGACATTTTAATAATTTCTTTGGGTAAGAGCCCTAGGTCCTCAAGGATAATTAGCTATGTTTTCAAGTACTTTTGTTATGTAAAGTAAAATGTGGATTAATTCCACAGAAATTTACATTTCTGTGTTAATACCAGAATTTAGATCTCATCATAGGCACGCATGTAATTTCATTGATTTATTTACACTACTTGCTTCAGGTCTTCAGAACTGTGAAATTAACGGGGTGAGAATAACAGTGTTACTGGCCAGCTTATATGTTTGCTTATTTACTTATTTATATAAGTCCAAAATTTGAAATACCTGAGTATGCTACCTGATGTACTATTTAAATGAGTTTTCTGCTATCATGTAATTATAGAGAGACTAGATCTGCTGTTGATTTTTAGGTCTACATTTTGGAAAGAAGAGTGATATATCTGCAATCTTCTGTTCCAGAAGAACTTCCTTTGTAATATTTAGCTCTACTCTATTGTTTTGCACTGACAAGCTCATTTAGAGAAAAAACAGTATTTAGTTCCTTTGTGAATAATCCCATCATTTTTCCTGGCTGCCAAGAGAATTCACTTTTTGTCCCAGCAGTCAGATAAAGATAGAGTCATTGTTCTTCATAGATTAATTGCTTAGATGCCTTTTCCACTGAGATATAAGAGAATTTTTCTCTGCATGCAAGATCTTTCTAAGAAGGTGATGGTAATTTAATTTGGACCAAAAGATTTGGATTCTGTAGAAATATGTTCTTTCTTTAGCTTTGCTCAAAATAAAGATTCCATTTCATTAAAAGCATTTTTTAATGTCTTTATGAATATTCCCTTCCTTCTCTAAATTTTCAGCAGCAGAGGAAATGATTATTAAGGTGAAACTAAGCTTTAAAAATGTTAGAACAATACAGTCTGTAATGTTTTGTAAAAGTTATGAGTGACTAAGGACAGGAGAGCCTAAAGCAACTATAGCTTTTCTCATGTTCCAACGCTAATACAATAGAGAAATTCATCATGCCCGTTAGCTTTAGCATGATAGCTAGAAAAGGACAGAGTGGGACTTTTAAATGTCCTACAATGCAAAGGCTTTGTAGGTATTAACTTGTTTTTAGAAATAAAATAGCACATGTGTAGTTGAAAATTGTGTAATGGTGTTTGGAAAAGTATCTAATAAAAAAAAAATCGGTTGTTTTTTTCCTTTGGAACAAAGAATTCGCAGAGTTGTTGAAAGAAGTCAACAGCCTTCAGACTTATATAGAAATGGAGAGTATAAATACACTTTTGCTCCATGCTTTCTTTTTTTGGAGCTTATACACTACCCATGTGTCAGTGGTAAGAAGAAACTATTTAGAGACAGGAAGAAGAAGGGAATCCACCCATATTTGATCTGTTTTCTTTTACAGAACTGTTATTTGTTTACTTATGTACTTATTATCCTAGTAAGGTATCTGTGTTTAGTGGTCTTGATTGGAAAACTTTGATGAGATTCTAACTTCATGGAATTGGTCAGGTTGTGCCATTAATTTCATTGGGTCCAAGATTTTACTCCAAGCTCTTTGAAAAGCACTGAATCACCAAACATTTTAACTGAGTAAATTAAGAGTATGTACATACTAAATACAAAAGATAAATATTGGTGTGGAAATCTATAGGCTTAACCTGTACATAAGGTATCAAATTGGTACAAAAAGAAGTGGAGATACACTGTCTATGTGTAAACTGAATCTTGTAGTTAGAAGAAAGTTTAAAAACATTAGAGGAGTGTGATTCTTGAAACACTTTCCAGAAAGAATAGTAGGGGGGTGATGTAGGAGAGAAAAAGTTAACTTGTTTTGAGATGGGATCTAACTATTTAATGAAATGGCTTACATAGTATAACTTCTCTTAGCAGCAGTAATGGACTGGATTCCTTCCTTGTCCTATACCCTCAGTCTAACACTAATTTTCTCATTCAGTGAGGCTGATGGCTCTACTGACAGCCATTGACTGCAATGTTTATTCTTCTGCATTAGTCTGTCTACCTTAAGACCTCTATAGCTATTGTATTAGACAAAAAATGTGGACTAGGTTGCATCGAGTTCTCCGCTTCATTGCTTTTTGTCACTTACACTATTCAGACACCATGTGTGAAAGTCTCTTTTTCCAATAACATTTAATTCAATGCTGACAACCATGAATAAGGCCTGTGGAATCAACCAGACTGGTTTGAAAATCATAAAAAGGCTTTTGGAATATTTTTGGTTGTCTTCTGCTTTTTGAGATTGTGGGTTCAATTTTTTTTTTTTTTTCCCTGAAACAAGGATGAGAAATTCACAGTTAAAGGAGAAACAGTATTTTCCTTATATGCAGTAAGCCAAGTCTTCAGAAAACATACCAAATATTTAAGGTGAAGCCTATCTAGCACTAACCACAGTCCTCACTTCATACCTCTTTGCAGTTTTGGTTGTCTTCAAAATTGCATTTGCTGCTTTTCTGCTGCTATTAAAACTTGCCACTTCAAAAGGTTGAAGTACTTCTAACTGCTGACAAACACTGTTTTTCACTCTATGATGACTACTAACATTATACAATTTGCATAACACCATTAAATTGTTTAACAGTGGGTAACTGGCTGGCCTTGTGCATCACTATTTCCTTGACCATGAGAGAAGCCTAAGTTTGATTCTATGGCTTGTCTGCAGTGATTCCACTGATTGTCTGCAGCCACAGGGACTGGGTAGTTTCCAGGAATTTAGCTTTTATTTTTACAGATACTGTGATTTCTCTAATAGGAGAAGAAAAGCACAGATTTTACTGCTTTTAACTAAGTTTGTGATTTTCTACTCTTAACTTGGTATTTCGTAGCATCCGTGAGAGACAAATAGAGTTGTAGTGAGGTAGGAACAGTATCCTAGATGTTCAAGATTAGACCTCCAAAAGCAGTATATTAAAATACCAATATCAGTAGTGACATGTACTTTTAGGCGTAAACTAACAATAATTTGTGAACTAAGGAGGTTAATTTAGATAACAATATTTAAATAATATAAATGAATTTTTAGATGAGTATTTAGATAATATAAATCATCCTTCCTCTTATGTAATCAGATGCTTTTTCTCTTTCCTTTTATATTTTGTTGTTTTATTTTGTTTTACTTTGATTGAGATACATGAAATTTAAGAAGACAGGACTGCTTAGTAGCTGACTGCTTAGATAATATTTTCATGAGAAAAATGTCAGTGATTGATACATATTCAATGAATATTGATTGGAGGTGGGATGACACGACACGATAGACAGTTGACTGCCTAACAATATAAATTTAAACTTCAGAATTCCCGTAGTGATTGGCTTCATGCACAAGTCAGGAGTTGAAAATCAGGGGGATGGCCTTTGGAAGACCTGGCAATAGGGATTCTGCTTGTTCAAGAATGCAAATAGGGAGTTCAAAATTATTTTAACGATATATATCTATAATGGGGAGTATTTTAAATCAGTCACCACATTTCATTCCTATGATTCAGAAAACATTGGTTGGGTAGAAAGGAGACAGGAAGTCATGAATTTCAAAGTAAGAGCTAAACAGAAACACACTGTTATATGTTAGATAAATGCAGTGGATGGTGTGGCTCTCGGTTTTGAAAGAACAGAGGAGGTAATCCCTTCAGGCATTGCTCTTTGCTTGTATTAATAGGGTTAGATTCAGCTCTGGAGATGTAGTCCCACAAAGGGTCTCTCTAAAGATAGTGGAATGAATTTAACTCATTATGTCCTGCTTGGTTGTAAAGACTTAATCACATTAATGTTGGAGACAAAAAAGCATTTGAAATGCAGCCCCCGATGACCGGAAAACCTTTGTCTTATATAAGATGAAGCAGAGACTGTAGAAGAAGGTATCCTTTGAGTTCATTGTGAGTTTCAAGTTACACCGCATGGGTTTATACTGAATGAACACAGTATTGGAAGATTTTTAAAAGAGGTCCGACTGTGTTTATATATAATATATTAAAATAAAAAAAATGTTTTTGCAGATTTTCTGGAGAGCTTTATGTAAAAGTGCCAATACAGTTTGAATTGCTGCCTTACAGACCTAACTGAAACTGGTATAAGTCTTCAGTATCTTTAATTATGTTGAGAAATTTCCAGCACAGATGGTAAACTGAAAAGCTTTGGATAAACTTTGGTATTGTGTGGAACTTTCATCTCTTTCACCCGTTTATTTGCTTGATGCAAGATAACCAAGCTAATGACAAGTTAATTGCAGGAGTTAAATTTCAAGATAACATGTCATGTTTCAAAAAGTATAAAATTCAGTATCAGAGTAACTCTGTCTATATTAGTAAGCTAAGCAATGCCACAGAAGTCTTCAGGCACTGAACTCATCTGTCTATGCATTTAAATTGTTTCAGGCGTGGTTTCAGTATGGACCAGCTAGCTAGCATGGTCAGTATGGACCGCAGTATGACCAGGGACAACCTCCTGAAGGATTTGAATTCAGGCACCTTGTGTGGAGGTGAGCTGTTGTGCCAGTGATTTTTTCTTGCTGGAGAACAGTCTCAGGCACATGTAATTTAGATACGACCAGTCTTTTTTGTGAGTGTTCTTAAATGAACTGATTCTGATTTGTCCCTCTTGGTGATTCACTCTGTTCAGATGACATGTGAAGGGAAAAGGTCCGGAACATCTGTGTCCTTTTTACCATTTGTTGCAGTTTCTCTCAGAAAAATTTGATGACAGACACTGTTGGAAAACTGTTTTATTGTTTCTTTGGTTTTTGCATATCAATATTTTCTTCGGACTTGCACCATCCAGGCACCGCAGACAATGGTTAGCCCCAGACACTTCTATGGTAGAAGGAGAATTTAACCAGATTTAAAGACTTGAGGATCAGGGCTTTATTTAGTATCAGTCTGCAGTAGGGTCATACTGGTGTATCGGGCCAGGGCTCAGTCAGGTTTTATGTATGATCTAGAAGATATGCCTTCAAAAGCCTGAAATAATTTTATTGCCATTTCTTGCATACATTAGATTGAGGGTCAACACTTTGTTTTTCTGCTCTGCATTGTATTTCTTTTGAATCTCTGCTTTCTTATGATTGTGTTTTTCTTGGTTGTAACTTTGACTTACATTTACTGACTACTAAGGAGACAGACATGCTTTTTCCCATCATTGTCTCTAGAATGGTTAGTGGCAAGGCAAGTTACCCAATGCTGTACCAAAGGTGATCAAACCTGAGCTGGAGAAAGCAGCACCCAAGTCCCCAGGTGAGAGAATAGAGTCAGCTGAAGCAGAGACATTAATTGTTACCTCTGATCATGACCTACACAGTTGGCTCTCGTGAAATGCTTCCCTGCGGTTTATAAGTTTGCAGTTTTGCGTCACAAACTTCCATTAAGGTTGGAGATTGTGGGTGCTGCAAATGTTACGGTGTTGCCTCGCAGTCAGGTCTGGATCTCCGGGTGAGGTCCCACAGTGGGTGAAATTTTGCTGGAGAAGGTGTCCCCTTTGGTGAGAAAACCAAAGGCCCCTTTGTAGGATGTGGACAGTTGTATGCTGGTGTTCATCTGGGATATGATTCAGGCAAAAGAAGCAACCAGTGCTTGGACTCTCCTTTGCTGAAGGTGAGGTAAGTCAAGAGAGCTTTCTAAGGCTCCTTCACTGTTTGATACTTCCTGGGACTGTCAAGGAAGAATGCCCCTGAGAATTGATTTGAACTGTATTTTTGGGAACTGAGCTGGGATGATCAACTTGTGTTATGTACTAGCAGCCCTCTAAATTCCTGTAGTAGCAATGATCTAGTATTATTAGCCTTTAAGACCACATTCAGAGTAGTACTTAGATGGGGAAAAATGAGCCTTCCCCTGTTTTTTTCCTTTGCATTTCTCTTTATAAAGCTCAGCCTGTTACATAGCGGAGGACTTCAGCCTTGATCTGGGAAAGGATGCTATTGAGAACTGTGTTTAGGGAAGCTAGACCGTTCAGTGTCTTGAAAAGGAGAAAGCCCGAAGTGGCTTTTTGTCACTGATACTATTAGTCTCCTCTGATACCCTGTGAAATACTGTCTTCAGTATAAACTCTGTAAACAAAATAAAGCTATTGATACCTATTCTGCTTATTACTCCTACTCAAGTCAAATGTTTTCTTGTGATCTGACACCCTCCATTCTCTTTTTGTAAGCCGGTTCTTAATCTGTATGAGCAACTTTTCTAATGTCTGACCTTGTAGGTGAAACTGCTGTGTGATGCAGCATTAACTGATTTGAAATCGAGATAAAATGTTCATTGTGTCACATTTATCGTCTGTCATATCAGCAATACATACAGTAAATTGGTCGTGTGTAGTTTTTTCATGAGTTTGAGTTACTCTGGCTGGCCTATGCATCAGACAGTTTTAAAGGTTTGTAAATGAGACCATAGCAAGCATTTCCAGTTTCTGTCCTAAAAGTGAAGTCAGAGTTAATGGATCACAGTTCTTCAGATCCTCCCTTGTTCTTTATGTAAATATAGTTATTACAATGTAACATGTGGTCCTTCTTCTCCCCTTTTTAACTTCATTTCTTTATTCGAAGTAGAAGAAAGGATATTGAAAATACAGCAAGACCAGCGACAATTAAATTCCTGCAGTGAAATTGTGTCCTGACTGAAATTAATGGGAGTTTTACTCTGACCTGTGTGTGGCTGTGGTTTCACCTGGAGCACTTCTCTTACAAAGCTTTCAGTTCAAGTGCTAGGGGACTATGTCTGAAGCCATGGAATCCCCTGTCACCAGCTAGAATGTTTCATGTTGCTTTTGCTCTGTACTCTTTACTCACAGGATTAGCTCTTGCTAGCATCAGTGCAATTGGTTGAACACTGTAGACTATGGGGTAACTGTAATTTGGGAGTATTGCTTGCAGGATGATAGCATGGCTGATCATTTTCCAGAAGTGTTTCTTGTGTGCTTGGCAAAGTAGCTTCAAGTCATTAAGACTTATTTCTTTTCTTTTATTTAGAAAATGTTAAAATACAACAAAATATCAAATAATGCAACACAGATATCTGAACTGGGGCGCACTTAGTTAGGGATCCTTTGAATAAGGTGTCTGACAATTTTCAAAGTAGTGCCTCAGTTTAAGCCACTTATGGAAAAAAGTGTCAAATGATTATCAATATGTTTAACTTACCTGTATGTACCAGGTAGATCTATACCATATCACTAGAAATATTTTTCTTATGGTTCATCATGATGTAAAATGAGGACATAATTTCTGCATCAACTTGAAATTATTCTCTCTTAAAATTAGTCTGAATGATCACCAGCAGAACAAGGTGTAAATGTTGCTACTTTGACCTGGCCTCTTTGCTTGAACTACATACTGGGACAAATTTGCACTTCTTTTCCCTGTGGAGGAGGAGAGTGTGAGATATATTGCACCACTGCCACTCCATTGGCATTAGCAGTGTTACTCCTCCTTTCTTTGGCCAAGGACCAAGTGTAGCGTTTCTTTTAAAGTAGATGAGATGCTCATGTGTCACTATAGTGACATATAGATCTGTGATACTGTTTGTGATACAGAAGGTGTATCTGTCCTACAGTACAGAGTGAAACACAGATACCCTGAAACTACCATTGATTCTACCTGCTATGCCTGCTAGGTAGATACTTGATTGGGCTCCCAATAGCAGTCAGTGCTACACCTGACCCAAAAATCCTCATATCCAAAGACAGAAAGTTAGTATGTGTATGAGTAGATCCAGGCCTATATCACTTGACTCCTTTTGGTTAGAGACTTAGGGGAGGTCCCTTACTAACTGGGAAGTCAATTTTACTATATTTCATTTTGCTAGTCAGCCTAACATTTTGTTAAGCGATTGTTATGGCTTAACCAGAGTAGGCTGTTGAGCCCCACACAGCTGCTAGCTCACTTTCCCTGCAGTGGGATGGGGGAGAGAATTGGAAGGGTAAAAGTGAGAAAACTTGTGGGTTGAGATAAAGACAGTTTAACAGGTAAAGCAAAAGCCACACATGCAAACAAAGCAGAATAAGGAATTCGTTCACCACTTCCTATGGGCAGGCAGGTGTTCAGCCATCTCCGGGAAAGCAGTGCTCCATCATGTGTAACGGTTACTTGGGAAGACAAATGCCATCACTCTGAATGTCACCCCTTCTCCTTCTTCCCTTGGCTTTTATTGCTGAGTATGATGACATATGGTCTGGAATATCCCTTTGTTCAGTTGGGGTCAGCTGTCTCAGCTGTGCCTCTTCCCAACTTTTTGTGCAGTAGCATGCTTGCTGGCAGGGCAGTGTGAAAAGCAGAAAAGACCTTGACTCTGTGTAAGCACTGCTCAGCAATAACTGAAATTTCCCCATGTTATCAACACTGTTTTTATCACAAATCCAAAACATAGCATGATACAAGCTACTATGCAGAAAATTAACACTAATAGTAGAATCAAAACATAGGTGTCCATGATTCCCAAGTGCATAGGAAAAAATACAGGGTGTTAAGATGAAGTGAAGTTGTGGTGGTAGTCTGGAGGAAGAGCCTTACATTCTTTCATAGTTGCCTAGCAGCTAAATATGACTATATTTTATTATTGCTGCATATAAATATGCCCTTGTTCAAAATGCTTGAAAAACATTGGCAAATTCTCACAATGATAATAATGCTGTGTAAAAGCATTATCTCTGCACTTTCTGTAGCACTTTGTAGGACATTTATTGAAATCTTGTATATTTATGCTGGAAAATATTAGTCATCACACCAGACAGACTTTTCAATCACTCTGCCACAGTCCTATTGTTTTTGAGTCTCCAGTCTGTACCACTTTCACATTCTAGACATGCTCACTCTTTGTTTAAGCATCCCATTCAGTAAAAGCCCACCCCCCCCGGTGATTCCTATGGATCTATCACATGCCGTAGGAGTTATCTGTGGTTTGGTGGTAAAGTCATTAAGGCATCATGGTATGGATCCAAAAGTTCTTGCTCCAGAAGGCTACCTCATATATACCAGTTCAGGTATAAGTGGGATGTTTGATAATTTGATCTCTGTGATCAAAAGCGAGCCGCAATACTTCATGCTTGGTGATACTAGTATGTTTGTACCATTCTAGCCTTGTGAAACTTCAACAGACCTTTGACAAAAGTATGCATTCTTACTTTGTCAAATGGAATTTTTCTATCATACATATACAGATGAGGAAACTGATGTCACTTAATCTGCCCAAACATCACTGCAAAAGCCGGAATCAGACATCATGATTAGTATCTTTGGAAAAGCGGTGTCAGACCACTATGTCACACATTCTTTTTATAATAAGCTTAAAAATCCTTTGTACACCAGCACCTAAGCCACACTCTACAAGGGTTACACAGGATAAGAAGAAATGTGGATCAAATAACTAACAGCAGAGTGCATAAGGGATGCTAAAGGAACCAGGAGATGGAAAGAGACACAAGCAACCGTAAAGAAAGGAGAAAATGGCCTCCCTCTGTTTAAAGGTGTGGCTTCCAATGGCAGAGGACAAGGGCTTGTACATTCTGTCCCATTTTTCCCTCCCCCAAAGAGCATACAGAAGAAAGAGGAAATTGCTTTGGGACAATGTGAAATTTAGTGCAACTCATGTGAACAACTCTTTCTCTACCTTCTTCTGTGTTAAAAGGATCTAAAACTCTGTAAATAACATTTATGTCCACTGTAGGGCTCCTGTACATAGAAGATTAGAAAAGCAGGCAGTAGCTGAAAACCAAGTCCAAAAGAACCTGTTTCCAATGTTCTCTATCTCCCACATGATCATGATAACAAAACAAGAAACAGTATGTCAGGAAATGTGATTTTTTTTTACTTCCTTTGTTTCTACAATGTATACCCTCAGCAGCCACTGAATCCATCTGTAAGTATTTCTAGCAAGTTTTCATGGTAATTGTTCTTTTTATACTTTTCCCCATGTCCACTTATGGTCTGTTCTAAAGGAAAAATGCATCAACAGACTCTCATTTACGCCTTTTCTTTGCACATTTTAGAAATAAAGCAAATTAAGCTATATAGTTTTTCTTTTTTTTTTTTCTTTTTACAAGTAACAGTTTGTAAAAATCAAACAGATTTATTAACGTCAATAGCTGCAAGGATTTACAGGAGGGTAAGTGCAATATTCATGAAACAATAGATCAGTTTAAGGCAGATGAATAACAACTTTTTCCAAGCTGTGTATGTTCTGGAGAGGATAAAAGGCCTGGCTCTGGCATTACATGAAGGCTGGATCAGAAGTACCTCTCGTCTCATCCATTTAAATTGGTGTGGGCATCAGAACCATTCAGCACATTTCCTCAGCTGTCCAACACTTGCTGGTGTTTTTGTTACCGTATCTGGATTTTTTACACATTCATAATGAGGTCTTCAGATCCATGATAATCAGGCTGTTCTATGTGCAGCCTTGGAGGCAGACCAGACCTGTCAAATCCAATGGAAAATAAATGTAATGGCCAGCTGGCTTAGAAGGCTGCAGTTAGGTCATCGAGAATGAAAACTCCACCCAGAGGTCTGTCCTCCTCCTGTAGTGGAGTTTGGACTTCCAGCAACAGCTCATGCTATCCCTATCTGAGCTGCAAGGCTTTAACATTCAATTTTTTTACCATTTCATAATTGAGCGGAGGGATTCTACTAGTTCTTATTTTCTGTCTAGAGTTCTTCAGAGCATCAGCAGATTTTTTTTTTGTGATTTACTAGTCTTTTTCTAGAGAATGAAACTTTTGTTCTTTTGTGATGAAATAGTGAAAAGATGTCCCACATGCCTTCTGTCCAGAAAATATGTGACGATAAGAGTCAGTCACGTGTTAGTGCCTGGATTTCTGGATCGTTTCTTGCCAAAATATTTTTCTGTGAAAAAAAAACAAACCCCAAACTTCTCTAAAACTGAAAAAGGTATGTTTTTGACCTTTTTTACCTCCTTCATAATTGTACAGCAAAGACAAAAGAAATACATTTATATCATGGGTTTTGGTGCGTGGTCTGGGATTTAAATTAGGCTTGGTGTTCCTATCTGTCAGCTTAACCTTGGGAGAAATTGGTCTCAAATTCTGTATGGCTTACGCACATGCGATTGCCAGAGGGGATACTGCTGCAAAATGTAGTGGGCCTTCTCTTTATGAACTTTTATTGGAACATGGAGAATCTCTGCGGGAGTATTGGAAATCAGAAGAAGAGGTCTATTATGTCCACTCAGCCCTGCTATACTTTGACTACAGTTTTTAGTAAACCAAAAACCTGGAAGGGGAAGTGATAGACAAGTATATTGCTAGACAGCTTTGAGCCTAAGCAGAGGGTGAGATTGGCAATCAGAGAGAAAAAAACTTAAAGGGATTGGTCCATACTAGATTCAGGGTTCCGCAGTCCTAACAAGAATGTGTATTGGAGGCCATGGAAGGCTCTATAAGGACCTTCCAGGGCAAGGAGTCAGAAATGGTCCTCTTCTGGTTTCAGGGTTACCACACAGAAGTCATGTGGTCCTCTGACTTATGTGCCTGTGCTCTCACACTGTAAATTTTCCCGTTATCACCTATAGAGAGCACGTTGTGGCTTGCAAAGGTTATATATATAGTACTATGTTGTATTACCGTGATGTCAGCATTCTGCAGAATCACTTTTTCCAATAAACACGTAAGCTTGAGGATGTGGGAGTGTGCTAGAGGGAGTGGTTTTATATGGCTTCTGGAATAAACAGGCTTAGAAGTGAGAAAAAAAATCAAGAACTTTATTCTAGGAGGTTGCAGAATGTAGTTTGTTTTCAGGTTTGTACTTTATATATCTAATAAAAACATGACCAGGCCCTCGCTTTACAGGTAGTTTTGGGTAATAAAATATAGTGATGTTTAATAACAGGTGCCTGGAGACCGAGATAGTAAATGAACAGCAATACGCAGCAGGAAAAAAAGGAAAGAATACTGGTTATAAAGTTAAGCTGATCTAGTATAAATATTCCAGAATAGATTTTCATTTTTTTCATTGATAAAGCATACAAAAATGCTGGTTTCCTGTTAAGGAAAAACATTAATTGAGAAATAAAACAACCCTTCAATAAACACAGTTCAAAAGCATTTTTCATCTTTGATGTAATTTTTTGCATTTCTGACTGCTATTTTTTTGGTTTAGATAATAAATATGCCTGTCTTTTTAAAGAATGATGAGAGAACTCTGAAAACTGGTATTGTACAGCAACTATGTATAATATAAGAGGGTAAAAGAAATCTAAGCAATAAATCTTATTTCTGTGTTAGGATTTCATTTTACTCCTCCAACTGTATTTTAGTAACAAAAATGAATTCTAAAGAGCATGTATCTTTAATAAATTGCCATCTGCAATGTATAGGATAATCTGTTTGTTTGAAGAGCAGCAATAGCTCTTACTAATAATGGGGGGTTAGTACTTCTCTCGTAAAATAATAGTTGTATCAGTGCAAATAGGAACTGCTTAATGACTCATTTGTCATTTAAATCTTTCAACGCAGTTACAGCAGATGCTTTTATATAATTATTTTCCTTCTTTTTTTTGTTGTTTTTATTATACCTATTGTTCACTGCTGAAATGAGCACGACTGCTCAGCTGATGCCGTTTTTCATAGGCTCTCTCAGCGAGGGAGGGAGTGGGGATGAAGCTGCATGTAGGTCTCCATGGCGACCTTGGTCTTGGCCTGATGCCTGCAGTCTGGCCTGCTCACAAAACGCCATGCCCTGATGAATTATTTAGCTCTGCTGAAGAAAAAAAATACAGCAACAGGCTCCTAGTGAGTAACTGAGGAGAGCAGTAAGGTGACATCAGTCAGCTTATACTGATGTGCTTGAGGGTTCTCACCAGCTAGCAGAGGGATCAGTTTGCTCTTGCTATTCTTAAGGCTCTGCTATTTATCTCTGTCCATGTTGGATACCTACATTTTGTCAATGGTTATGAACAAAAAATAAGAGAATAATAATTCTGTAAGTTGCTAGTCTTTTTTCCTTTGGTGATCTTTTATTTATGTTCAAACAATTTTGTTCTTCCATTTTTAACGTTATACTTTCATAGAGAGAAATTACTACAAGAGTTTGACAGTATCATACACCAAATTATTAAGGCCTGAAATAATTGTGCCCCAAATTGCTATGTGTTTCTGTGTATTTAGATTATTGTATCGGTTTGCTAAAGACCATTTGGTAGTTGTCAGTTGTTTCCAACAAAGTTAACTGACCTATATTCTGTTTATGCATTGGTTTTAGTGCTTGGGTTACATGTATCCAATCCAAAATGCATCTATCCAGTTTTGGGGTTTGAGGCCTACCTGCAGGCAGGGAGTTTAAGTAGAATAGAGAGAAGTTACTGTTATTTTTAGCAGTATTATCTGCTGCAAGTATGAAGAAAATTTGGAATATTGGGGCAAGAGGTAATGTATCAAGTGTACACTGTTTGGTTTACCACCTCAGAGTTTGGAGACAAATTTTACCAGTGAGCCTGATTTTTAAAAGTTCAGTCTATAAAGGATTATTCATGTGCATATACTTCAGGGCAGAGTACCATTTACATGCATGTATAAGGCTCAAAAGCCCTCTATTTCAGAAGAACTCATACTTTTCTTTCTAAGGAGGGAAGATTATTTCATACTACCATTGACTAAATCTCTGTTTGTGTCAAAAAAGTGCAATGTTTCAAATAGTTTTTTCCCTGGCCCTGGTGTATTTTTGCATGTTTTTGAGCCATACAATAACTCATCTTATGACCCCTCCCTGTACAACAGCACTAAGTAAGGATTACAAATGAGCTGTTTGATAGATTCTGTGGGAAGCATGTCTGTGTTGGGGGGTTGAAGTTCAGGTATATTTTATTGCTTGACTCACCGCCTCCTTTCACTTTTGATGTGGCAACACAGCATTGACCTTCTGCATGAAATCTGAACTTGCAGAAGGAACGTTCCCTACTTGGCATACTGTATAATTAGTCCATGTGAGTCTTGAACTAACCTGGCAAAATGCTACCAGTGCTATCTCTCATCATCAGTGTCTCGCAAAGGAGTGCTGTGCCTAACCTTCATCCATTCATCTTTGCAGCTTCAGCCTCAACCAGAAGGATCCTCTTCACAGCTCTGTCAGCTTGTAAGTCCAAGGCAGGACTCAAAATGAGGTGGCTGGGATTACTCTGTCCCCTTGCACTCTGCTTTTGTTTTAACCAGAAGTAACGTTGACTAAACCAAAGCCTTAGCTAGCTAAGGTTATTAGAAGTAAAAAGATGCATGTTGGTTATTAAATCCTTATTTTGAAAGAGAGTAAGTCAGTCTAATAATCTCTTTTTGCCTTGGGACTCGCATTTCTTGAAAATAAAACATGGAACAGTTTGGTAAAGGGAAAATTGTAACTCCTCTACATTTCAAGAAGTCACATGTCAAAGTCTCCTGAGTGTAGCTAACATCTTTGCAACTGCCAGCTGCAAATAAAGATGAATTAGTAAATACAGAGCTCAGTTATAGTCTAGAGAATACAACAATGTGAAGACCTTACAAAGTCACTGTAAAGATATACAGTGTAATTCAAAGGCAGACAGCTAATGATCAAAAAAAGAAAAAAAAGAAATTGTCATTTTTTATCAGGCAAACATACCACCGTAATAGAACTCTACAATGAAGAAGCATTGATGGCTTCAGCAGAAAGGAAACACAGATTTGTGACAATAGGAAATTATAAAGTCCACATTTTCTGTGAATAATCAACAAGTACTGTTCTTTTTTTTTCTTTAATACTTAGTTTAGCATCTTTGTTTTTCTTCATTTATAGGAATATTCATTATTCTTGGGGGAACTGATTCTGAATCTGGGAGTGGTGCTCTACATAAGGCTATTAGGTGGTTACTTGTAGCTGAAATCTGGAGTTTACATACTCCCTTCTTTTAGATGACATTATTTTTGACAAGTGGAACATCTGGGTATTGTTATTACATGGATTATATTTACTACCAAGCAATCAAACATGTAAGCTTATACTTAGCTTCACTTAAAATTTTACAAAAAACATGACTTCAAAATTTAAAACATCTTTGTAGAAACCAGTGAAAACAATTGTCTGTGTATTAAATAAATTCCTTGAAATACCATTGCAACACTGCAGATAAAATCCATTATAAGATCTCATTAGACTGATCTCATTAACATTAGTTAGATAATTTGTAATTCTAAAGAAGATACTAAAAGATGGGAATGCATTCTTCTTGCTTTTAAAGTAATAGCATGTAAGTAATATATTTTATTTTCAGATATGCATATTTTTTGATTTTTTTTTATCAATCCTGGTCATTTGCATTAATCATCCAAGGTGGTGGCCGTCTTGCTAGTGCCATGGCCTAAAGTAAGTGATTCAGGACCCTTCACCAGCTTTGATTACTAGTTGATAGTTACAGTGATTTATGAGATATGTCCTGATTTTTCCAGCTCTGGCTTTCAGAATAACCTGGTGTTACCTGGTGGACATGTAAAAATAAATTCTACCAGCAATGTAGTTTGTGGGTTTGGCTGTGATGTTTCAGCATTACTTTTAGTAAAGCTGACTATTTTAATAGCATCTCCATGTGCCATTTTGCCCAGTTGAAATACCTCAATTTGCCACTGAACCTAGTGAAGAAAGGATTTCAGTCTCCATATCTTTGCTGTTCTTTTAAATGCTTGAAAGTCATGGTGAAAATACTTCCCTCACTGTGTTGATTTTATTGCTGAATGGCTCAGATATGTTTAGAAGTCAGGTGTTGAACCTCTAATCAGTAGGCTTAAAAATTTTTCATACCATTAGTTAAAACTGATTTGTCAATGGTCTAGCTGTATAATGTGGTATTAAATTACAATATTATCCACATTTTTTCTTATGTTTTCTTCTGTTACTTAAAATAGAAGTGTCTGGAGCAAGGATGAATGGTATTTTAAAGAACATTATGAGGTTTGCACATCTTTAGTTGGCGGTTATGTTTAATGAAGAGTTCCTTTAAGATAATGTGACTTTACCTATGCCATTGGAAATGCATTTTTTTTCTTCTTAAAGAAAAATATTTCTTTTTTGAAAATACTATAATAATGGCAAGCAAATTTCCCCAAATCAGTTAAAAGCCTGTTACCCAGTTTAGTGTATTATTTCAGATGTTTTCCTGACATTTTTTCTGAAATGGAGAACTTTTTTTGTAAGTCAGTTTCAATTTTATATGGTTTTTACTCAGAGAAAAATGCTGTTCAAGTGCACTGCTACTGCACCTGTCATTTACATCCTAGATAAAAAGGAAGAGAGTTTTGCCCCAAGTTGTTCTGCAGAATTCATTCCGATGTACATAAATTTAAGGAGGAACTGAAAGAAAATATCCTAATTAGCATTTAATGCACTGTATGATCTCATAGCTCTGCTGAAGTAGAAGACTGTAATCCATAATTTAAGAGTGTGAAATGCACCTTCTTTATGCAATTAAACCTAACATTATTTAAGAAATACTTTTCATATTAGTTAGACCTGCCTTACAAAAGGGTGGCAGAATTGTGATATGGAAGGAGAAGTTTCTATTGTAAATTATGAATCAAAAAATGACACTTTAACTCTTGTTTGTTAGTGCAGTGGACTGAATCTCCTTTAGCGACTGATTACCTTAATCCTTTTCTGGTATTTTCCATCAGTTGAACATTTGCATGAATAAAACTGAGAAAAAGAAGCATGGGATGGTTCTCATGACACATCTAAGCTTCTGTAGAGACTGCAGAGGAGGATGAGCTCTCAGGGCAAAGACGTTGCCTGGCATGGGTTTGGTTATTGGCACAGCTATAAAAGAAGTTGTAAGAAGGGAAGCAAAAGTTAGCATATTCCCTGTGCTGCTGGACAGTTCCCCCTGCACCTCCGCCCTCTGCAGCTGCCCACATTCTTGTTTGTGTTGCTCCAGAAATTGCTACTGATATGGGTATACTTTTAACATTACAATGAGCGTGAAGATTACCTTGAAATCAGTCTACATCATTCAGTGTGTTGTTAAAATTAGAAAGGAGCAACTTCAGACTGACTTGAAAAGCTTATTGTATTGGCTTTGTGTGGCAAGGTTTTGGTAGCGGGGGGGTTACAGGGGTGGCTTCTGTAAGAAGCTGCTGGAAGCTTCCCCTGTGTTTGAGAGAGAGCCAATACCAGTTGGCTCTAAGACGGACCCGCTGCCGGCCAAGGCCGAGCCAATCAGTGATAGTGGTAATGCCTCTGTGATAACGTTTTTAAGAAGGAAAAAGTTGGGACAGACAGAAAATGGCAGCCGGAGAGAAGAGTGAGAACATGTAAGAG
This sequence comes from Aquila spilogaster, assembly GCA_024606505.1. Taxonomy (NCBI): domain Eukaryota; kingdom Metazoa; phylum Chordata; class Aves; order Accipitriformes; family Accipitridae; genus Aquila; species Aquila spilogaster. Next base: position 38,311,378 of record JANHGO010000063.1, read on the forward strand.
AAACAACCCTGCAGACACCAAGGTCAGTGAAGAAGGAGGGGGAGGAGATGCT
>JANHGO010000063.1:38311529-38378308 GCA_024606505.1 Aquila spilogaster
GATCTTCCCAGGCACAGACAAGAGGCTCACTAGCCTGTAGTTCCTCAGATTTTCTTTTCTGCCATATCTTTAAAATGTGAGTGATGTTTCCCTTTTTCCAGTCAATGGGGATCTCGCCTGTCAGCCATGATTTTTCAAATATGATGGAGATTAGCTTGGCTACCTCAGTCTTCCACTCCTCACGGCAGTCCCCATCTTGCCATGCTTAAAATTCTCGTGGCTGTGACCTAAATCTCAAAACAAGGAAAAGAAAATTCCTTGGGCTCCCCCTCAGCCCACTGTTGTACTGCCTTAGAACACCAGTGCTTTCTCTTCTTCTCTCTCTTCCTCATCTTCAACCACATGACGTAGCTTGTGTGAAGGTACGCAGGTGGATGACTAAACCCTAGACTGGGGTCTTAGCTCTCCAAACAGAAGATGAAAAATTACTGATCCTGTGAGGGTCTTGTGAGGAATCACTCTGTGTTACAGAATGTGAAAGGCTTGCAAGTCACAGCAGTGTCAAGGCTAGATTTTACAGAGATTTAAGGTATAGCCATGCAAAAAAAAAAAAAAAACAACAACAAATGACCTTCAGAGATAATTGTAGGGAGGTTCTGGAAACTTTTTTTGGTAGCATCCCCATGCAAAACTAGCAGTGACCTGGTATACTCATCAGTGACACCATACGAGACAAAGACAGTTAATCATAGAATTGTAGCATCATTCGGGTTAGAAAAGACCTTTAAGATCACCTAGCCCAACCTTCAGCCTGTCACCATCATGCCCACTAACCATGTCTTTAAGTGTCATATCTACACATTTCCTGAACACCTCCAGGGACGCTGACTCCATCACCTCCCAGTGTATCCTGTTGCAGTGCCTCATCACTCTTTCAGAGAAGAAATTTTTGCTAATATCCGTCCTGAACCTCCCATGGCACAACATAAAGCCATTATCTCTTGTGCTATTACTAGTTACCTGGGAGAAGAGACTGATCTCAACTTGGCTATAACCTCCCTTAAGGTAACTGTAGAGAGCTATAATGTCTCCCCTTATAAGAGACCTGCAGAAAGAGGCCATGAGCGTTTGTAAATAATCAAGATCTGAGCTAGTGACTGGGTAAGGGCTCTGTGATCTGGACACTGGTATTAGATAGATATAAAGTCAAAGCCAGTATTCAAGGGATCGGTGAATACAGGTTTTTTTTGTGAATTGAGAGAGTGGGGGTGTATTCACATGCCACCAATGAGCTTCCAGTATAATCAGTTGGAAAGAGGTATAGGGTTGGACCATCTCTGTTCTTTCATCTTATTTTCATCGTATTTTCATATGTTTCCTGCAAACAGGTAAAAAATCTCCTGCATTGACTTGACTGGAAGGGAAGGAGCCACCTGGGACTCTAAGGCCACCAAATCTGGATTTCCTCAGGTATCATTATTCCCTTCTGTCAAGCCATAGGGTGTTTTTGCACCTGCATTATCACACTGTAGAAACATAGAATGGTTTGGGTTGGAAGGGACCTTTGAGATCATCTAGTTCTAGCCCCCCTGATACAGTCAGGGACTCCTGCCACTAGGTTGCTCAAAGCACCACCCAGCCTGGCTTTGAATGCCTCCAGGGTGGGGGCATTCACAACATCTTCGGGCAGCCTGTGCCAGTGCCTCTGAGTAAAAAATAAATTACTAACATCCAACCTAAATCTCTTTTATTTTAGTTTAAACCTATTTCCCCTTGTCCTATCACTATTATACCATGTAAAAAATCACTCCCCTTCCTGCAAGTACTGGAAGACCACAATGTGGTCTCTCAAAGCCCTTTCTTCTTCAGGTTGAACATGCCCAACTGACTCAATCTGTCCCCAGCAAATATGTCACTGAGCACCTCAATTTTCACATCTAACCTCTTTTCCATATCTACCTCTTCTTAGACTGTATATTACACAGGGTGAGATGTAGGCACCATGATACTGCTCAGTGGAAGAGAAACAGGAATAATTGAACCTCAGCTATAATACTCCTCTTATTTCCTTTTACTCCAACCCAAAGAGAATGACAAACAGAAGAGGCAATGGTCTATGAGGAGGGATATGCTTTCAACTGGCAATATAACCAAGTACCACTCTACAATCTAGCTTGACTTCAGAAATTTTATTTTCAGTGTCTGGACTGAAACACTTTGAGTAATAAGCTCTAGATAAAGATCTGAGAACTAAAATTGCTCTGAAGTACTTTTTCCCCACTGAAAATCATGGAAGTGAGGAATTACTTTACTTCCTAATTGGTTGGGATTTAAGTTTTTTTAAAGTTTTTTTTTTTTTTTTAAAAAAGATCATATTAAGGTTTATCGCTTTTGTTCCTGAAATTAGTGTTCATATTTTGCTGCCTCTGCTGGATGTTATGTAATTATGCTAAGAGTTCCTGTGGTTCTCATTATTCTTTCTTGCTTGCTGTTGGTGCATACAAATAAATTTCAAACTTCCCTTGTGGTCTACATGGTTTACAGCCAAATTATTCTTGGCAGGACTATATTAGGAAGGATACAATGACTGTTCTCATGAGCCCATGCAGAAGGCAACTGTATTCTACTTGATATTCTCAAGGGATGGCAAAAGGTACACTGGGCACTGCTGTTAATTTTGTTGTGACTTCTGAGAGTCTGCAGGAAGGTGTGGTATAGGTATGGTCTTGATTCTCTACGTCTGGGACCACAGAGTGGTATTTCACTAAGATAGTAACAAAAGCCATTGTGAAAGTTACATTTCAAAATTAGTTTTGTTAGCACAGCATGCTTCCCACAGTCTGGGGGACATTAGGAATGCTAATCATTGTGTCTCTGCTTCTGCAACACTGCATAAGACTTCTCCCGAAACAATCCACAGTGCTTACCCTTGTGATGTTATCATGTTCATTTGCTGTTATGAACAGCAAGAAGGAAAATATGCTGCTACCTCGAAATCTCCTTTGAAATCTTAATACAACTAAACATATGGAATATAATGTTTAGCCTGGTGTCTCAAAGTATAAAGAGGGATCAATAATATTTTATTACTATTTTTGTTATTACTCCTTCATGTACACCTTGAAATCTAAGAAAAATAAATTAATAAATATAAAAATGTGCACATCGAAAAGGCTTATCTTCTTTCAGTGACTAGAAAAAACCTGTCTGGCAGCGAATGGATTTTTTAAGGCAACATCTCTATCTGTCAAGCTGTTTAATCATTTTTTTGACTAACAGCAAAGCCAAATGAGCAATGTAAAGGACAGGAGAAAATAATGTCAAACATGCAAGTGAATGGAAGAAAAGGTGAGAAAAATTTCCCTTATGTAACCTCAATGGTTACATGATCTTACCTAGAAATCTAACAAGTCATTAGTAAGACTTTGGTGAAGTATATAAAAAAGGTTATCACTTATCTCTACCATGTGAGCATTACTTATGAAATAGAAGAGGAAATGAAGGAAAGAAAGATCTGTAATAAAAACTACTGCAGTTAATAAATAGGTCTGTAATAAAAACTCAGTAGACAGTTGCACTAGATTGCATTACATATTAAATCTGAAAACATCTTTATGATGTGAGAATATTACAGAATTATCTTTGGAATATTTTTGTTGCACATATATGGCTTAGTATAAAAACATTTATGCTTCTTAGTAGCTGAGTACAAATAATATATGGGATTATTTGTGTTTGTGTCAATAACATCAAGTTTATAATCATGGACATAAAGAAAGAAATAACATTTTAAATAATATATTTATGTGAAATCTGAATAACAGCAGATTTATACTAGCTTTAACTTTTCAAACCAAAATCATTCTCCTAGAGCTCTAGGACTTCAAAAATGATTGAATTTATGTGCATTAAATCACCATGTGTTTTTACAAAGTACAGTATTTTTCAACTTCAGAGATTTTCATCTTTAGTAGGGAACGCAGTCATTATTTATTCCTAAATAATTTAAATCTGACATATATTTAATTACAGTTTTAGCATTTTTGTCATGTGAAGCTGATGTTGCTGCTACAGAATATATAAAGCAGGAGAAATAATTTTACTGTCACTGAGCTTAGTTACTATTGTTACTCTTTTAAAACTGTTTGCTCTTGCCCATCTACTTTGCAAACACTGTTTGCAACAACTGTTCTCTATATATGATCATCTTTTAAACTTTTTAAATTAAGAAACACAATAATTTGTAGTATTGCTTCTTCTGTATTTATTTCCATAACACTTACAACACATATTCATAAATGAAATGCATATTTCTGTTGTTGGTAGTCATTTTGGTGCTCAGGGACATGATTTAACAGTGGGTTGGATAGAGTTAGCATAGCATGGTTAGGCTGAGGTTGGACTTGATGATCTTGAAGGTCTTTTCCAACCTGAGCAATTCCGTGATTCTATGATTCTACAGTTTATTACAGTGATCATAAAATCATTGAATCTTAGGCTTAGATTGGAAGGGACCTTAAAGGTTACATAGGCACAAATCTTCCTACTGTGGGCAGGGCTGCCACCCACCAGCTCAGGCTGCCCAGGGCCCCATCCAACCTGGCCTTGAGCACCTCCAGGGTGGGGGCTTCTCCGGGCAGCCTGTGACAGCACCTCACTACCCTCTGAGTAAAAAAAATATTTCTGAAAATCTAACCAAAATCTCTTCTCTTTATTTTAAAGCTATTCCTCCTTGTCCTATCACTATTATACTACATAAAAAGTCACTCTCTTTGCTGTAAGTATTGGAAGTACACAATGAGGTCTCCCCAGATCCCACTCTTCTCCAGGCTGAACAAGCCCATCTCCCTCAGTCTGTCTTCACAGGAGAGGTGCTCCAGCCCTCTGATCACCTTTGTGGCCCTACTCTGAACTTGCTCCAATAGCTCCACATTTTTCTTGTGCTGGGGGCTCCAGTTCTGCACACAGTACTTCATTTTTGACCTCACAAGGGCAGAACAGAGGGGGACAATCACCTCTCTCTCCCTGCTGACCACACCTCTTTTTATTAAGCCCAGGATACTGTTGGCCTACTGGGCTTCAAGCACACACAATTATTATAATTGATAATTAAAGAGACTCAGACTAGAATTACTGCAGTTTTGAAAGGGATCCAGATCACTTCAGACTGACATAATACTTGTTAAATTTTGTTTTTCAGAACAAACAGAACTAAGAAATTTATTAGGAAATAAGCTGTCTTCTTAGCATTTCCAGCCTACTGCCAAAAATGTAATGAGAGGGCTTATGTCCAGCTCAATTTCCTAATCAAGGAAGCTGATAAAACTTCAGTTAAATCTTAATCTCCACTTTGACTCATCATTCCAAACAAATTTCTACTTCTTCCTATCATTTCCGTAATTATTTTGTATTCTTCATATAAAAAAATGGAGATAACTTCAGAGAGATTTCTATGGTGGGGAAGAGATGAAATATCAGCGACAATATTTCAGGCCTGTTTTGGATCAACACTGAACAGTCAAAATTGTGTTTTAAAGTGCAGTTTTTCAGGTCAGGAGGGTGAGGAATTAGAAATTATCCATCATAGATTTCTTATTTGAATACTTTGTACAGTAATTTAGTCTTACAGGCAGCAATTTATTTTATTTTATTTTATTTTATTTTATTTTATTTTATTTTATTTTATTTTATTTTATTTTATTTTATTTTATTTTATTTTATATTATTTCATTTTATTTTATTTTATTTTATTTTATTTTATTTTATTTTATTTTATTTTATTTAGAAAGTGACAAGATAGAAGAAGAATGGGCCAGTGCAGATTTTTGTGAAGATATCTGTGAAAAGACTTAGCTAAAGCTTGTTTGAGTGAGATGTCTGACAATCAATTTTCAGGGTAGCGCCTGAGTTTAATCCACTTAACAAAAAAATGGAACAGTTAAATATATTTAACTTAACTGTATATACCAGGTAGACATATACAAGGTCACTAGAAACATTTTTCTTATGCTTCATCAGGTTGTTAAATGAGTACATAATTTCTGCCTCAAATTGAAATAATTCTCTCTTAAAATTATTCTGAGTGTTCACCAGCAGTACAAGCTGTAAATGTTGCTACGTTGACCTATCCACTTTGTTTGATCTACATGCTGGGACAAATTATTTGCACTTTGCTGCAAATGGAGAAGGAAAGCGTGATATATACTATACCACAGTCACTCCATTAGGATTAGCAGTGCTACTCCTCTTTTCTTTGGCTGAGGACCAAGTGTTTATTTTAAAGTGTGTGAGATGCTCATATGTCACTATAGCTTTATGTGATACTCTTTGTGATATGCAAGACCTATCTCTCCTACAGTGCGCAGTGAAACATAGATATTCCAAAAAATCACTGATTCTACCTGCTATGCCTGCTAGGTAGTGACAGTCATTTGTTTCCCAGTAGCAGTCATACAGTGCTACACCTGACCAAGAAATCCTTGTATCCAAAGACAAAAAAGAAAAAAAAAAAAGGCATTTCTGTAGATCAAGACCTTGCTCCTCTAGGTTTAGAGATGTAGAGGAGGTCCTTTACTAAACTTGGAAGTTTGTTTTACTGCGTTTCACTTTGCTGGTCAAACTAACATTTTACAGTTAAAGTAGTAGAGCAAGAACATAGGAGTCCAAGATTACCATGTGCACAGGAGGAAATATGGGGTGTCAGGATGCAATGAAGTTGTGATGGCAGTCTGGAGGAAGAGCTTTACATTCTTTCATAGTTGCCTAGCAGCTAAATATGACTGCATTTTATTATTTCTGCATATAAATGTGCCCTTGTTCAAAATGCATGACAAGCACTGGCAAACATATTTTCACGATGATAATAATGCTGTGTAAAAACATGATCTGTGTACTTTCTGTAGTGCTTTATAGGACATTTATTGAAACCTTTTAACATATATGCTGGAAAACATTAGTCATCACTCCAGACAGACTTTTCAGTCACTCTTCCACAGTCTTATTGTTCTTTTGAGTCTCCAGTCTGTACTGTTTTCACTGTCTAGACATGTTCACTCTTTGCTTACACATCCCATTCAGTGAAAGTTCACCATCCCTGATGATTCCTATGGAACTTAGCACATACCATAGGAGTTATCTGCAGTTTGGTGGTAAAGTCATTTAACATGGAATTGATCCAAATTTCTGCAAACGTATCTGCTCAGGTGTAAGTGGAATGTCTGGTTATTTGATCTGTGTGATCAAAGGCAAGTCTCAACTGGTACTAGTACATATCATGGTAGCCTTGTAAAACTTCAACAGACTTTTCATCTTTTTAAGACAAAATTATAAATTCTTACTTTGTTGAATGGGATTTTTCTAGGGTGTTTTTCTTAGCCTAGCATACACATAGATGAGGAAGCTGACATCAGTTTATGTGCCCTGTCTTCACTGTGAGAGCAAGGATCAGACATCAAGATGCATAGCTTTGGAAAAGCAGTATCAGGCCACAATGTCACATATTCTCCTAATAATAAACTTAAAAATCCTTTGTTCACCAGCATGTAAGCCACACTGTCTACAAGAGGTTACACAGGATGGATCAAATAACTAACAGCAGTGCATGTACTAAAGGAAACAAGAGATGGAAAGTGACCTAAGAAATTAGAAACAAAAGGGAAAACTGCCTTCTTCTGTTCAAAGATCTGCCTTCCTTTGGAAGGTGGCAAGGCGATTCCATCCCATTTTTTCCTCCTATTAAGAGCATACAGAAGAAAAGGGAAATTGCTTTTAAAGAATGTGAAATCTATTGCAACTTACCTGAACAACTACTTCTCTGTTCTTTTCTGTGTTAAAAGGCTATAAGCCTGTAAGTGACACTAATGTCCCCTATATGACTACTGTACATAGAAGATTGAAAAAGCAGGCCAGTTACTGAAAGCCAAGTCCAAAAGAACCTGTTTCTGATGTATTCTACCTTCTGTATAATCTTGATAACAAGAGAATCTATTATATATCAGGAAATGTGATTTTTGTTAATGACCTTTATTTCCTCATATCCTCAGCAGCCTATCAGTCCAGCTGTAACAATTCTCCTATCAAGCTTTCATGGCAACTACTCTTTTTATACTTTTCCCCATGTCCGTATATGGTGTGTTCTAAATGAAAAGTCAACAGACTCTTACTTAGGCCTTTTCTTTGTGTTTTAGAAATGCAGGAAGTTAAGCTATGTATTTACCTTTTTTTTTCTTTCCTTTTACAAGTAACATTTGTAAAAGTCAAAGAGATTTATTAATATCAATATCTACATGTATTTACAGAAGTGTAAGTACAATATTCATGAGACAATAGATCAATAAACAGAGGAATAACAACTTTTTCCATGCTATGTATGTTCAGGAGAGAATAAAAGGCCTGACTGACATTGCATGAAGGCTGATTCAGAAGTAGTTGACTTCTAGTCCACATAAAATCAGCAGGAGCATCAGAATCATTCGTCACATTTCCTCAGCTGTCCCACACTTGCTGGTGTTTGTGTTAGAGTATCTGGATTTTTTAACGTTCGTAATGAGGTCTTCAGCTCCACGATACTCATGCTGTTCTGTGTGCAGCCCTGGAGACAGACCAGACCTGTCAAATCCAATGGAAAATAAATGTAACGGCCAGTTGGCTGAGAAGGCTGCAGTTAGATCATCTCAAATGAAAACTCCACCTGGAGGTCTGCCCTCCTCCTGTAATGGAATTTGGGCTTCCAGCAATAGATCACGATATCCCTACCTGAGCTTCAAGATTTTTACCTTTGATTTTTTACCATTTCATAATTGAGCAAAGGGACTTGTTCTGATTTTCTGTTTAGACTGCTTCAGATCGTCAGCAGAGGGGTTTTTTTTGCGGTGTTTTTTTTTTTTTTTTTTTGTGATTTAGTGGTGTCTGTCTGGACAAGGGAACTTTTAATCTCTGGCTGATGAAATTGCGAAAATATATCCCACACGGTCTTCCAGCCAAAAAATATGTTATGGTAACAGTCATGCATTACTACCTAGATTTTGAGTTCTTTACATGCCAAAAACTATTCTGGAAAAAAAAAAGTTTTCTCTTAAACGTACGCCTTTGAGCTTATTTACCTACTTCACAATTATAGAGAAAATAAATAAATAAGTAAATAGTTATCATGAATTTTGGTGGTTGGATTGGGATTTGCACTGAACCTAGTAGTTCTGAGATAAATGGTTTTCTGGTTTTCATCTGCTTAGATTTTCTAGAAATGTACTGGTCTCCAGTTCTCATCTATCAGCCTTATTCAGGGAGAAATTGGTCTCAAATAAATATTTGCTCATATGCATACCATAGCCATTGGGGACACTGCTGCAAAATGGTATAGGGTTTCTATTTATGAAATTTTATTTGAAAATAGAGAATCTCTTTGGGAGCACCTGAAATCAGAAGAGGTCTGCTGTGTTCACTCAGCCCCGATATAATTCAACTACAACTTTTATTAAAGAGATGTATCTGGAAAAGTAAAGGGTAGAGAAGAATACTGGTAGAGAGAGCTGAGCCTCAGCAGAGACTGAGATTAGCCGTCATTGAGAAAAACTTTCAAAATATTTGTGCATAGTAGGTTCAAGGTTTTGGAGCCCTAACAGGTGTGTTTAATGGAGGCAGTGAGAGACTCTGTGAAGACCTCCCAGGGCAAGTAGTCAGAGATGCTCTTCTTATGTTTCTGAGCTAGTGCACAGAAGTCCTGTCATTCTCTGATTTGTGTGCTTATGGTCTCACATTGTAAGTTTTCCCATTATCACCTGTGCAGGGCATACACTGTGGCTTGCAAAGGTTATATATACAGTATATATAGTGTGATGTCAGCATTCCTCAGAATCACATTTTCCAATAAATGTATAATGTTGAGGATGTGAGAATGTGTTAGAGGGACTGATTTTAAAAGTTTTCTGGAATAAACAGGTTTAGGAGTGAGAAAAAGTCAAGAATTTTATTATAGGTGATGGCAGAATGTAGGGTTGTTTTAAGATCCTCACTTTATACATATGATAAAAACACGACCAGTCCCTCACCTTTGGGGTAATAAAACAGATTATCATTTAATAACAGGTGCCTGGAGAGCAAAGAGCAACAGTTTATAGCAGGAAAGCAGATCAGAAAGTTAATTTACTTAAAATATTAAAGAATAGATTTTAATTTTATTATTGTTAAGGCACCCAAAAATGTTGCTTTCGTGTTATATAGTACTAATTCATTGAGAAATAAAACATTACTTCAATAAAAGTATTTTTCCTCATTAATGTAATTTGGGGCATTTCTGTGTAGTATTTTTTTTTAGATGACAAATATGATTGGATTTTAAAGAGTGATGAGAGAACTCTGAAAAATCAGTATTTTATAGCAAGTATATTTAAGAAGGTAAAGGAAATCAAAGCATTAAATCTTGCTTCTGTGTTAGGATTTCGTTTTACCCCTACAACTCTGCATTAGTAACAAAAAATAAGTCTAAAGAACATATATTTTTAATAATTCACTCTGCAATATATAGGGTAATCTGCTTGTTTGAAGAGCAGCAGTAGCTGTTATTAATAATGAGGGGTTACTTTTTCTCTCACGTAAAATATGAGTAATATCAGTGCAAATAGAAACTGCTTAGTGAACCATTTGTCATTTAAATCTTTCAATGCAGTTACAGCAGATGCTTTTATAACCTTATTTTGCTTCTTTTTTGTTTTGTTTTTATTGTACCTATTGTTCATTGCTAAAATGAAGACGGCTGCTCAGCTGATGCCGCTTTTCAGATGCTCTCCCAGTGAGAAAGAGGGCAGGCGCGATGCTGCGTGCAGGTCTCCATGGCGACCTCAGTCTTGGCCTAGTGCCTGCAGTCTGGCCCACTCACAGAACACCAGGCCCTGAATTATTTAGTTCTGCTGAAGAAAAGAACATACAGCAATAGGATCCTAGTGGATAACTTAGAGGACTAAAGTGTCATCAGTCTGCTTACATGGTTATGCTCGAAGGCTCTCAACAGCCAGCAGAGTGGCCAGTTTACTCTTGCTCTTCTTACAGCTTTGCTGTTGATCTCTGTCCAGATTGGGCACATGCATTTTAGCAATGGTATTAATAAAAAACAACAGAATAATAATTATGTAAGTTGATAGTCTTTTTTTTTTTTTAATAATCTTTTATTATATTGAAACAGTTTTGTTCTTGCATTTTTAACAAGGTATTTCCATAGAGAAAAATGCCCAGAATTTGACAAGATCATACACCAAGTGATGAAGCCCAGAAATAATTGTGCCTGAGATTGCTATGTATTTCTGCGTATTTAAGAGATTTTATTGGTTAAAGAACAGTTGGTAGTTGTCAGATGTTTCTGAAAAAGTTAACTGACCTATACTCTATTTTTGCATTGCTATTGTGCTTAGATTACATGTATCCTATCCAAAAAACATATATACAGTTTTGTGCTTTGAGGCATCCTTGCAGGTTGGAAGTTTAATTAAAATAGAGGGAAATTATTGCTAATTCTAGCGGTATTTTCTTCAAGTTTATTTATTGCATGACATTTTTTTATATCAGAGGAAAAGGTAGCATATCAAGTGGACGCTGGTTTGGCACATTGGGCTTTAGGGACAAATTTGAAAACTAGGTGTGATTTTAAAGCGTTTACTCTGTAGAATATTATATAAGTGCATGTATGTGAGGGCAGGGGATCATCACATTTGCAAAGGAATTTTCTAAGGCAAGAAGATTATTTAATGTTTCCACAGCCTAAATCTCTGTTCATGTTGAATAAGTGAAATGTTTCAATTTTTATTTCCTGGTCCTGGTGTACTTTTGCATATTTTTGAGCTATGGAGTAACTCAATTTTTGCCTTCTCCTTGTATGACAGCATTAAGTGAGGATTATAAGTAAGATGTTTGACAGATGTCTGTGTCAGTGGGTTGAAATTCAGGTCTGTTCTGTTGCTCAACTCACTTCCTTTTGATTTTGACATGGCAACATGCAGTTGATCTGTTCTTCATGGAATCTATACCTGTAGAAATAGTGTTCCATGTCTACCATAGTGTATAATTAGGCCATGTGAGATTTCAGCTAACTTGGTAAGATGGTGTCAGTGGCTCACAAGGCTGTGGTATGCCACATGTTCCTTCCGTCCATCTCTGCAGCTTCAGCCTGAGTCAGGAGGTCCTTCTTCGTGGCTGTTAGCAGGACGCAGAATCATGTGGCTGAGAATCCTTTGTCCCTACACACTCTGCTTTTGTTTTAACCAAAAGTAACATTAACTAAACCAAGGTCTTACCTAGCTAAGGTTATTAAAAATAAAAAGCTGTATGTTAGTCATTAAAAGAGAGTAAGTCAGTCTAATTTTGCCTTGGGACTCACATTTCTTGAAATAAAACATGGAACAATTTGCTAAAGGGAAAATTGTAGCTCCTCTACATTTCAAGAAGTCACATGTTGAAGTCTCTTGAGTATAGCTAACATCTTTGCATCTGCCAGCTGCAAATAAAGATGAATTAGTAAATACAGAGTTCAGCTGTAATCTGGAGAATACAAGAATTTGAAGACCTAACAAAGTCACTGTAAAGATGCACAATATGTTTCAGAGGCAGACAGCTAATGATCTTAGAAAAAAGAATTATCATTTTTTAATCAGATAAGCTGAACACACTAAAAGAACATTGCAATAAAGAAGCATTAATGGTTCAGTAGGGAGGAAGCACATTTCAAACTACAGGGAATTACAAAGTCCTTGTTCTCTTTTTTTCAATTAATGTTTCTTTTATCAGCTTTATTTTTTCTTCATTTATAGGAATATTTGTCCTTCTTGGGAGATCTTTTTCTGAACTCTGAAAGCGGTGCTCTACACAAGGCTATTAGAAGATTACTTATAGCTAAGATTTGGAGTTTACATACTCCTTTATTTTAAGTTATATTACTTTCGACAGGTGGAACATCTGGGTATTGTTATTACATGGATTATGTTTACTCCTGAAAAATCAAACATGTAAGCTTATCTTTAGTTTCACTTTAAAAAGTTACAAAACCTGAATTCAAAATTTAAAGCATCCTTGTAGAATCCAATGGAAACAATTGTATGTTAAATAAATTCCTTGACATACTATTGCAACAATTCAGATGGAATTGATTATTAGATCTCATTAGACTGATCTCATTAATATTAGTCAGAGAATTTGTAATTGTAAAAGAGATACTAAAAGATGGGAACAGATTTTTTCATATTATTTTTTGCTTTTAAAGTAATAGCATGAATAGTATCTTTTACTAATCTTGATGCTTTGCATCGATCATCCAAGTTGATGACTGCTTTGCTAGTGCCATGATAGTGAATTGGGACCCTTCACCAATTTTGACTGTTGATTGATAATTAGAGCAATTTATGTGATATGTCATGATTTTTCCAGCTCCGACTTTCAAAAAAAAAAAACAACAAAAAAACCATATAAAAATAAATTCTACCACCACTGTAGTATGTGTTCTTGGCTGGGATGATTCAGCATTACTTTTTGAAAAGCTGACTCTCTAGTAACCTCTCTAAATGCCATTTTGCCGTGTTGAAATCCCTCAGTTTGTCACTGACTCTAGTGCAGAAAGGATTTCAGTCTTCATATATTTGCTGATCTGTTAAACATTTGCAAGTCATAGTCGAAGTACTTCCCTTACGGTGATGAGTTTATTGCTAGATTCATTTTGTACTTTTTGAAGAAATAGTATATACTTTTTTTGAAATAATATAATAAACACAAGCAAAATTCCCATTTAAAAGTCCATTATCCAGTTTAGTATATTTTTACCTGACTTGTTTTCTGAATCTGAAAACTTTTTTTAAGTAAGCTTGAACTTTATTCAAGTCTCAAAGAAAACTGTTAAATTCAAAGGGAAAAACTCTATGCTCCATCGCTACATCTGCCCCACTCTAGAGAAAAGGGAAGGGAGCTTTGCCACTTTTCTGCAGAATTCATTTCCATGTCCCTAAATTTAAAGACAAACTGTAAGAAAATATCCTAATTAATATTTAATGAATGGTATGATCTCATAGCTCCGCTGAAGTATAAGACAGTAGTGATCCATAATTTAACAATGTGAAATGCACTGTCTTTAGGCAATTAAAACCAACATTATTTAAGAAATGCATTGCAGATTAGGTAGGCCTGGCTTTCGAAACACAGTAGAAATAGGATATGGAAGGACAAGTTCTACTGTTAATTATGACTCTAAAAATGACACCTTAACTCTTGTTTATTAGTGAAATGGACTGAATCTCCTGTAGAGACTGACTACTTTAATTCTCTCCTAGAATTTTTAATCAGATTGAGGTGAATATTTGCATAAATGAAGGACAGGATGAGTCCCTAGACACATCTGAACTTCTGTAGAGAATGAAGAAGGGGGTGAGCACTCAGGACAAAATCTATGTCTGGAATGAGTGGGCTGGTTGGCACAACTGTAAAAAGTGGAAAAAAGAAGGGAAGCAAAACATAGTGCACAGCTTGTGCTCATGGACACATCCCTCCCACATCCTTCATTGTGGTGGTCCAAAAACAGCTGTCAGTATGGCAGTACTTTGAGCAGTACACTGAGCACAAGCAGCACCTTGAAATCAGTCTACATGACAGTTTGCTGGTGTTAAAATCAGAGATGAGTAACTTCAAACTGACTTGGAGATCATGCATTTCAAAAATAAATTTATAGAAGTTCGGTTGAAGTCAATTTAAGTTAAGGCATAGTGAAAACGGAAAAGATACTTGAAGAATATTATATAGCAGTATCACAGTTTGAGAATCCATTGACAGTGTAAACTAAGGGGGCTGCAAAGAGCTGATTGGTACTGTGGTTTTGGCTTTCCTTATTTCAAATAGCTGGATTTAATCTACCTTCAGTATTCACTCTTTTTTTCTTCTGGTAGGTGACCGTCTGGCAACAGCCAGACATAAAAGTTAGGGGTTTTCAATTCTTGAATAGATGGCCAAACCCATGAAGTTGTGAGATTAACGTGCTAGATAACAGCTGGATTCTGTTACTGGTTGTTTTTCTTGGTGATTTTTTTTTTTTTCCAGGTGCGTGTGAATCTTTCTTGATTTGAAAGCTTACTTGTTAGTGTGAGAGGAACCCAAGTCAGCCACAGCTGTGATGCAGATGTGCAGAGATTTTTCCTTTACGAGAAACTCTTCAAAGAAAACCAGAAGTCTCAAAAATAAACAAGCAAATAAGTAAATTACCTCTAGGCTTTCTCAGCATAAAACTAGATTAGTTAACTTTCTAAGAAAATTCAAGCCACTTAGGAAAGGAAATAGGAATAAGAAGGATTAATAAACAAATGCCTTCTCAGAATTGAATCTTGCTTCTAGACAGCTCACTGACCTCTTGACTCAGCACCATCCCGTAGGGCCCACTGGGAAAAAAAAAGGTCACATCAGCTATCTGGCCTGGTTGTTTGCAGCTTTTTCTTCACTTTTTCAAAGGAGTTGCAGGCTCCCAGTTCTGCAGGTTCCTTTGCTTTACCTGTTTCAGGAGTATTCCCCATAGAAGGAGTAATCTCTCCTTTTCAACAGGTTCCATCCCAACAGTATTCATAACTATGATCAAGAATGAAGGCCAAGAACTGCCCATCTCAGCTTGTTCACAGTACAATTTTATTTCCTAGCAGTAGGTGAGATAAGCAAAATAACAAACTGCACTCCATTATGGATTGGTAGAATTGATGTGTGTAGGGTTGCTCTTTGCTGGTTTGCCTATTTCTAGATGTGGAAGCAGGAAATTATAAAGATATTGCAGTATGAATAGTCTAATGCAGAGAAGACATAACCATACCTAAATTAGGAGCTGTCACTGTATAGATATGTCTATTATGCTAAAACCACCTACAAACCAAAATGTTTATTACAATCTGTGTACAGAATAGTGTCAGGTACATGTGTGCAAACTGGCAATTGCAATGAAGAATTTGCAGCAGATAAATTCAAACTTGTGTGTGAAATCTTTCTTTTTTATCTATTTCTTCCTGTGCATGCTTTAAAAATTGTTTTTGTTCCCTTGTGTATCCAGACAATTTTGTGATTTCATCTGAAAATAATCCTATTGCACTTCAAGGAAGAGAGAAAGTTATTTGAATGGGGGTCTGTTCTAACTGTTCCTTCAGAACACGTTCAGGAAGAAATATTTCTCCAAATAATGCATAATGGGAGTGATGTATAACTTTTATTAATATTAAGATCAATTATTTTTTTCTCTGAGGAAAGAGTCTTAAGGTCAGTGATCCCAGTATCTGAGAACATGTCAATCATTGGAATGGTCATGATTATGCTGATCTGACTGTGGTTGTGCTTATGTATGCAGATAGCCTATGGAGTTGGTGATTATATGCCTGGATGACAAGAGTTTTCAAGGGTCAGTCTCCCCTTTGGGGACCAGCTATTTAGAGTCCAAGAAAATGCTGCAAGTTATTGTTTGCCATTCATTCATAGAGTGCAATTGGTCAGAAGTGTAGCTTGGACATAGGATAGTACTTCTGGTGTGGTATGATAACTGACTTTCAGATTGAGTACTTTTCTTACTGAAATAGGTTATATAGGTTTTGCAAGATTTGCTTGGTTTGCATCTCCAAATGAAAGCGAACTTTAGGTTTCCATAGAAATGAGTACAGTGCATGTTTAAAAAGAATGAGTCAAGGCTATCAAAAGAGTACTATCAAAAGAGGTTTCACACAAATGCAAATCTGTGTGATCCATGTGCTGAAGTTTCAAGCTTTATTGCTATCTAACACTTCTGGAAGGCTATTTTAATATTCTGGTAATATTAGTATATATGTTGTATCTCTAAATTTTTTAGAAGAATCATTATTATGTCAGCTACTGCATGCTAGATTGAAGCTGTGCATCATTAGTATTATTGTTCATGTTCACAGTTCAAAATATGGAAATAGTAAGTTTAATATCAGGTTTTCATTCCTGAGAGTTTTGTGTGACAGATAGCAAAGCTACTTAGATGCAGAAATGCTGTGAGTAAGAGAACTTCAGCAGAGCACTGTTAGGCTGTTAGAGAAGATGATGGCTAAGATAGAAAAGAGTAAGCACAAAAATGAAGAGAGGTATGGAAGTTTCAGGATAACTTGATCAATACTGGTAGTAAAGCAGGTTTCTCCAGGTCTGTTTGCCATCCTGCTAATACTGCATGCCGAAATGTTTGAAGAAGTGTGTGAAAAGTGTTCTGATAAATGGAAGGCAGTCAAATGTAAAGCAAAGTGAATGATTTAAAGAGTAGATAGTAAGTTACTGAGGTCAGCATTTCTCCTAAAATAACTGGGGTTATATAGAAATGGATTGTCTTCCATTCCTTTTAGGCTATGGAAAGATTTCCAGGGTCCTCCTCCTGTTTGTCTCAATTATATTACTAAACCAATATTACACAGACACTACACAGGTTAAGTGAGAAAGACAAACTTCCAACAGTCAGTGCAGTGTGATCTTTCCTTCTCAGGCACTGACAACTCTTGTCGTCTCTCTGGTTTTAGGCTGCTTGTATGTCAAAGTTTTTAAAGTTGAATGTGCATGACAGTCCTTAGGGTTTGAAAACAGTACATAAAATACCAGTGTTTTCAGAAGGTGGTACGTCATTATAGAAGAACTCCAGATTTTCTTAGGAGAAATAAGTAAACAACCTTGTGATTATATTTTAGAAAATTTTAATCTTATTTTCCATAATTTCCTATCATGGGAGATTATGTATTGCTGCAATAGATTTCATGGCTTGGGAATCTTGAGCAGCCAACTAAGTTGTCAGAAGATAAACTGAAATGCTATGATTGACTATAAAGTTAAGGCAGGCATGGACATAAACATGGTAATGCTGATGCCCTAACCAAACATTTGACATGTTAGGAAAGTTTCTACAAGAACAAAAATTGAATTTACCTGAGGAAAGTATGCATGAAAAGAGAGGCTTATCTCTTTCCATAATTCAGTAGATCATAGAGTTGTCTGAGTTGGAAGGGACCCTTAAAGGTTATCTAAATACAACTCCTCTGCAATGAACAGGGACATGCACAGCTAGATCAGATTGCCCAGGACCTGATCCAGCCTCTCATTGAAAGTCTCCAGGGACAGGGCATCCACCACATCTCTGGGCAACCTGTAACAGTGTCTCACTACTCTTATTGGAAAAAAAAAATTCCTTATATCCAACTTAAATCTCCCTTCTTTTACTTTGAAACTATTTCCCCTTCTCCTATCACAATAGACACTGCGAAAGAGTCTGTCCCCTTCTTTTTTATAGTCTCCCTTTAGATATTGAAAGGCTGCAATCAGGTCTTCCCAGAGCCTTCTCTTTTCCAGGCTGAACAGCCCCAGCTCTCAGTTTGTCCTCATAGGAGAGGTGTTCCATCCCTTGCATCATTTTTGTGGCCCTCCTTTGGACGTGCCCCAACAGGTCCACATCTCTCCTGTACTGAGGACTCCACATCTGGATGCAGTACTCCAGGTGACGTCTCACCAGAGCAGAGTAGAGGTGCAGGATCACCTCCCTCGACCTGCTGGTCACATTTCTTTTGATGCAACCCAGGATATGGTTGGCTTTCTGGGCTGTGAAGGCACATTGCTGGCTCATGTTCAGTTTGCCAGTACACCCAAGTCTTAGGCTGAAGGTTCAAGTTTGTAATCATTGTTTTCGGACTTATTGAAAATTTGCCCAGGAAGTGCCTAATGTCAAAGTAGACATTAGCAGAATATGAACTTGTAAAAATCCCCCCTGCCATGTAAAGTGCTCCTCAGAGTACTAGAGTACTGCTTTTAAATCAAAGGATAAAAACATAGCCTTTGAAGGTGAAATATTTGGTGCAGGATGTCGAGGAAGCCTCCAGGTGAATCATATGAGTAACAACTGGTTGTTCTGGGTCAGAAAAAGCGAGTACTCTGTAAAACTGTGAAACTATTGGACTACTGGGGATTTTAAGCAGCTAAGAGATTTCATGGTAATACAGAGAGTAGGATGATGTGGGAAATCATTGTAGGTAAAATAAGCTTGGAACAGGAGGTGGCAGTTGCAATTGTTAGCTATGAAGTGCATCACAAAATAGTCTGAAATTTATCTGGTAAGAAGACAGGAGACTGTGATAGTAGCCAGAGCCTTGGCAAATGAATGGATTGGCTGGAGGATTCTGAGTCAGTTCGGATGGGAAAACTTGAATTCCAAAGTATTTCAGAAATCATGAAGCAGTCTAGGTTCAGTGGAAGATACACCACCTTGGAAATTAAAATGTAGGAGAAATCTAATGTCAGCTTTCAGTAACCCTCCTAGGATATGTTCCCACGACATGTTTTATTGGTTGGTCTAATTAGCTGTGGCACAACACTTCTATAATGCAACTATACTTCCTCTACTCTTTGAGATAGCTTGTGCAGCTCTACATGCAGCACTGTATACTGCTGACATACCTTGGAACTCAGCTTGCTTCTTGTGTAGAATATGAGCATTCTTGCTCAGAGCCTCCCTGCATGCAAATTCAGGTAATTAGGTAGAAATACAAGCAAAAGAGTAGGAACGTGTTATCATTAAAAACTTTACTGTGTTGATGTGTGTCATGCTTTCTGCTGAAATCATCTCCTTTATCCACTATGCTTTGCCTCCCTGTCTTTCCATAGCAGGACAGCTGGGTCCTTGATTATTAGTGAGTGAGCAGAAAGGAAGGGTCAGTCTCAGCCTCCAACAGTATCTAAGGAAGCGTAACAGTTCTTGCACTGCTTGTGTTGTGTCTCATTTTCTTATAGACAGTCTAGAATTATCATGGAAAGCTATTGGGAGGTTCTGTAGTCAATGCCTGTGTCTGTGCATAGAAATTTACCCCCTCCCAGCCATGGAGGTTTGAACACAGGTGTTCAAAAGGAGCCCTTGTGAGGAGAAACAGAGCAATCGTTGCGGTCAGCACTGATCACCTCATACAAAGCTTCTTTCCCAGAACCTTTGAATTCCACCTTCACTTGGGCAAGCAAATTAAACAGGAGGAGAATCTCTTGACTCTTTCTTTATGCGCTGAACCTTCCAAACAAATGCCATGCACATGGGAAAGATAAGTAGAAGCTTGTTATCTGTTCCTGCTTGTTGGAAAAATCTGAATAATTCATTTCTTACTTCTACCTCACTCCAGCATTTCTTTATTAATTCTGTCTTTATCTGGGTTTCCTACTCTTTAGCCAAGAATTTCTGTTCTACCTTGATCTAGAGACAAATGCTGTTGGTTTTTACTGTGATCTCACTCGCATGCAACAGTTACAGTGATACAGTAAAAAGATTAGCACCTATGGAAACCTTAGTGTTCTGCCTGTCAGCCCTCATCACTAAATATTTGTATCCTTCTTTGAAAGTGAAAGTTTGAAGCAATTGGTCAATGTATGGAAGAAGGATTTATAGGTAACAGAGTTCATCAAAAAAGTCCAAGTAAGAGAAAAGATCTGGAGAAATCGGTTCAGAATGAAAGACAATCCCAAAAATTACAAGTCCAGAACTGAATTCTCGTGTGTAATTACTAATGAGATTAAACGAAAAGAACATAAAGACCTATGTTCACACTGAACATGATGATGAGAGATCTCTATCAGTGGCTGGAAAGGGAAAAGAGTGGCCTTCCTATTTCATGGTAATCATGTTTGTTGCCTGGATGTGCTTCATTTGGCTTGGCTTGTGAGAAAATTAATCTAAGGCATGTTATTAAAAGATTGTATTTGATTCCTTTATATATCCACTGAGTATTTCTACTGACGGCCTATTACTTTTTCATTATTGATGATTAGCTAAGGAATGACAGTATTATATGAAAGAGCTAGGACATGAGTGGCTATTTTCCAGACGGAAGCAACTACAACCCCACTGTATATTTTACCGATTTCAGAAATCCTGCAGTACATACTTAACATACAGTGCTTTCAGTCATGAAAACATCTTCCTTGTAATTCCATTCAAATGCATTCCAGTATTCAGATGGAAATGTAAGTGAAATGTTAGCACTAGAATTGAAAAGCCCTGTGAAATGCTGAACCCTAACCTACAAACTTTTGCACCTAATGCTCAGGACTTATAACCTAATTGAGGTTTTTGGAACTTCACAAATAAGGAATCCTTAAACTTAAAAATCTCTTCATCAGCCAAATTCAAAAGGCAGAATCTAAGCAAATTCAACTGTCATTTGGACTAGTATAAAACTGTGGGAACTCATTTATAACCAGTGCAGTTATACAGCATTTGGTCTAGAATGGATAATAGGAAATTGGCTATTTGGTTATGTATTACAGAGAAAATAATTCTGGTATCTATGCAGTATGTCAATCAAAGGCAATCCTGGGGTAAAAAAGTTATCATGTTCTAGGGTTATTTTTATTTGAAGCCAAAATTTGACACATCTTAAAAGAATTTTGCCAGCCTAAACAGGATTAGATTGCTATAGTGAGAGATGCAATTTTGTGTTATGATTAGAGAGTCAAGGCCTTTAAGGATAAAATATTTAAGGAAAAGCAGTATGAAATTTGGCTTCCTGGTGTTCTATGTAATCAATCTTTTAAAATTCTGAAAAATACTTTTTTGCAGTATTTGGTGGAACATAGTTTGTTCAAGTCATCTTCGCATGTCAGTGAATAATGTTTAAAAGTGGACACAGTAGGCCAAAAATGAAGTTGAGAGACAAATGTCAATAGTTAATCCCTAGTCTTTGAGAACATGACATCACTGCCAAAATCTCTAAAACTAATTTCTAATGTGGCCCTGTCTCGGGCGAGCTTTTATCAGTAGCTGTCAGTGGAACTATCATATTGAATGCAGACAGTATAAGGGAGTTCTTGGTAGACATAGCACTCTGAAGACATTTTTATTGTACTGTTGGTTTTGTGACTTCAGTGAGAGCACTTCCTGCTTAGCGCTTTTAGCATGGGACAGGACAAGATAAGAGCCAGACAGAAATTTCTAAGGGATGAACTTTTGTTAGGAAATGCCATATTGCTAAAAAAACACGTTGTAAAAGTGTTTTTTTTTTTTCCCTCCACTTCTTTTCTCTGGGGATGAAGATTCCCAAGACTACTGGGTCGATTTTTTTGTGTGTCTATTTTCCTTAGAGTAAATCCAGACTGGTTTCCCATAAATATAACATAAATATATGTTACTCTTCCTTAATTTTATGGCATTTGTATTCTCTTTCTCTGTATTTAGATGTGTATTCTAACATATATGATGTCGAAACACCTGTGAGAAAAGGACTATTGGTGCTTGTTTTGTTGGAGTAAATTTTAATGATGTCATCTTTGTATGACTGAGACATGGTACTTTGCTGGAAAGAGTGTTTTTCTTGATGTTTTCCTTCCTTTCCGCAGTGCATGTAGGAAGCATTTTTATTAACTATTCCAATGACATAATGGGAGTCGGTGTCTATAGGGAGCACCTGTCCCCCTGGGAAGTCCTTTGCTCTAAGGGCTGCAAGTCTTCTAAGCTTCTCATAGCAAAAGTTGCTGACGTATTTTTGTGCTCTATTAATGTTTTTGAAGGTGCACTGCTGTGAACACATCTCAAGTGACAAGCTGCTAAGGTCTGTGCTCAATATTTTTTGAAGATGCACAGCCATGAATGTATTCTGTATTTGTTGTGGATGACACTGGTTACATTATTTCATTCCAGCAAACAGAATAATTTCAAAACATGAGAGCTATTTGTTGACAACATGCAGTTTTAATCTTTTTTTTTTTTTTGTATTTGTATTGAATGCGTTGATACACAGTCATATCTTGTGAAAGAAACCAAAGAACTCCAGAAGCCTCCACACTAGTTGCCTTGTCAGTGTTTCATGAGGCTGCGCATGGTGAAATCACTTAATCATTTGTTTTATAGCTTAGAATGACTGAGAGCAGAAGGCATTATTACATCAGATAAAGTGTTACTATGTACTGCAGATGCCATGGTAGTACAAGATGCACAGTCTATGGGGACATCCTCCCATATGGTCTGTGGTAAGCTAAACTCTTGGCTGATGCTGATGCCCACTATGTTTTGCATTTTTCTGTGAGTGAATGTAAATGCTGATTTGTAAAACCTGAGTAAGAGTTTATTTAAAATTTATAGTCTTCCATATAACTGGATTGAGTGTTGATTTTGCTGAGCTCTCTCACTGAGATATTCAGTTCTTCTTCTGTTCTTGTATGTCCACTGAAATTTAAAATGTGTGTGAAATCTTGTAGGAGAAAATAGCATTGTCTTTCTGCAAATAGTATGTTTTCATTCCACAAGCTGTTTGTGTATTAAGCTTTTATGTTCAACTGTTACTGTAGATTTCATTTCTATGTCTCTATCTTGAAATGCTTGTATTAGCTCAGTATAAGAGACAGCAGCTGCAGTTTTATTTAATCCTGTTGGATAGCACTTGGCTGACTGTTTGAGTCTTCCAGAATTATCTATCTATGTTTATTTTAGATTGTTCAGAATATGACTGCTGGTCAGGTTTTTTTATAAGTGGGGAACCAAAAATAAGTTGCTTCACCATATTTTTGGTTTTGCTGTATATGTCTTCTTCTTTTTCTTTTTCTTTTTTTCTTCTGTACCAGTTTGAATAGCTTACCAGGAAGACATTGCAATGAGTTACCCGCTAATCGGTTGTTTGCTTCTAATAGTTTACATGGTGTTAACAAACGTGAAATCCGCTTCCTATGGGGTTGAAAATGGAAGAAATATCTATCTAATGAAATCTGATATTAGAAACATTTTTGATTGTGTTTTTTTTTGTTGTTGTTGCCTTATTTTATTCTTTTCAATAGAAGCCTGTTGAAATTTCAGAGAAGGGCAAGCTTCTGCTGAGAGATTAGTTTATGCAGGAGGGATGAAGAGAAAGCTATTGTGTACAGCTGACCCAGGGACAGAAATAAACTGAAGAGAAACATTCTGCTCCATGCTTTTTCTTGGTCTGTTACAGCAGTAGAGAACCTGCACTGCATATCCCAGAACTCATCAGCTAGAGGCAGCTACACCTGAACCTCTGACCTTAATTTAACTTGACTGGGCTAAACTGTGGCTGATGAGCCACTGAAGAAGTTTAATCTCGCAGTGCCAACTAGCTAAAGCTATTGCTCTAAGATATACTATTTGGAAAAGTATACTTTTCTATGTGTAAGTGCTGAGTCAAATACATGTAATTCAAAAATGGGCTGAAGTTTGTAAGTGCAAATAACTGCTCCCCTGCATCAAAGTGAAATACCCTGGATCACATCCAGTTTTCTACTGAAACGACTGAATTACATGAAAGATCTTATTACATCTTTTAAAAACATTACTTTAGACACTTTCTTTCTTTTTTTCTATTTAAATAAATATTGCCACGCAGGGTCGAGTAAATGAGATAATTTATTGGGAAATAATACCTCCTGAAAGACATCTTTTTTTTTTTTTCTCATTTGGTGGTAATAACAGCAGAATTGGAGTCACTGTCCTCCAGGTCAGTCATTCTTCACTTTCCAAATCCTGTTAAAGATCCATATCTACAAGTAACTAGAACTATGTATTTGGAGGGGAACTTGTAATTTGCTCCATATAACAGCAATTTACAATGTTTTATGGATGCAGTGTTGTTGTTGGATTAATTTTATCATTGAGACACAAATAATTCTTATTTGCTAGTTATTCTTTATGCTTTGTTAATCTTCCTGACTAGAAATCAGACTCTTCAGGACATTAACTGCAGCCTTTGTATAGCAGAGCAGTGTTATTTTCTGCATTACAAGAACATGAAACAAAACCCAGACTTTATTCAGGTCCTCAAAGGTAATGTAATCAGACTGCTTAGACTGCAGTGTAGCCAGAACTCAGCCAGATATTAGTCTGGAATGATGTGTTCATTATGTAATACTAAATGTCAGACATCAAGTCAGGTTTAGTTCTTGAATATTATCTCCTTCTGGTTTATAGTCCTCAGACTCCCCTCATCTAAGCTCATCTTCCTTTATTGTATTATAATGTATGAATTTGCTAAATAACTGTTTCTATGTGGTACACAACAATTATTTTTGTTTCTTCCCCTGTTACGCTGACACGGATAAAAGCTATCACTATTCCTAGAGCTATGCAGGTATTACTCAAATGATGGTGGTATAGATATGTGAAAATGTCAAGACTGTATGAGTTGAAGTTCTTAGGATCACAAAATCACAGAATGGCTTGAACTGGAAAGGATCACCAGGTTCCAACCCACCTGACTCAGGCAGGGTTGCCAACTGCTAGGTCAAGTGCTAGATCAGGTTGTCCAGGGCCCATCCAACCTGACCTTAAACACTTACAGGGAAGGGGCATCCACAGCCTCTTTGGGCAGCCTGTTCCAGCACCTCACCACACTCTTGGTGAAAAATTTCCCTCTGATATCTAATCTATATCTTCCCTCCTTTAGTTTAAAGCTGTTCCTCCTTGTCCTATCACTGTCTACTCATGTAAAGAGCTGATTTCCTTCCTGTATATAATCTCCCTTTAAATATTGCAATGCCATAATGAGGTCTCCCCACAGCCTTCTCTTTTCCAGATTGAACAAGGCCAGATCATTCAACCTTTCTTCATATGAGAGGTGCTCCAGTCCTCTGATCATCTTCATGGCCCTCCTCTGGATACTCTCCAAAAGCTCCACATCTTTCTTCTGTTGAGGACCCGAGACTTGGATGTAGTACTCCAGATGCAACCTCACAAGGGCAGAGTAGAGCAGGACTATCCCCTCCCTCGCCCTGTTGGTCACCCCTCTTTTGATGGAACCCAAGATGTCATTGGCTTTCTGGGCTGCAAGCGCACACTTGGCTCATGTTAAGATTGTTATCCATCGGGACCCCTAAGTCCTTCTCCGCAGAGCTACTCTCAAGGAGTTCTCCCATTCTGTATTCATACCTGGAATTACCCCAACCAGAGTGCAAAACTTTGCAGTTTGCTTTGTTGAACCTTGTTAGGTTCACAAGGTCCTGTCTTTCGAATTTATCAAGGTGCCTCTGGATGGCATCCCTTCCTTCTGCCGTATCAACTGCACCACTCAGCTTGGTGTCATCAGCAAACTTGCTAAGGGTGCACTCGATCTCAACATCTATGTCATTGATAAAGACATTAAAGAGTATTAGTCCCAGGACAGACCCCAGGGGAAAGCCACTCGTCACAAGCCTCCATCTGTGCATAGAGCCATTGACCACAACCCTATGGCTGCAGTCATCTAACCTTTTCCTTATCCACCAAGTAGTTCACCCTTCAAATCCGTATCTCTCCAATTTAAGGATGCGGTGGAGGACCATGTCAAAGGCCTTGCAGAAGTTCAGGTAGATAACATAAATTGTATTCCCTTTGCCCACTTCATCATAGAAGGCTACCAGATTGGTCAGGCGTGACCTTCCCTTGGTGAAGTCATGCTGGCCATTTCAGATCACCTGCTCAACCCTCATGTGCCTTAACATGTCTTCCAGAATGATATGTTCCATGATCTTCCCAGGTACAGAGGTGAAGCTCACCGGCCTGTAGTTCCCCAGGTCCTCCTTCCTCCCTTTCTTATGAATGGGAGTGATGTTTCCCTTTTTCCAATCATCAGGGAGTTCACCTGACAGTCGCACCTTTTCAAATATGATGGAGAGTAGGTTGGCAACCGCCTCAGCCAGCTCCCTTAGCACCCTGGGATGCATGTTGTCCTGACCCATAGACATGTACGCATTCAGTCTTATGAGGTAGCCTTGGACTTGCCTTAAAGTGGGAGGCAGTTTGCTACTCCAGTTCCCACCTAGAGGTTCAGGGTTGTGAGGTTCAGGGATGTGAGAAATATGAGATTCCTGGCTGCCAGTGAAGACTGAGGGGAAGAGCTCATTGAGTACCTCAGCTTTCTTCTTGTTAAAGAAATGCGGACATGCAAATTTCACTTCTCTTCAAGGTGTGAGAAAGAAAATCACTTTGTTCCAAACTTAGGAAATATAAATAAGTATAAATGTGTGTAAGTTATCTCTGTATTCTCTAGCTATATATTCCTCTTTCAAATGGATTGTTACAGGGAGGGCACTGGAAAACACAAACATGTCTTGATTATCTTCTTACCTAAAAAGAGGAGTATTACTAAAGAAAAAAAGCTTCATTTTCTTCAAATTCTTTGCTGATATTTGGAATTCTTTCCTCAGTTTTCCTGTGTTTAAGTTTCTGAGAATGTGTATTTCTGCAGCCATAGAGTTTATACACTTTATACACTGCCCATTATATGTGACAATGGACAGCTCTAACTTTATGTCAGTATACAAATGTTGTTTCAAACAACAGCTCATAGAGTAGTTAGCCTTGTCAGAAAATGCATGGTTAAAAGTGAGCACTTGACTGAAACTAGACAATAAATGGAAACAAGCTGTTTCAGCTGGGTAATGAGTTTGGTGAATTACCTCTAATTTAATCCTTAAAAGCACTCTGTATGTTATGTGCCCAGTACTGGAACTGTGCTAATAGAATAGAATAGGTATCATTTTCTGACAAGGTTAACCATTCTATGAGCTGTTGTTTGAAACATCATTTGTATTAGAGGAATAAAACCCCAGAAGAAATACTGCAGATTAAAAAGAGTGATATATAGCCTTCAGATCTGATGTGGTTTAAAAATTTGGAAAGGTATATATCACTTGCAACACAGCCAA
This sequence comes from Aquila spilogaster, assembly GCA_024606505.1. Lineage (NCBI taxonomy): Eukaryota > Metazoa > Chordata > Aves > Accipitriformes > Accipitridae > Aquila > Aquila spilogaster. The sequence goes on from JANHGO010000063.1 coordinate 38,339,109, forward strand.
TGTACATATTCATATACTACAATACATATATATGTAGTGTAGCATATTTTATACTGCATTTAATATTACATATGCAATATTTTATATAATATATATATAGCTAATAAATATATATAAAGTGTAATATATATTATTTAGCAAATATTATATATATAGTGTATTTATATATATATATATTATGTAGCCTTATTGAGAGGTTGGTTTTTATGCTGAATTGATAAGATTTCTTCGCAGACCTGAAGAAATACTCATGAGGTTTTTCTTCCTCAGAGCAATAGTAACTGCAGAATGGATTCACATGCACTACAGAGCATTCATTTATCTCTGTTTTGAACACTTTAGGCATTCTTCTTGCCCTCTTTCTGCCATTTACTTTCCACTCAGCACTTTGTGAAACACAGTGAACCACAGCAATAGCTTTTCAGCCATGCTTGCTTTTATTGTGCTTTTTATTCTTTTTACATTTTGTAGAGGCAAATAAAAAGACAACCTTTTAGAAATGGAATTAAAAGGGCAGGGGCATTTACTTCCTGGAATCCTGGAATCTGAAAAAAGAATTTTAAATTCTTTAAAAGTCCCTTAATAAAGTAATTCACAAATCTTAAAATGTTCTGAAAAACCAAAATGAGTTATTTTGTGAAATAGCCTTGTGAAATACTGTGAATATTTCCACTGAGCTACTATATAAACCTCCTCTTTCCAATTTTTTATGTACCTTAGTTCTTGAGAATTGGGAAAGGGGAAGATATTTACATTTCCAATTATCCTGTCAACAGTATTCACGGTTGATGTTCTTCCATTTTGTAAACAGTTAAACTGAAACATGTTTTACTCCTCTGAGGCTATATAGGATGTTTGCTTTTCTGTATTAGGTTGAATTGCAAAATTCTGAAAGGTAGTTTGGAACAAACGTTTCATTCTTGCTTGGTTGCTTGCATACAATGTCTGTTACATTCAACTGAACTCTTGCCTAAGAAAGAGTATTGCAATCTACCTCTTTGTAGGGTACAAGAGTGGAACTGTTTCCTTCTTTATCAGATTCCACTAGAGCCTTCCACAAGCAAATTTGGAGTCTTCCTAGGGACCTGCACCTTGGAACACAACTGCTTGTGTGTTATATGTGCTGTTGCTGACCTTCAAAATTTCCACAAAAGTTCTCAGCATTCTGCTATTTGAATAGATCCTTTGGCTTAGATAACATAAACTCTCTTATCATTTAAATATCTGGCTGAATTGTAACCTTATGAAACATGGTATTTGAAAAGTCATGATAGTCAGGTGGACCCCAGTGAGTGGAAAAAAGGCACGTGATGCAAGGCAACTAACATAGCTTAAATAAGGGCAAGTCCTGCCTGACCAACCTAGTGGCCTTCTGTGGTGACGTGACTGCATCAGTGGACAAGGGAAAAGACACTGATGTAATCTATCTGGATTTCTTTGACTGGTCCTCCACAGCATCCTTCTCTCTACATTTGACAGATAAAGATTTGATGGGTGAACTATTTGATGGATAAGGAGCTGGTTGCAGGATTGTACCCGGAGAGTAGAGGTCAATGGATCAATGTCTGGATGGAGATCAGTGACGAGTGATGTCTCTCAGGGGTCAGTACTGGAACCGATGTTTTGTAGCATCTTCATCAATGACGTCAACAGTGGGATCAAGTGCAGCCTTGGCAAGTTTGTGGGTAACAGTAAGCTGTGTGGTGCAGTCAACACACTGGAGGGACAGGATGCCATCCAGAGGAACCTAGACAGGTTTGAGTAGTGGACTCAGGAGAACCTCATGAGGTTCAGCGAAGTTAAGTGTGAGGTCTTGTACCTGGGTCATGAGAATCCCCACTGTCAATACAAGCTGGGGGATGAAAGGATTGAATACAGCCCTGCCATAAAGGGCTTGGGGGTACTGGTGGAAGGGAAGCTGAACATGAGCCAGCAATGTGCCTTCACAGCCCAGAAAGCCAACCGTATCCTGGGCTGCATTTGATGCAGAAGTGTGGCCAGCAGGGCAAGGGAGATGATCCTGCCCCTCTACTCTGCACTGATGAGACCTCACCTGGAGTACTGCATCCAGATGTGGAGTCCTCAGTACAGGAGAGACGTGGACCTGTTGGAGCACGTCCAGAGGAGGGCCACAAAAATGATGCAAGGGATGGAACACCTCTCTTATGAGGACAGGCTGAGAGAGCTGGGGCTGTTCAGCCTGGAGAAAAAAGGACTCTAGGGAGACCTGAGAGTGGCCTTACAGTATCTAAAGACGATCTTTAAAGGTTCCTTTCAAGTCAAGCAATTCTATCATTCTGTGATAAACTGTATCTATGGGGGCAGCTTTGAAAGTAATGCCTCCTACTTTGTTATGTTGGCCCACAATGTCAGAGGTGGATGTGGTTGTGTGTGTCAGTACAGATTGAAACTTCCTGACAATATTCCATTACATTTTGTTGTCATGCGATAGATGACAGTGGAGGGGCAGTTTGACAAAATGGAATCTGACATGGAAGTGCTTGTGAAGCAAAGGTGTGCCATTGAATTTCTCCATGTGGAAAAATTGCCATCTATTGACATTCATCTATGCTTGCTGAACATTTATGGAGACTGAACTGTGGATGTGAGCACAGTGTGGTGGTGGGTGGTGTGTTTCAGCAGTGATGATATTTAACAGCGGTTCACTTCTGCTGGGGCAGATTTTTATGAGTGCAGCAGGCAAGTTATTGTTCATCAGTGGTGAAAATGAATAGCTGATGGTGGTGATTGTGTTGAAAAGCAGTTTTTGTAGCTGAGAATTTGCTCTATTAAGCAGTGTTATTGTGCTCTTATCCGTTTTAGTTTCCATGGAAATAAATAAAAGGCATTACTTTCGGAGTAACCTACATATAATACATAATGCTGGGCATTATTTGTATACAGTTAATGAAGAGAATTTTTTGACATTTTTTTTACAACACACTTCTAATTGAGCAAGTCTCCCGATTATACCTTCATGAGTCTTAATGGGCATGCTATGCTGCGGCTTCTGAAGCTAATCTTCTAATTTAAGTTTCTGAAATGGTCTGGTAGTGAGACATACGACTTTTTTCATAACCTAGACATCTTCCTGATCTGTTTAAAGACAACTTACAAGTGAAGGATGGCTTTAGGAAAGTCAGCCAGGGCTTATTACTTAAATGATTGATTTTCTAGTTGCTGACCTTGGACACTGCCGCTTAGTGCTGCGTCTTTAATTACACAGCCAAGCACTGCAAAATGTAGACATTTGATTAGGTAATCAAAAATTTAACCTCTGACTACCTAAAATGCTATGAAAGGTAAAGGTTCTTTCTGTGTAGTCTAAATGATTAGCTGTCAAAACTGAATGCTTTTTTAACACAGCTGATACTTTAAATATTTCAAATAAGACATTGATTTATGGTGAACAGATAAGATAGTGTATTGCACTTGTGTAGTTTTTAAAAATATGGAAATGTAATAGAACCACTAAGACAATCAGAAATTAAAAATAGCATTTGTACCCTCATATAGCCTGCATTCACCCATCACATGAAAGTCACTGAATAGCTCTCATCTTTAGTTGGGGCTCGCAGTCCAATGAAGTTTGGAACTTGACTCCACTGCCTCTCCATGCTCCTGGCAGGCTGTGGCAGCATCCATACTTATAGCACTGTCCTGGATCCCCTGTTATTGATTGAATGGCAATGTTATCCCAGCCCTTAGCTGTAGCGAGAGTGGGTGACAAATAGTTAGTGACTTTTATGTAGAAATAAACTTCTAGTTTTTAATATTGCTAGAGGTACATAATCCTCAAATGAAATACAACTACCATTTATCCATAGTGAGTTTCTAGAAATTCAAAATTGCCAGTCTCTCCAAAACTTATTTCTTCACAGTGATTATAGGGAAGAGCATTGTCAGATATTCCCGATCATTTCCTGCAGCAGCCCTGGAGCACATCCGCTGTTGCTAACCTTCAAACAATGTACCAAGAGTTATTTTTTTTTATGCAAGACATACACCTGGAGTTTATATCTGCACAGAATGTGGAGAATTTGGGGTAGATTACAATTACATTTAATATATATGCAGGAGATACATTTAATATGTATGTAAGATTTACAAATATTATCAGATCATAATTTTTAATAAAGGTAGTTAGTAATACCCTTATTTACCAGTGAGGACAGTAGTCCAGAAAAGTGGTCCTTGCCATATTGTCCCTTTGTTATATACAAGATTACTGGGGTGTATGTTAGAGAGAAAATGGATTTCTGGATCCCATGCTGAGAGCTGGAAAGCAGAGGGCTGAGGATTCCTTTGTAATCTTTTTATTGTAAACCCATAAAAGCCATTCTAAAACAGTGAACTTTTAGTTCTGAGGTGCTGTTTTCAGAGGAATGCATTTTGGAGTTGGATCACCCTTTACATTTGACTGGAACTCATTTGCTCAAGAAAGGTGTTTGTTGTACTGCAAACTGTGCTCATGCGATGAGTTCTTTGGTGTTTTGGTCTCCATCAGGATTGGAGTTCCTTGGTGTCTGGGGGTTTGTGTGTGTGTGTCCATAACAGTGCATTCCAGCCCTGTTTTGAATATAATTATTGCTAAGGCTGCAAAAGTTCATTTTTCTACAGGGAAACTATTACCCAGTGTGGGAAGATGCGTGAGAGAAATGAAGTGCAATCAGCATTGATTCCCTTTGGGAACAGTGTGGATGTTCTCCAGGCAGGACCATTTACTCTGAACAGCTCTCTGGCAAGAAACCCAGTAGCAAACGACAGGAGCATTAGAGCAAGGAGAACTTCCTTTGAAAGAGTAGAGATACGAAAGTTTTAGGAGAAGTGTGCTCTTGACAAGGGCTATTTACATCCAGTGGAGTATGAGAAGGGAGAGTGAATGTTACTTTTAAACAAGCACAATTTTCATTAGAAGTTTCACAAGTAAAGTTACATTCAGCATGTTGTTTACCTGGAAAGTTTAACCCTTCCTTGCATTTTTTCTCATTTTCCTTTTAAGGAGAACAGTACTTCTGTGTACTTTAAACATTCCTTTGCTTAACCTGAATTCTTCCTTTTACCGATTTGCTGTTAGTAATCCAGAATCTCTATTATACTAATGTGTTTTCTAGAGGAAATGTACCTAATTAACTGTGACATTTAAAAGGCTTGAAAAGCTATTTCCAGAGTTGAGCTGGCTGAATTTGAGCATCCTGCTCATATGGAATTGTGTCAGTTTAGAAGGTGCACTTGAGAGAGCCAAACTAAACATGGTAATCACCACTGCTTAAACAGAGGGAGTTTCATGGCAAGTTAGGTGTGTAATTCTATCACAACAGGCTAGTTTTCACATTTTCATCAAGAATAAACTGATTTGAGATATGTGCTTATTGGACAAACACTGGAGGAGAAAAACTATATTGTAGGTTTTCAGTAAATTAAAGAGAGAACAGAAAATAAGCTTTTCATTTTACCATTTGCATAGGAGATTGAAAGGAATGGCTCTAAATCTAATGTGAAAGAGACAGTAATTACTACTTAGTTAGTCCATTGAATTCACAGGAAGCCTAAAATTTTTGAGGGTACTTGAAAAAGAAATAATATTTGGTTACTGATATTATTTGTAGGGATTCATTATGTGGCAATAGATTATTGTATTTCTTTAACACATAAAGGGAGATTGAAGAGGAAGATAGAATTCTTGTAATGGAAAAGTGGATGGTGTGGAGAAGGGGATCTGCTTCTTAGTATAATATACGACATTGGATACTGTGGCAATATTTTGCTCTCAGAGCATCATGTGGTTCAATTAAGTATGAATCAAGTAATTTCTAAGTTTGGAAGTAAATTAAGACTTCTCACAACAAGCAAGTGAGAAAAAATATTTTTCATATTTTGTCCCTGTAGAATTTCATCCTTCACTGATTTGTAATAGTAAATCCATAATGGAAAGTAATATTGTATTAATGGGAAATATAGAGGTGTGGACTTTATCCAGACATGTCATTTTCTTGTTTCCTTTTGTGCCCTACTTTTTCCTCCTCCCTGTCACAGAAGAAGATCATTTTTTGGTTCCTGCAATTAGATGCCTACTACTGTCGAGTATTCCTACGTACTTACATGTAAGGTAGCTGTCTGTCCTGCATGACTGAACTAGTACTTCCCATCCTGCCATGCATCACTAATAATTGAAGCAAATTAGAAAGGTTTGTCTGTATATATTAGAAAATTTGAGATGTTTTCTGTATTCAGTATCTGTTTCTTGAGTCTAGCACCTGTCCCAGATAGGAGCGCTATCTACCACATCACTGCTCACATAAATGAGTTTATTTAAGTTTGGAAAAAGATAAATGGGTTGCAGGTTACTTTGCTCTTTCACAGTAGAGAGATGCTCCAGATGCATCTTTGTCCATTAGATCTACTTTAAAAGAGTGCTAGTAAATCAATTCTCACTCTTAGTGTAGGTGTTTTACACTACAAAAGAGGAGAGAAAAACAGTGTTAGCACTGAGAAAATGTGATTGTAGAGATACAAATTGGTATGGGGATTTTGAGCCTGTAGTGTTCATGAAACTGCTTTTAACACTGTGTCTCGAAACTAATATTATTTCAAACTCAATTTCCTAAGCACAGATCAGTGTTGTGCAAGTTAATATGAGTACTTTTTTTTTCCTTCCACAACAGGAAAAGGCAATTTCTAATCTTGCAAGTACTTAGGGCAGTGTGTATAGGAGTACTTTTAAATAAAGTGAGAATAGATTTTATTAGGCTTGTTATAAGACTTTATGTTTTTGTTGGTCATACATATATATGTTTTATGCTAACCACAGGCAAGGGAAATATACCCACAGTTGTAGCTGAACAAGGTCAGAATTTAAAACAAGATGGTGCTGTAGTAGATTTAATTTATGACAGCTGCAAGACAGGCTCTTGCTAGCATATTTTTCAATTAAAAAGATAAAATTCTCTTTTGTTTAAGTTACACCTTTAATACAGTAAGTTGGCTAGGCACTGTTTCACAATCTGTTTAGAAGGAAGGAAAAGAAACTGAATGCCAAGTTGGCACAGCAGAAGAGACAGTACTGTAAGAAGAACCTTGACTTTCTTGACTTTGTCCTATCCATTATTAAAAACTCAGAGAGGCTTCCTATGTGAAATGACTGTAAATAAATAGGTATATATTGCAATGTATATATATAATATGTATATATATATATATCTAATATGTATAATATGTATATATAAAACAATTGGAGATGGCTGTTGTGCAATCTCATATGAGTATGTTATAATAATTAACTTTAAGCAGGGTAAATAGCTGTAGAAGAAGGCAGGGTTGCTTCATTGTGGTTGATGCCTCATTCATGGTTGATGCCCTGTCCGTGGCGACTTTCAAGGCAGGGCTGGACAAGGTTAACCTGATCTAGCTGTGGTGTCCCTGTTCACTTTAGGGGAGTTGGACTTGATGGTCTTCAGAGGTCTCTTCCAATTCTAAGGATTCTATGATTCTGTGATTATTCTGATGTAGAAAGTGAATTATGTGATGCTGAATTTACATGCAAAATACTAATGATAAAATTTTTAACTTGACTGCAAAGATCAAAATGATGATTTTCCAAAACAAATAATTACAAAACCTTTAGGTTTGTTAGGCAAAAGGAAAAGGAGATATACCAGCCATAATATTTAAGGAAGACACATATATCTCGGCTCTTTTGGCCTCTACTTTTCTTTCACTATTACACTGATGGTATATAATTAAAGGATCCACCACAAATCTCATTGTGACTTTTCAGAATACTGATTGCAAAATAAAGAATGTATGCATAGTTTATGGAAATGATAGCCTTCTAAAGCTTTATCTTGCACAGTTACATAAAAATGGATGGTTTAATGTTAGATTGGTCTTGTTCATCTTTAAAATAATTAACATGAAGGGACTGAAAACCTTGTGTCATATAATGGTACTGAAATTATTCTTTCTCATAAGAGCACAGTAGACATCTACAGGTTGAACAGGAAACCGGACTACATAGCTCAGCAATTCCAGAAGAATCATGAGTTTATGTTTCATTAGATTTCCAGAGGCAGAGGTGGTTGAACATTTCCATCAGTGACTGCCCTTCATTCCCCCATCTTGGTCTGTTGGTCAGATCTCCCTATGTTGTTGTCTCAGAGTTGCTGTGAATAACCTAAAGGGAGATAGCAATGGCCTGAGAGACTGGGAATTGATGTGACAGTTATCATAGCAGTCAAATAAACCATGGAGAGGCCTTGTTTGAACCCTACATATACAAAAAACTGGGAGAATTTAGCATCCGCTTAATGATTATTGCATATCCTGAAGTGAATCTAACATTTATTCAAAATTAGCTGGTTGTGCCCTATATAATTCATCACAGATGAAAAGAAGATGGTTAGCAGGTCTGTACTTGACTAGTGAAATGTGGATTGGAATGGTACAATGTTCTTTTAAGGGTTATAATACTACAGCAGTCTCAAAGTCAGAGGCAGACTGCCTTCTAACTTCAATGACAGCAGAGGAAACACTTGGGAAGAAGCGTTTGGATGATAGCATGTTTTTATCTGAAAGTTAATTAGCACATTGTAACAGCAAATGATACAAATTGATATCGTTGTACATCAGGAAAAAAAATCAGTTCAGAGGTAGAATATAGATTAGGATCAAGATGCAGATTTTATTAATGTGGTTCTGATAGGTTGCAGATGGATCTATAATTAAGCTCTCAGTGGGTGTTTTCCATTCAGAGAATGAGAATTGTTTGTGTCTATGTAGCTATCTGGCGCTCATTTCTTTGATCTAAAACCAGGACCTTTAGCAAAGGCAGAAAACTGACAGTAGCTCATATAATGAGTAAGGATTTAAATAAAACTTAGCACTAGCAAGAGCTATAAATAGAATTTTTACATGCTTATTTCTTTTTCTTTCATAAAGCGGCTTTAGGCTTTTTTATTTTCAGTGCAAAGCCATTAGTGTGTGAAATTAGTATAATTAACTGCTAGATGTTTGCAAAGAGATATTGATATATTGCTTGATTCTGACTCCTGTTTGTCAACAAAGGTTTAGTGTTTTTGTCTTTACACATAATTACATCTTATTTTATTCTAACTTTTCCAAAATTAAAATAAAATGGGGTTTAAAATCTATATATAAATATTACCTGTTCAGTCTTCTGTAGCATTTCCTATTGAAAAGTGATGAATTCTAGATTAGGAGCAGATGTTTTTTCCTTAATGTTCTGAAGGCATCTTCCTGCTCATTTATTTGACAGTATGAGAAAAGCTATTTAGAATTACTAAATATAACATCTTTGCCATGACAGAAATAGAAAGGTGGAAATGAGTCTGACAATTAAACAAATATAAAATATAAAGCTTATGAATTCTAGAAGCAAAGAAGTAACTGAAAGCCGGGATTAGTAGCCACAGGGAGTTATAAAACAGTGAAAGATAGATTTCTATTTTTGTTTTAAGTTAAAACTTCTAAATAATATGCTTGCGTGTGAGAAAGAAAAGATCTAGTTGAGAATAGCTCATCTAAAAATGAGCTAAAAATGAGCTCATCTAAAAAAGTTTGGATTCCCTGCTATAGACAAAAGAATTGTGACATGATTTACGTTCATTTGCAAAGCAGTCCTTTTTGCTAAATTCCTGTAGCTGGTAATTCATTCTGCTTTATTTTATAGCTCAAAATTTTAGAGAATGTTTATAGAATTCTACCTTGGTCTGGATTTTCCAGTACAGCTCAACTTTTTAAACTCTTATCATAGCCCTGATTCTTGGAACCAACTGCTTTAGTAAAATTTTACACGTGACATTGTGACATTTAGTTCACTGATTAATCTGTTCTTGTATAGAGTGTCTGGTAGCAAGGACCTGATTCCAGTACATTTTATTTTTAAAGTATTACCTGCTTGAGTGTCTACAAGTCATCACAGTAAGAATTACACATCCCTCTAGCCTGCTGACCTCTTTTTGGTTCTCGCAGGCCTGTTTCTTGGCTAAAATGTTTCTTACCATTCCTGACAAGGTTCATATAAGCTGAAACAGACTCAACCATTGTTTTAATGGTCTTATTTTACATTTTTCTTTGCAGCTTACTATAGCACTGTGTACAAGATTTTCATAAACTTGGAGAGTGAACTTCGGGAACATGTTATCGAATTTCTGCTAATAAGAGAGAAGTCTTTACTCACACTTGGTTCACACTACTGCAGAAAAGATCAGAGTTAAGTTAGTATCTTAACATCAAGGATTAATAAATTTCTTTGTAACAAAGTCTACCTAACATTCAACCTAACATTTGACCCTTCTTTTTTTTCTTTTTAATCTTGATATTCTTCAATTCTTGAATTTCCCTTGAAATTTGTATCACATGTACATTTCCTGCCACTTCAAAGACTACCATTACCCATTTCAGAGCTTCTTCTCATTATTCTTGCACTGCAATTTCATTTCTGCTTTAAATTTTTAGCAAATTGGGGCATTGGCTTGATGAGAAATGTGGATCCTGTTGATGCTAGGAGAACTTCTGTTGATTTTTCTGTTCTCCTTACTTTTAGAAAGCTATAATATTTGTCCTTGGCCTGATGGCTTTGCCAAGCATGTTCTGCAGTTCTTAAGATTATTTTGTTATAGATTCAGTTGTCTTCTAGTGAAGAGATGGTCTCTCTTGGTCTATGGATGTTTGCAGCTTCTCTTCCTCTCAAACTTCTGTTTATTCTGTGCACCAGAGCACACTACTCAAATTAATCTGCCATTATTCAAATCATCCTGAAATTATGGCAATGAGCTAAACTATAAAAAAAAGTGTTTCTCTGTTACACTCTGTTCAACATGGAATTTGTGAAGTAGAACCTGACTGAGGCAAATTTGTAAATCGTGGAATATCTTACATTCGTTTTTACTATATCTGATAACTTTTTGTTGGTGGTTGTTTTTTGTTCGGTTGTTGTTCAGGTAAATACCTTTATACCTGCAGTGGTTTTAATGATAAGGTTTCCATAACCTTACAAAAAACAAAAACAACAACAAAACAAACAAACAACAACAACAACAAAAAAAACACAACAGAAACCATCTCCTACATCTTACAAGAATGCAAGAATAAACTCAAAGGAGCTGGAGATTAGATCATTTTCAAGAAGCCTTTCAAAAGACATTAGAGAATGCCTTAATCTCACCGTATTTAGGTGCAATTGTAAACCACGGAAAACATGGGTGGACTTTCAATAATAGCCTATAATTGAATGAAGAACAGCGCAGGGAACTGATAGTACCACCCTGTGGGGAAATTTTAAGTATTTGTAAAGCACATGGAAGCCACAGTGATTGACATTTTTATAAATGTTTATACTATAGAGACCTTATTAAATTGCCTAGCATCTTTTAGTGACAATGTAAAAGAAACTCTCTCTTAAACCTTAAGTTATACTGCAGAATGTGTAAAATGTTTTAACTCATCAGAATTGTATATAAAATCAATTACATACTGAGAAAATCTCACCAGCATGCATCAATAACTTAATTAACTGTACTTTGAACGATTAATCCACTGTAAATAATGTCACTGTACTAGCTGATAGTTACAAAGTCAGTGTTTCTGTTTGTCTATTTTACAGCAATGTATGCATAGCATAAGGAAAATATTATGAAAATATTTCATTTTATTGGAATTTGCATTTTATTGGAATTCTTTTATTGTTTTTATTTTAGGACAATGGAGTGCTACATTTCTGAGTCAGATGCTCAGTCTTTTAACTTATTTTTTTATCTAAGTAAATAAATCAGTTTTATATGAGCAATGGTTTTAATATTTAAATAGATCCTTTTAAACATTCAGTACATTTTTATAATGCATAGGTAATGCAAAACACCCAGTAATTTTATAATTATTTTGTTTATTTTATTTATATTTATATTAATGTATTTATGTTTATTTTAATTATACCCATTTCAGGAATACAAATTATGTCATTATTTTCCAGTTTATGTTACTGTTTAAATGTTTGCAGGTGTGGATGTATTCGTTTATCAGTTTATACAATTCTAAAATGATACGTATGATTATTGTATATTTTCTTTATGTGGAAAGTGTTTAAAGATTCAGTGTTTTGATAAATATGTATATCCTGAAAAAGAATTATTGAAATTCTTGAATTCTTGAAGAATTCTTGAAAAAGAACTGGGTTTGTTCAGTCTGGAGAAGAGGAGGCTCAGATGAGACCTTATCACCCTCTACAGCTACCTGAAAGGTGGTTGTAGCGAGGTGGGTGTGGGGCTGCCCACGGTGGTGGTGAAGTCTCCATCCCTGGAGGTTTTCAAGAAATGGGCAGATGTCACACTTGGGGCCATGGTTTAGTGGGCTTGGTGTTGATGCATTGACAGTCGGACCAGATGATCTTAGAGGTCTTTTCCAACCTTACTGATTCTATGATTCTGTATGTTTCCGATTGCTCACCTCCTTTCAAAGAGAAGCTTGTGACAGTAGGAATCACACTACCGTAGTGTCATTTTGGATATTTTTTACAATGATGATTAACAAATTGATCACAGTTTCCCTGTTCTCTCCAAAGGATACTCATGGAGGAAGTAATCTTCCTTAAGTAGTCTGCTTGTATAAAAAATAAGACCAATATTCTCATCCTGGCTTGTATCAGGAATGGTGTGGTGAGTAGGACTAGGGAAGTAATCCTCCTCCTGTACTTGGCACTGGTGAGGCTCCACCTCGAGTAATGTGTTCAGTTTTGGGCACCTCAATACAGAAAGGACATTGAGATGCTGGAGCAGGTGCAGGAAGGGCAACAAGGCTTGTGAAGGGCTGGAGAATATGCCCTATGAGGAGTGACTGGAGGAGCTGGGGCTGTTTAGTCTGCGGAAGAGGAGGCTGAGGGGAGACCTTATTGCTCTCTTCAAATACCTGAAAGGTGATTTCAGCAAGAGAGGGGTTGGTCTCTTCTCACTGAAGACAGTGAAACAGGAAAAGTGAAAACAGCCTCAAGTTGTGCCAGGGGAGGTTTAGGTTGGATATGAGGAAAAACTTCTTTACAGAAAGGGTTGTTAAGCACTGGAATAGGCTCCCCAGGGAGGTGGTTGAGGCACCATCCCTGAATGTGTTTAAAAACTGTCAGGATGTGGTGCTCAGGGACACGATTTAGCAGTGGGTTGTTAGAGTTAGGGTAGTATGGTTAGGTTGTGGTTGGACTTGATGATCTTGTAGATCTTTTCCAACCTCAGCAATTCTATGGTTCTATGATTCTATGACAAATTCTGTTGCATAATGAAGGAGTTGTAGAAATTACATTAGAACTGGAATGTTGTAACACCACTGGTAGAACTTTCTGTTGCAGACATAACCTTGTTCTACAGTTATCTCCATGCTGTGATTTTACTGAATGTAACAGTAGCTACTTACACCAGATGTTCAGTACCTTCTTCCAGTGATTATTTTATTGTAATCTTATTAACTTATTTTTAAGTTCATACTTGTTTTTTTCATAACATCTGCAATACAGAATTTCTTCCCAATTCTGAATATAATTTAATGAAAGTTCCAGTCATAAGGAGATTAAAGGACATGACTGATAGGTTTTCACATCATACCTGATACTTCAGAAAGCATAAAGGCACATAGGATTCTGTTAGTTCTGCCTAAAGCAAAACCAAAAAAAAGTTCAAATCCTAAAAAAAAAATGCATCTATAATAAATAGAATGGGGTTTGTGTTATTTTAAGTATTAATATTGAAAGAATTGGACGGTTAATAGCATTTATTGTGGTGTTTATATGTTTCATAAATACCTATTTTTCCTTCTTTTTGATTTCTCCAATAAATATACACATATGTGTAGATAGATACATGTAATTAATACAAATCTTCTGATGTAATTTGCAGGAAGGGAATATGCTACACTGTTAACGTGCTGAGCCACAAAGATTCAAGATTTTTTTTAACCTAAGTTTGAATCATGCTAATGACAACTTACTTGTGAGTAATTCGTGACTAAAATTATCACTGATAACTGAAAACTGAGGCAGGAACCTGGAAACTGCAGGACAGCAGCAAGCAGTGCCAGACATTGAGAATTCTTTACAGAAATGCCTGGAGGATGATCTAGAAGATCTTGAATTTGAGCACTTATTTGAACTATCACTTTGTTTGGATCACAGAGTTGTCATGAATTAAATCAGAGATGGAGTTCTGGATAGAAAAGTATGATTTGTTTAGAAAAGATAAGTCAAGGCAAAACAAAAACAAAACAGTTACACCTTAATAAATAATATCTTTTTAGCTCTCTGACATACAGGCAGGAAGTGAGAAACAGACATCTTGAAAACACAACTTTACCAGCCTGTATAAAGTAGAGAAGGGAAAAGAGACAGTTTCATTCCTAGAATCTACTGTAGCCAGTTTGATCATGAGAACAGAGACACCAAAAGCATCAGTTAATCAGTTCCAAAAATAGTATGGAAGAATAGAGAAGATTTGACATATGAACAACTTTAAAATATAGAGAAAGATATTACAGATAGCATTTCCTAGATATGACTAAGTGATTTCTAAAAATGGGTGATGATCTCTGCTTGGAAGCTGACTTGGGTGTAAGTGACTGTAAAATGGCAAAGTTTGTGGTCTTGGAAAGAAGCAACAATAGTAGCAGCAGATTGACAATAATTTTCAAAAAGAGCATGATTTTACAAACTTCTGGACCTGGTAGAAGAGGTTTCCTGGGAAGATAATCTAAAGGGTAAATGAATGAAGGAGAGTTTTCAGTTACTGAAAGAGAATACATTAAAAACAGAGTGACAAACTATTGCTTTGAGAAGGAAAAGCAGGAAATATACTCAGAGACAGATATGGATGAGTCAGGCTACACAAATAGGGCACATGAAATCATTGGGGAAAAAATTCAGAAGGTATTAGAAAAATATATTAGAATGATAAAGTTATGTGTTGATCCATTGCTTAGCAAGAAAGAAGAAACAGGTAAAAAAAATTCCCTTCATTTCTGCAGGCACATAGTTAACAAAACATTATCGAGTAGGTACAAAAACAGAATTCAGAAGGAAGGATTTAAAATAATATTACTGTAACATGATGTATTCATGTTGACAGGTTCCTGTTTAATTTGCCCTTAAATATTTAGAAAACCTAGCAAAGTCAGTCCCTGAACCATTAGCAAACATAGTACGTAACTTTAAAAAAATGGAAAAGTAACTGTTGTAGAATTATGGATGAATCTGTATAACTTCAACATCTGGAAAATTATTGGAACAAATTAATAGGTATTTAATATGCTGGTTCCAAGAAGATAAAAAAATAATCAAACCAACCAACATGTTTTTGTCAAAAGCAGTCACATCAACATACTCTAATTGCTGTTTTAGAAAAAGGGTTAATTAGATGTGGGAAAAGATAGGATTAATTTTGACTTCAAGTAAGGTTTTGTACATTGTCCTATAAGCAAAACATTATCTAGATGAAATTTAGACAAGATACATAACTAGTTGAAAAATGTACTGAGGAACCTGTTGGAAGCTGAGTTATCAATGGCTGCTGGTCCTGGTTTTGTTCAATGTTTTCCTAAATAAGAAACAGACAAAATTATATTTTATGGAAGCATTTTGATATTTGATATATATATGATATATTTTGACACATATAATTTTTGAACAATGAGAAAGAATGATCATTATAAAATAGATTACTATATGGAGTGGAATGGAATGGAATGAAATGAAGCAGAACTGAATGGAATAGAATAGGGTAGAGCACAGCAGGGCAGAGCAATACAGTTGGAAGGGATTTTCAAAGATCATATAGCCCAACTTCCTGACCACTTCAGGGCTAACCAAAAGTTAAAGCATATTAATGAGAGTGTTGTCCAAATGCTTCTTGGACTGTGACAGGCATGAGGTATCAACCAGCTTGCTACAAAGCCTGTTCCAGTGTTTCACTACCCTGATTTTTCCTAATGTCCATTCTGTATCTCCCCCTGGAGCTGCTTTGTGCCATTCCTGCATGTCCTGTGCAGGAATTGGAAATTAGAGATTGATTGTGTCACAAATTTACCAATAAAAGACAACAAAATGCAGAGCTTAAGAGGGAGAGCTGAAATTCATGAATAAAAAATGAAGAAAACTAGGTGTTTATTCAGAAGAACAATGTCTGAATGTTACAGTGGACCACAGACTTTCTGTAAGCTAAAATATGATGGTTTTAAAAAATAAATATCAGATATTATTTCAGCTGTATTAACTAGAATGCCATATGCAGTATTTGTAAGTTAATAGTCTGTATGAAGTTGATGAAGGCTTGGCTATGAAGCAGTGTGTCTGCTGTTTGCCTCCAAACTTTTAAAGACCTTAAAATTATAGTATATCAGAGGAGAGCTGCAAATTTACAAGAAGGATGGGAATGGGTTGCCATTGTGCCAGGGGAAGTCTAGATTAGATATCAGGAAGAATTTAGCGGTGGAAGGAATGATTAGGCATTGTAGCAGGCTGCCAGGGAAGTGGTGGAGTCGACATCCCTGGCAGTATTTAAGAGATGTCTGTATGTAGAAATTATGGACATGGTTAAGTGCTGGACTTGTTTAGTCTTAGATGATGATTGGATTTGATCTTAAGGGTCTTTTCTAGCCTTAATGATTCTGTGATTCCATGTAAATTCACTTTTTAGTGGAAGATATTACTTGATTTTGTCTAAGTGATGGAACACATGGTAACGGACTTCCATTACGTAAAAGACTGCTATAGAAAAAACGAAAGATGTCCATGTGGGTAAAGAGCAAATGATTAGCTACTTTTAAGAAAACAAGCAAACAAACAAAAAGCAACAACAGCAACAACAAAACCAACACAACCAACCAACCAACCAAAGCCCGGTAGTTCAGATTTGCTACTAGAAAAAATACTTCCGTGAATGAAGCGCAGGAAAGCTGTAATCAGTAAATCGTGGACTAAACTCTCAACCAACCTTCCTTTTCTATAATTCTTTGCAAAGTGCTATGTCAAAATTCTGATTTTGTCTCATTCGTATCCTTTTTAAATTCCTATTTCTTTCATTGTCTCCCTTCAATTTGATCTTTGTATTTGGAAACTGGACAAGTTACCTCAAATGTGATGTCTTCCTGATTAATCTGTTATTCTAAATAGGTTTAAACATAGAGAGACAGGGAACAGAGCTCCTGAAGCAGCTCAGGATGAGTCACTTGCCAGACTGCTGCTATTTATTACACCACAGATACTCTCTCAGCAGTTTTGCATGAACACTTTTCTGTCTTGCAGATGCTCCAGATGTGCATATGGAGCACAACAGTCTCTCTGTTGTGGACTGAGAAAATCACCTCTCCAGGCTTCTATTTGGTTATTTTGGAACTATTTGATGGAAATGGCAGCTGCTGTATCTGAACGTATCACATTAGAGCTAGCTGAAATCACAGATTTTGTCCCACAGGCAATTCCAATACTGTGACATTTGTTTTCTATCTGTCTCCCTCACTAGATCGGATACTCTCTGTCACATTGGTTTCATTTAGGTTAGACTGCAGTTCCTCATGGAAGATATAACAGGTATTTCACGACTGACTGACAGCAAATAGCACTGGGTATTCCATTTGCTTGCATGACTTCTGTGTAGGAATAAGTATATAAGCTCTGAGATTATTCTTGATTTGTGTCTGTGTTAGCAAAAGAACCGTAAGCATCAAGCTGTGTGATTCAGTGGGAAAACAGAGCCTCATATCATAACTGTTAAGGTTTCTTTCACAACAATATTTTCTATTTTCATTTAAAAGCTGAAAAGTTTAGATGAAAGCATAGGTTGACATGTTTTATTTTGATTGATGACTAAATGAATTTCTTTAGCCATACTAATCTTAGTTACTTCAATAAAGGGAAAAAAAGGAATAAAAGAAGACATTGAGGAGCTGCGGTAGTGTAATATTTTGTTTAATTTGCTCTTATACAACTGATAGGCAGTACTTACAGGTCTGCAATTTTTAATCAGGATTTTTCTGTTTTTTGAAGCTGGAGTAGTTATGTAAAAAGCTTCTTTATTTGCTTTTACTTCTGGTAAAACAGCCACATTTTAACTTTAATCCGTTTCTGGTCCAAAGAACAACAAATACAGTTTTCATTATTTATTTATCTTCATTTATTAGTTTTGCATTTCACTTCTGTTTGAAATATTTCCAGATATTGCACTTACTGGGGAGATGGGGGAATTTCTAAATCAATCTTATGTTCAGCTTACTTTATAGCAGTAAATAGAAAGACGTTTTGATAAGCATTTCCTATGTTTTTGCTTCCTTTTCTCAGTAGACCTTGGGCAGTAAACCTTAGATGGACTCCTAGTAGAGGGATCCTAGAAGCACCCATGTACTGGAAAATCCACATGAGCTTGCTTCCTTGTCCTAACATTACTGCTGAGATGATGGTTTTGTTTTTGAGGGAGTATGAAAGATAACTATCAGGGCATCCTCAGGCCTGATAAGCACTGAAATAAAACAGGATCACCTTTTCCAGTGGGCTCTTCCTCCTTTCTGCTCCAGATAGCTCTTCCATCATTTCAACCTGTGTCTGTATCTGCCATATATAGATTTGGATTTGTTGGTCTCCTTTTGGTGGTAAATGTCACACAGCTCTACCTCCAGCCTCCCTTCTGGAGAGCTGTTTTTACTGTGCTGGTTTCATGCATGACTTTAACACTCCTCAGGGCTTTGGCCCTGTTACTGAGTATAATTACATATTTTAAGCACTGTGTAACTTCTGGCAATACCAGTGTATGTAACAGAATGAGGAAAATAATACTTTTTGATAGCATCAGCAGTTTGTATTTTTTTTTTTTTCATGAAACAAGATGATGTTTTAATTTATTTGTTTGGATTTTAGTTATAGCAAAATCTTATTAGAGGAAGTTTTATTATACTGCAGCCTCTAGTAAAGCAGACATGCCATTGATTAAGTAATTCACTATTTTGCCTTTTTTGTTTTCTTTAATCTAGACCATCTCAGTTGGACAAAGAGTGCTCTTTGTAATTTTTCTTTATGTCAGCTTTCATATGTGGAAACAACAATAGCAGAAAACAGTTAATATGTAACCCTGTTTGAAGCTTATTATGAGCCAGTCTTATGACAGTAACTACATTCAGTATTTAAAACAGCAGTATGAAGCTTAGTGATTCTTTCCCTGGTACTTAAAGTCTCGCAACATGGAAGACCAACTTCTTTCCTCAAGTACAACAGCATAAACCAGGAATAATTCCAGCACAGCTATTGGATTTAATGAGCAGATGATTGAGTACAGTTTTTACCTAGGGCTGTGGGGATGGGGGAATAGGGCACCTGTGTTCTAGACAAATAAATGAAAGTCATGGAAGTCATTTGGGTGTAGTCAGAACTAGCATGACCTCTTATCTGGTCCAAAAAAAAAGAGATATTACTATAGACAGACGTGGCAAGGATGAGGAGGAACTGAGTTAACAGGAACAAAATCAACTTTCTGTTATCAACGAGAAGATTATGTAGGCCATAGTATGGTTTCAGTCAGCACAGTTAACTCTGCTCTGGCCTTTGTAGCTGCAGCAGAGCTCAGAATCCAGCAGTCCTGTAGAGGTGGTGGTTCTTCTTCTTGATTTGATCTGACTCTGCAGCTTGATGTCATTAATAAACCTTTGAAAAAGAGAGACACAAAGTGGCAGGGATGGAAAAGAAGAGAAAATTTTGTCAAAAGCAGGAAAATGAATGAAAGGCACAAAGTTGACAGAAATGACAGAATGGTTGAAGGATGGAAGGCTCCTCTTCTTTCCCTGGGGAGTCCAGAACTGAAAACAGTAGTCCATCTGTGGTCTGTGGTCTCTGGACCATACTGATGAGATAATAAGAAGTATATTCAAGAAGTGGAAAAAGGAATCCCCCCCAGAAAGGCAGCATCAGGAGCAGGACAACTGTCCAGGAGTTAGATAAGTGAGACTTTGTATGATGGGCCTAAGGAGAGCTGGCTTGGGTGGTGTTGCAGAGGTTTTGGGGAAGAGAACAAATTTAAAAGGCAATGGAAAATATTACACAGGGAATAGCAAGAGTAAACAAAACAGTATTCCTTAGAACTTGTCTTTTTTCCCTTGACAGGGAATGCTTTGCACACAATCATGTGAATGCACGTGGAGTTTTGGAGAGTGAGTGAGTAAATATCTCCAAGATGTTCTGTAGGTGTACTCAGGATGTCTCAGACACTCAGAGAAAGTGCAGTGTGAGTTGGATTGAGTCCAAAAGATGTGTGCTCGTACTCCTGAGTTTGAACTGGTGTACTTTTTATCTCTAGAGAGCCTTGTTAATTTAGGCGTAGCTCCATGAAAAGCAGGTACATCTTGTTTGGCTTGTACAGATAAATTCCACATCTCCTGCACTGGGCAGACTCATGTGGGCTGTTGCCAGAAGGAATGTAATATGGCATGGAAACTCTCGACATGGTAAGGGCAGAGAAGGAGGCTGGGGGAAAGCTGGAATGGAGTGAAGAAGTGCTGCACTCAGTTTTAGTGCTTTGAATTCCCAGGGAAGATAGTGAAAGAGAAGAGGCAAGATTTTCTTACAGTTTTTAGAGAGGCCAAATGGGGTCTAAGCAGGAATAATCCTGGCTCACATGTGAAAGTTTATAAGTACAAGTCTAAGAAAGGAGAGGAGGCAGGTGGATGACAGAAGGGAAAGCCTCAGGAAGAATATCAATCAGGATTTCAGAGACAAGTGGCACGTAAGTGGAAGTAAACTATACAATCCCATGAAAGACTATAAAATACATGCTTTTTAAGAAGGATGACTGTTTAAATAACTGGTTCATATAGGAATGTCTGATTGTTCTAAACTCAGAATATATTGCAATTTACTGCAATTTATTTAATTCACAAACAAGCTGTGGTGAGGCAAGGTGCAGTTGGTATCAACTGTCTGTATATTCCTAAGTCCATGCCATCAAAGGCCAAAGATATATAGTTGTTGAAGAATTTTCCAGCTGCAGTTTCTCCCTTTACAGTGTAATCACCACACAGCTGTTTTAGAGCATACTTCAGGTTGATCATATTTAGTTCTGCTGATAGCTGCCCGTGTGTTTTTATTTTAAAGAGCTTATGCATGTCATTCAGTAATGGTTCCTATTTTCATCTAAGGTTAGTATGTTTATGATGGCAAGCAGCTATAAATGGCACCACCAGGTGCAGATGTGAGAAACCAACTGAAGAAACTAATCACATTATACTTTCAAGTTTTCACTTTGACTGCAATGCTTCCCTTCTGCAAGATGCAACTCCGAAGTTTCAAATAAGTCCTCATAACACCTCTGAAGCAAAGATGCTGTACTTTATCATTAGTGAGGCTTTTGGTCTTTCATAACGAAAGTCTAGAGCCTGTTGCGGGGTTGAGAGGTGACGGGGAAGCGGAGGATGTGGTGCGTATAGTCTTTTGACATGTTTGAGTAAATGTACCAAGTTACAGGGTAACCAGCATGATAACCAGTGACACAAATGTCCTTTTCTGATCTGAGACAGGTCTGCCTATAAAATACAATTCTGACTTCCATGATGCTCTAGGCTAAGTAATAGGTAGCTCAGTTTCAGGTTTGGTCTTTAGTGGAAACACTGAAGTACATATATGTTCCTTATACTCTACATAGCTGTCATCAGCCTCCTAATGCCAATCCACCAGCTGCTTGTTTTTTTTCTTTTTAAAGCTCTTTTTCTTTGCTTTAAAAGACAAAACAAACAACAAAAAAAACACCCTCTTTTCTTTCTCCTCCCTCAAATTTAGAAAAATGTTTGACAACAATTTGAGAATTATTTACAAATGTGAGAATAGTTTGTAGAAAAATAACTGGCAGTGAGGCAGTCACCACCTATGTCCTGCATGAGGTAGGTAAAGAAATAAACATCAAGATATTTTATACACATCATACGTGTACTGCAGAATGTACTGCAGCCATGTATTGGATCATATTTAGAGAAAATTTAAATTTTTGGCTTAGAAATACCTTTGCTTATGTAGATCTTGCATAAATTTAAGCACATGCTATTTTGCTGTTCATTATTTTTATGTCTAGTATACTCATATCCCTCTTCTCTCTTTGTCTCTCTGCCCCTCTCTCTCCCTTCTTCTCTATGATCCTGTTTCTGGAGTGTTTGACATCCAGTATTGCATGTTGTACAGCAGAGGTCTCCAAGAGTTATGTCTCTTGCCCGATGACTTGATTACTTCCTTTGGTCAGAATTGCATGTCATTCTAAACCTATATTATCTCAGTCTTTTTGGTAATATTCTTTCACAGATATCAACAACAGTTTTCCGTGTGTGGTGTGCACTTTCTCTGATTTACATATTCTTAGAGTTGTCAGTTTTCCTTGGCACTTCAGTTGTATCAGTTCTGCTTTGCTTTTGCTTGAAATGGTACTGAATGGTATTGCCTGGGCTGCACTGTAAAATACTAGTTTGGCATCATCTCGGTGTTTTCAGTGGTGGGCTTTTAAATTGTATCTGCAACATACAGCTACACATTTTGTCTCAACAGCGATAGCAGAATGTTACTATATTTTAAGTAGTGTCATCATGGAATTAAGAGAGTATGCATTGCAATTGAAATTCAAATCTCATCTGTCCTGTTGCATTTCTTGACTTTTTTTGTATGCATCTGTACTAAGGACAGCACTGTCAAGGTGGCTGGAACTGGATCAGAAACTGATCTGCCTTGACAGTTGTACCATCTGGAAGCTCTTACCTTTTGAAAGTGAAAGATGTGTTTGTGTTTTCAAATAAGAGGTATTTTGATTTGGATCCGCAGCTGTGACCAAGCAGTGCTTGGCACATATTAAGCGGTGGATGGTGCAAAAATGACTTCAAGGCAGGTTGGTTTCTCACAGATCCAGGCTCTCAGCACAGGTGAAAGACTGTAAGGTCTGTGCTCTGACTTGCACTGGTTGCTCAAGGTGCCAGGGGACTTTCAGGACAACAACAATTTTGCTTTCTTTTGCCTGGCATTTCTGCTTGATATATATTTGCTAGCTGGGGCTAGGGAGAGCTTGATGCGAGCTGTCAGGATTGAAAGGTTGAATACATTTCATGATCTAAAATTGGGTGAGAATTACTGTTGATCCTAACTGCCTGGAATGCACTGAGCCTAAATAGGAGTGTGGGCTGTTTGCAGTAGTTATCATTACATGATAGATATGGGGGCAGCACCATAATACAAATGTCGTAGATGGACTTTTTTGTTAATGGTGTAGAGCTGCATCCTGCCCAGCAATGGGCTGCTGTCAAGGCTGAATTTACCTTCGATGTCATGTAACAGTTTGCTGGCTGTTGTTCTCATCCAAACTGTGGTATACATTTTTCACAACTCATACAGCATCTATTTCAAAGCAGCATGTGAAATAATAACAATAAAACCATTAGAGATTCCACTGCCGTATTCACAGAGAGGATGAATGACAGCTGTTGGGTAGCCAGTAAATGGCCCCTCCTGCACCTGTGCAGAGTTTGGCACAGAGATGTGCCAGCTGCCACCATCATCAGTTGAGAGGAAGAGGTGAGACAGAAGATTTCCTATGCATGCCTGTGGCCCAGCACTGACTCTGCAGGAGTTGCTACTCATTATACAGGGGAATCCATGTGAAAATAATGGCATATTAGAAAATGTAATAACCAAGGGGTACTAGGCAGAGAGCTATGAGGCATTTCT
This sequence comes from Aquila spilogaster, assembly GCA_024606505.1. Classification (NCBI taxonomy): domain Eukaryota; kingdom Metazoa; phylum Chordata; class Aves; order Accipitriformes; family Accipitridae; genus Aquila; species Aquila spilogaster. Next base: position 38,362,828 of record JANHGO010000063.1, read on the forward strand.
GTATATTTTACCAACAACTGACTTGTTTTCACATGCTTGGTTTTGGTTAAAGAAGCCCATGTCACAAGTGATGAAGTAAAACAGCCTTAGGTGACATCCTTCTCCCTGCCATCCACTGGGACCTGCAGATACTAAACCAACATGCATGTAGCGTGGCATCACTCTGTCCACATTTGTGTCCACATCTCCACATTTTGTGTGAAGGACTCATTTTGAAGCATTCCTTGAAATGAAATTAGAACAAATAGTGGAATCCAGAGTGACTTTTGCAGGTTATGAGTAGGCACTAGAGCATCTAAGAGATGTGATAACCTTTAAATAATTCTTTGTGAGTATATTTGACTTAACTAACCCCAGCAGATATATTTCTATGACTGTAACTTTAATAGGTCTGAGCATCTTCTTCACAATCCAAGCTATTTTTTTCTACTTCTAACTGAAGACTGCTATACTAAAGTACTTTCCAGGGGTTACCTGGCCAGGATACTAAATATAGCTGTAACTGAATTTTCAGTTGTGTTGAGCTGTTGGTTTAGTGCTAATAAAAGAAGGAACAACTACACATTTATGTAAGAAGTAAACAAAGTGACATTTTCAGATAGAATCTGTTTAAGATAAATTACGTTGGTAATAAAAAGAGATACCTTGAACTATTTAAAGAAATAAATACATCTTGAATTTAGTGCTGCAGAGTGTTCCGTATCATTGTAAGTAAATTGTTATTTTTCTATTATCTCAACTGTAGAAAGTAAAAACTGAGTTGTGGCCATGTATATTCTCTTTTCTGGACTTCTGACTGATCAGGTACAGTTGGTGTCAGCTGGTTGGAAAGCAAAGTGGAGCTACTCCATAGTATCACGGAGATCAGGCAGTGTTTGACACTGATTTCAATGGCAGCATCTCCAGACTGTTATTCTATAGCTTTCACTAAGGTTAATCCTAATTTTGTTTCTACATTATTTTCTTCAATTCTGAACAAAGTTCACTGCATCCATCAATGCTTTGCTGTTTTGTTTGGACTTGCATTTTTCATAGTTATTGATGTAGCTACAAAGCTGGCACCACCAAAAAGTAGCACCAAACTTCCTTAGAGAGTCCAGCATTTCCTGGTTACTGTTTTTCAGATGTCCATAGAAAAAGGTGAACTCTGAGGAGAGCAGAATGTAATTCTACCTTGCTGTCACATTTTGAAGAGGTATATAAAAGGTCAAAGTGTTCCTGCATACCAGAAGCACTGAAAGGTTGATGAAGGGCATTGCCTGCATAGACAGGATTGAGTAATCCATGAGGGAATAAACCAATTAGAGTAGTCGTTTCATGGCCTGGAGGTTGTTGAACTGAACAAAATTGTAACTAGGTAATCAGATTTTAGACACTTTTTACAAACACTTTGAGGCATTATAAAATCTGTGATTTAAGAAAAACACTATTTCTGAGGCATTCTTTTCTGACAGCTTTTCTAATTCATTTTTTCTACTCTGTCAAATGTTTTGTCGTAGTCTCCTACACTGGGGTATTATGTAAATGTTCAAGTGATGACATCAAAGAAAAGTCAATATTTACAAACTTGTTGGTGCTTGTTTGTAGTATTTTGAGACATCACCCTGATATTGTGATTGATTGGACTAAAGCAAAGCATATTCTTCATCCATGCTGCTAAATACCATGGTGATGGATGCTGCAAGTAAGGTTGTCCTTCTGCATTGACCTTTCTAAAGCTGAACATGTCAGATTCTCATCACAGATGGCATTGCTTAGAGGTTCTTTGTCAGATCCCCTGTCACTGAGACTGTTTGAATTTTTGGGTCAGTAAAATTGAGAGTGTTAAGAACTTGAGCATTATCTGTGCATTAACTGAAAACATAACTCTCAAAATCATCTATCATACTATTACGTATCAGAACGTTTATAAAAGTTTTGCCAGAAAAATCAAGTAAAATGAGAACTGTTTTCCCAAATCACTGTTAGTAGTTTATTTAAATACTGAAGATATTTCAAAAAGCAGAGTTTATCAATTTTTCATCTAAAGTAAGCAGTTGACAGTTTCTCAGTGTTGCTCTTAAGCATTTTGCAAGAGTAAACATCTGGTGAGGCCACTTTAATCCCAGTTTTAATAATATCCCACTTAGATAATAAACTTCTGACTTTCATGTGCTTCAAGCTAAGCCTTTCCTCATGTGCAGTTCTGCCTGCATTTGTCACACACAGAGGAGGACATCTGGGTCTGGATTTAATTCTAAATTTCCACAACCAAGTGTTGAAAAAACAACATACACTTAATACTTTGTGAAAACCAATGTGTGTTTACAGTTCATGTTATTAATTGGATCACTGGTATCTATGAGACCTTGGGTGTTACAAGCAACATTAGAAGCATTACTTAGCTACATTAAAGTACTGTAAAGCAAACTTCTTCTAAGTTTTTACAGATTTTGTTGTAAAGATGGAAAATACTGAAATGAAAACCAAGCTATTGTTGCTGGTATCAGTTACAGTAAAGTGATGGATTTATAGGCCCTGTCACCGATAATGAGGCATGAAAAATGCCCGGTAAAAACTGTGCTTGTGAGGCTCCCTGGCTAAATTTAAAGCTCCTACCTAGCTGCCAATTTGTGTCATTTTTTAATGTAGTGAAAATCCTACCAAGAATATACCATAATAAAACTTGATGCCAGAGTAAACTGAAGTGCAAGTATGTTTTATCAAATTAAAATTATTTTAAACAATAGAAAGGAGGACAAGTACCTGTGAAGGACAGCAAGCAGAGCCAAGCGATAATCATTGAAACATTTTGAAAGAATGAGAAAATTAGTGTAGCTTTAGTTAAAATACATTGTAAAAGCACTGTGACATTAATAGCTCATTTCTATTTGGCTGCAAACACAGTGAAGGCATGTAATATTTTAATTTAATCAGACAAGTACCTGTAGAGTCCATCTTCAATTCCATTTGGAAAATCCATGCTTTTTCCTTTTATCAAGTGATTAACATAAGAGAAAACAATGTTTTAATATCTTGCTATATATTTTATACTTTAGGCTTATTGTAATATTTATATGTTTAGTCTTTTGTATTTTTTTCATTGTCCTACTCATATTCCTAATTTGAGAAAAAATAGAAGCAGTTCATATTCATAATCGTAATGTTCGGACATGTGCAACCTACTGTGAAGATACGTATTTTATAGACCTTCATATATATTTTATACTTCAAAGAAGTAATGAATTATGTACACTATGAAACACTCTCAAAAAAAAAAAACACAACAAAACAAAACATAGAAAACAGTCCTTCATGGCATAACTATCCTCTTGAGTTAGAAATATTTAATGAAGAAATGCTGACAATACTTAGCCGATATACAGTTCCACCTGACCTACTGAGCTGCCCTCCTGAAGAGGCCTTGAGGTGATTTTTCAGGCTTTTGATTTTAGCAGTTTTCCAGATTACAATTTGTTGCGTGAAACTGACACTCTGAATATGTGTTCAAGTCAACTACTTGATTTCTCAAATATATCTGATATATACTTTATATATAGAGATATGTATATATATATCAGAAGTATCTGATATACTTCTCTGGCCTTAAATAGCTTAAACTACTATTTGAGGACATCTGAAGATCTGTTGTTGTGTTTATTTTCTGTGTTATTTTTCTCTGTGTGACATCTACAAGTCTGCCACTTTGCAAAAGCAAAGTGTTGTGTTCAAAACAGGTCACAGTGATTTAAACATTTAGTGATTTGTATCTCAAGGGTGAATGCTTCCTTTGCTTGCCTGCTTTTCTGTTCAGGATTTCATATTGTTTTCATTGTGTTCTTTTTCTTAATTTGTCTGAGTCTATGCTTTTTAAGCTATTCTTATTCACATTCACTGTAGTATGTGTTGCGTGCAGTCATTTTTGAAGAACATTTTGAGATGTAACGTGACAAAGCTGACAGTTAGAAGGGCAAAAGCTGGTAACAGAATTCACAAAACCATGTTCTGAATTTGCATTTCTTTTACATGGAAGGGAGAATACTTACCAGCATGGGATATGTCATCCCTTCAGATTCCACTAAGAAATATCATAGAATCATAGAATGGTTTGAGTTGGGAGGAACTTTAAAGACCATCCAGTTCCAGTTCCCCTGCCACGAGCAGGGATACTTCTAACCAGACCAGGCTGCCCAGGGCCCCATCCAACCTGGCCTTGAATGCCTTCAGGGATGGATCATCCACATCTTCTCTGGCCAACCTGTGTGAGTGCCTCAGCACCCTTTGAGCAAAAAATGTCCTCCAAATCTCTAATCCAAATCTCCCCTCCTTTAGTTTAAAATGTTTCTCCCCTTGTTCTATCACTATCTACCTGCGTAAAAAGTCCATCTCTGTCCTCTTTATAAGCTCAATTTAAGTACTGAAGGGAAAAGAAGATAGTGACATCTATTCTTTTCAGGTTTTGTCAAGCTAAATAAGCTCTTTAGGTAGCTAGTTAATAGTGATCTTTGGAAAGCATTGCCACATAGATGGTGCTAAGAGGTCACCACATTTTCCATGGTGGTCTTGCAAACTAGGTATTTACTTGGGTTCTTGTTTCTTTGCCATATTCCCATGCAGTAGTCTGTTAAGAGTACAAGCAACAGGTTGAAGGTTCACCATCTGTACTACCTGTACTGCTGTATGCACAGTGGAAGTGCTGCCTGCATTGGTGGGAATGGCTCCATGGAGAAAAGCAACAGTAGCAGTATAGCTTTGCATTCCAGGTCCTGGGACTAAAACTGCTTATTTGCCCTTCCTGTGGAAGAAATTTGCATGTGACCTAAAAATCTCTTGGGCTAACCAAATATTTGATAAAATTTGTTACATATGGTGAAATCCTGCATAAATTGAAGTACTGGAGGGATATTTATGTGTACATTAGAATGATTTTTTTTATTTTTTTAAATAACTATGCCACCATGCTGGAAAAATAATTCATAGAATCATTTGTGTTGGAAGGGATCATTAAAGGTCATCTAATCCAACTCCTCTGCAGTGAGCAGGGACATCCACAGCTAGATCAGGTGGTTCATAACCCCATCCAGCCTGACCTTGAATGACACCAGGGACGAGGCATCCACCACATCTCTGAGCAACCTGTGCCTGACTACTCTTACTGTAAAAAATTTCTTCCTTATATCCAAGCTAAATCTCCTGTCCTCTAGTTTGAAATCATTTTCCCATGTCCTATCACAACAGATTCTGCCAAAGAGTCTGTCCCCTTCTTTCTTATAGCTCCCCTTTAGATACTGAAAGGCCACTCTTCCCAGAGCCTTCTCTTCTCCAGGCTGAACAGCACTCTCAGCCTGTCCTCATAAGGGGAGGTGCTCTATCCCTGGGATCATTTTTGTGGCATCCTCTGTACGCATTCTAGCAGGTCTATGTCTCTGCTGTACTGAGGACTCCACACCTGGACCCAGAACCCCAGATGAGGTCTCAGCAGCGCCTATCTATTTTTAGAATAGAGAAGTATCCATTTTTTAATATCAAGATTATCTAGATATTTTTTTTTTTAAATAACTTTCAATGTTAAGGTTTCCTGTTATTTCCTAACAGAGCAGAATTTTACTGGAAGAGAAATGAAGGTAATTATTTGTAAGGATTTTACAAGATTTAGTTCGAGTGTTCCATTATGAAAAGTGACACATACAGAACTTGGTGTGTCAGCTGCCCTATGTACCCTAAAGAAATAAGCAAATAAATAGCTCATTCCAACATTGCAAGCAGATTTTGTTTTAATCGCATGGCAGAATACAGGCTGAGGTTAAGTTTGAAGGGATGCATATGTGTTTTCCACCTGTCTGGACCTTATGTGTGCAAATGAAGCATTAATACAAACAACCTTTGAGCCAATTCATTTTCCCAGACCTCAGTAGCAGACTTTTGATACATATCTCTCAGATTTCCTTTTTTCTTACAATGCGGTTCAGCTGTCATTAAAACAATATGAATATTTTCCAGTCCCTTCCAGCTCCTGACTGGTCCATATTAGACCCTCTGCAGGTCCATGTCCTGCTTTTTGTCAGTTCCTGCTGCTTTTTTTTCATTAAGATATTGCGCTCTGTTCCCTAGAGGCATCAAATGGCAGACCTCTCGAACTCTTGTGGTGTACATCTCTTGAATATACAACTTTCTGTTATAGTAAGCATTACCTCTTTGCTGTCACAACCACATGTGTTTTTGTGGGGCTGAGATAAAGTAAACAGGCATGAAAAAAAACAACACTGACTAGCCAGTGTTCTGAGATCATGGCATGCAAAAGTTCAAGTCTAGTAGTTACTGCCATGGTGATTGTCCAAGTACCCCATGACATCTTCCTCTTTATAAGGAATCATTATCTCTGAGAAGATTGTTACCTCAAGGAAGAAAATAACACAAGGCCTGTTATCATAGTAGACTGTTGGTAATTTTGCTGCTGTAGTAAAGGTCATAGTTCCCAGAAATAATTCTACTTTGAAATAAAGAACATCCATTAGGATAAAAAAAAAGTAACTATCCTGATATCCAAATTGCCAGTGAAAAAGGTATCTGATAAAACTGTGAAAATTACTCCAGTAGGTCCTTATCCTTGAAATACATTTTTTTTTCCTCACCAATTTATTTGGGAAGTGAGTTTATGCTAAGATTATGAATTTATTTTTAGAGAGAGATTATTTGCTGAGTGCCATAGAATGTGTGCATTGGAGTAAATGGTTATTGATTTATTGAAGGTGGCAGGTGAAATTCAGTGTCAATAAGGTAATGCACACTAGAGGGGATAATTTGAATTTCTCACCCATGTTGCAGATTCCTACGTTAATTTTAGTCACTGAGGGAAGTGGCTTGGGCAATGTTTTGGACAGTTCAGCAAAAACTCTATGCGGGAAAAGAAAAATGCTCGGACATTTAAAAAGCAGAATTCTTAAAATTCTGAAATAGTGTCATTAAGTTAATCTTTTCATGTTTTCTTACACGCTGTTTATTAGGTTGTGGTGACTTTGTCTCAGGAAATGGTTGATCAAGATAGAGCTTTAGAAAAGGAGGAGGAAAAAATTGAGAAAGGGAAATAGTTTTCTAAAAGGGACCATATTAATACTGTTTCATTTGAGAACACTAAATAGGATCAGCCTTAAGGATGAGAAAAAGTAAACTGTATTCTCCTATTTATCTTTTTAAAAACAAATGTGGGTCAGCTGAAATGGACAATGAAAATATATTTGCAGCCTTAACTAACAGGAGGAAAATGAGTTAACCCCATTAGCCAGAATATTCTGTAAGTGCCCAAATAGGGAGGATTTCCTAAAACAAGAAGTGCATAACGGTCAAGATAATCCATCATGGTATTTTCCGTGTTTACTCCTCTATTTAGTTTATTGTGCTTCAGTTTATGTTATAGTGATAGTGTTCCTGAACATATGACAAGTTCACGGGTTTTGATGTTATCAGATTCTTCAGCTTTGCTGAAAAATCATCCAGCACTGAAGCAAGACTAGATTTCTGCTCTGGATAAAAAGAAGAGAAGAGAAAAAGGAAAGAGAAGGGGAGACAGAAGAGTAACTAAAGATCATTTAAATCTGAAAATGTCGCCCACTAAAGACACTTCATTAGGCATACCTCACCTTTTGGCAATATTGCTATGTGACAATATCTCACCTTTTATCAGTAAAACTGAATGAGGAGAAAAGTCCAGTTTTCCACCTGGCAGCCTTAGGTTTCCTAGAGATGCTGGACACCATGGAAAGGGTACTTGAGATGCTAAAATAATTATAGATACCTCAACAACTACTGAAAAGCTAAATATAGTTAATGTGATCTCTTAGGGTCTTCAAAACTAAATCTCCTACTCTGCTTAATAACTTTGAAGTTCTATCCGTCAGTAGTTGTAAGTTAGAACTTTCCATCTAGTTGCAAACTTGGTTTCCATCTGCTTCTTCAGACTTTCTGACATGAAGAGAAAGCAAAGAAAGGTCACTGCCACTCTCTGAGCCTCCATTTACATCTCAGTGTTTGACTGCTACAGGTAACTTTTTCAGCAGTAGATTACACAGCTTTCACTATGTAGGAATTTCTCTTTAAAGTCCTATTCATAGCCATGCTCCTCCTTATAATGCAATTAAAGACCGGCATGAGCACTTTTGAGTACATTCTGCAGATTTAGGAAGTCACCTTTGCGCCAATTTCTGTTCACATAATGGCTGCGTTATTAAATCCACTATTAAGCTAAAAAAAGACTTCAGTCCTAATCATACATTTAAAATGCTATTATTATTTTAAAAGCTGATCTCATACAGTACTTAAAAACTAGGAGAAAAGGCCAGGAGTTTCTTCTAGTTAGTAACATGAAATTCTCTTTTAAAGAAGACCTTGTAACTCTATCACTCTTCTGAAGTTGGATGCTCCTTAGTCTTGGAGAAAGAAGAAAGATTACTTTTTTAGTGTATGTGAAAAATTTCTTACAAAAAAAAGGCAAACATTTATTAAAAAATTTAACCTTAGAGTAGATACAGTGAATGTTTATTGCACAGTTTTAAGATGAATGAAGGAGAAGATGCTTGATAACAAGGAACATTTTTCACACAGATATAATCTTCAAACTGAATGCAAAAGCCATGTGTTGGTTTTCATATGTTGAAATTAGAGAAGAAATCAACACATTACCCAGGGTCTAAAATATGCTATAGTTTATCTGTCATATAGGAAAAAAATGAATGTACTGCATCCATAATGTTCACCACATGTTTCAAGGTCTTGGATATACTTTGCAAGTCTGTTGTGTTTTGGTGTTGGATGGACTAGAACAATGAATCCTAACCAGTTTATGTGGTCTTAGTCATAATTTGTGTTTGTTTGTTCCCTATTTTAACTCGAAGTGTGGGGAAGCCCTGGCACAGACTGCCCAGAGAATCTGTGGATGCCTCATCGCTGGAGGCATTCAAGGCCAGATTGGATGGGGTACTGGGCAGCCAGATTAGTGCATGGCAGCCCTGCCCATGGCAGGGGATTGGATCTGGATGAACTTTAAGGTCCCTTCCAAGCCAAGCCATTCTGTGATTCTACATGAATGTCAAGCCTGAGGGTTTTTTTTATTCCTTTTATTTTTTTCCCCACAGCAAAAATTACTCTGTTCCTTTTCATTAGTAGAACCTATGAAATGAAATATTCCATTTGTAAATTAACAATTGCTAACTCAGTCACCCTATTTTTTCTTGTTGCTGTTGTTATTTGCTGCCTGGATCTGTTCAAATACATACACTTTTTTGGGGGAAATTCAGGCTTTGTTACTCAGTTGGGTTATCCCAGCTTAGATTTTGCCAGTACTTTACTGGAGATCAAGTCTAGATAATTTATAATAAACTGAAAGTAAATGAATATCAAATAAGGTACTGCTTTGGATACTTAAACATAATGTTTGCAGGATACGTATGCTAATGACATATGAGAATACAGGATCTATTATGTTTATTAGTTAGAAATTCAGTATCTAAAATGTACTGGGTTACTTGTTTAGCATATTGTCCTTCTTCATTGTATAGAAGATCATGCCTTGCAGGAAAAGAAACAACAAACCACTGTGCAGATATATTTTGCTGTGTCCTTTTATGCTGTTGTGATTCTATCTGCACGCTTGAGCTAGAAAAATTATGTATTTATACAAAAAAAAAAAAAACCCTGCAATACTGGGATCTTAAAAATATTACTTGTGATAAGTGTAAGGAAATTGTTTTCATGTAGAAACTTTTTTTTTTTAATTTATAAAAGTATTAATAAATCCTAATCTTGCTGTTGGTTGATAGAGACACTTCTGCCAGGTACTGAGTACTCTAAGCATCCACTGGAACCTCTGGCTATTGAGGGTACTCAGGAATGCACAGCGTCACATCCTAATTAAGCAAAGCTAAAATTGTTCTATTACATTTTTAAATTGCACTGCACATGACCATAGCCCATAGGGGAGCTAATAAAAGATAATACCGTGGTTCGCTTTGAAGCAATTACTGTGTGTCCCTTTCTGCCTGCAGGAATCACCTTGTCACATCCCTCACTTGCATCAATCTACCACTTCCCCTTCCCCCATTCTATTTTTGTAATCTTGCCCTTTAACAAAAATAGAGTTTAGAGGATGACATAAAAAGGAGAATTGCAGATGTACTGAAATAAATGCAGTCTTTCTGCCACTTGCTGAAACATTAGAGACAGCTGCTAAGTTAGTGTACTGCAAGCAAAATAGACTTACTTGTCAAATGAAGTATGAGAACTTTTTATCTTTATGAAAGTAGGAGGCTAATACAGCTAGCCTGAGTTGGTCATGTTCTGTCATTGATCTACACTGATGGTTTCATGGAAAGGGAATGTTTAACTTCAGATATATGGTCTTTATTATAGCAGGTAGCTTTTTCTACTTTCTGTCTTTTTCCCTACCTTAACATCTACGGCAGAAATCAAGTGTGAAATTCTGCAGTGATTTTGAAGCAAAGATAATGTCTCACTCATACTGAATTCACCTATTCGTGCTACTGAAGATTTGAACGCTAGACAGAAAAGCTACTGTGTTGACCTGTAATCCATGCTAGATCAGCATTTATAAAAGATATGTGATCACTGCTGAAAGTGATTTTTTAAAATGCATAAAACTATTTATCCAGTATTCTTGTTACCTCTGCAGCTGTAGTACACTGCATGGTGCTGTCCAAACTACATGTACAAGAGGAAAATGTGACAGGTGTTATTTGAATAAATGATCAAAGAGACTTAGTAGAAGCAAGCATGCAAAAATGTGCTAGACTCTGATTGATCCCTAGCATCCCTGCAACAGAGTCAGCTTCTCCCATGGGCGTTTTCTGATGGAGATCTGGAAATGAAAGTGCGGAACATTCATTATAGATGAACATCCCATGAAAATTCCTTTACTGAAACAACATCTTCAAAACTAGGGTGTAAAGCAACTGAAAGAAGCTGGGACAGAGGACTAGCCCATTTGTGTACTGGCCTTTCCTTTTCATTCTTAGAGATTCAGATCAGATAGAGTTACTGTGCAGTTAAGTGGATTGTCTTCATTGCAAAACAGGAAGAGAGTGGCAGAAGTTAAAAGTTGTCCTCCTTCCTCCCAGCTGTTCCTCAGAAATTTTAGATTTCAGGGATTACGTTTCCTTTCTGCTCTCTGGTAGAAGGAACAACATTTTTTTTCTTGTGAATGACGTACTGTAGTACTTATTTTTTATTATTATTATTATGCCATGTGGACTAAATAAAGTCATTTGGGAAACCACAGCATTACCTTTTCTGTCCACTGCATTCTCTTCTTGTCTTCCTCTGGGAGGGGACAACCTGATATTATCTATAGTGATGTGCCTCATAAAATCCACGTTCAACTTCTGTTTACGGTTTCTGCAGGAAAACATGAATCAGTTTTTTAAAAGTCCCATTAGAGTACTGAAAAACATCACATCACGAATCTATCCTGAATGTAAAAGAAAAAAAAAAAGAATTTCTAAAATATGGAATGATATTTAGCACAAAATCTTCAAAATGTACATCCTGAACAGCTGACTTTGAAAAACAGAAGAGAAATATTTTGAATTTAGAAGCAGTTTTATCATCAATTTATATTTTAAAAAGTCTTTTTAACGTAGGAAACAAACACACTGTTTCATAAAAGCTCACAGTGCAAGTAGTGACATCAGTAGTTGCTGAAAAGGCATAGAAAGGAAGGAAGGAAGAGTAGCATTAAATAAAATAAAGAATCTGCTGATTCAATTGAATACATTTCCACTAAAGGCAACTTTGCTGTTGTAATCAATGTTTTTTTTAGAGACACAGACGTTTAAACACGGCTAGAGTACCGTATGAATTTACATGCAATCTTACCTGTAAAGACGCAGTCAAGAAAGAGCCTATGAAGTATAAACCGACAATAAATAAACAGTATGTTATTACATTTCTTCTCTTTTGCATCTATGCAGTTTGAGTTGAATCCACAATATTCTCATATTATTAAGGACGTAAATATCTATATGGGAAAGATTTGAATAGATATTTCATGGATACTTAAGTGATTAAAAATACTATTTTTCTTATGTCTGTAAAATACAAAAATGTTAATAAAGAAAATTAAATATGTAATATTGAGAAAAAAAGTTTTGCTGAGTCACGTTTCCTGTAAATGTTTAACTTCTATCACCCCTGTGTCACTAATGTAAACTTAAAACTTCATAAACTATAATTACACAGTTTTATCTAATGGATTCAAATACCAAGTGTCAGATATGGTTTGAATAATCATTTCCTCAAAGGAACTTTGCAGCTTGACCTTTTGATTTTATTACAATGGACTACCTTCCCATGAGCCTTCATAAAGTGGCACAACACCATCTGTTGGTACATTATGTATTTATTTATTTCCTACGTAAATGTCTTAGAACAAAGTTTTAATACTTTTATTAAGATAATTTGAAACCCCAGAGATCATCTTGTTCTAACAGCCCTGCAATGGGCAGGGGCACCTTCCTCTAGATGAGGTTGCCTTAAGCACCATCTAACATGGCCTTGAACACTTCCAGGGATGGGGCATCCACAGCTTCTTTGGGTAACCTATTCCCATGCCTCACCACCATCATTGTAAATAATTACTTCTTTATATCTAACCTAAATCTAAACTCTTTCAGTTTAAACCCATTACCCCTTGACCTATCATTACGTTTTCTTGTAAAAAGTCCCTCTCCAGCTTTCTAGTAGACTCCTTTTAGGTACTGAAAAGCTGATATAAGGTTTCCCTGAAGCCTCCTCTTCTCCAGGATGAACAGCCCCACCTCTCTCAGCCTGTCCAGATAGGAGAGGTGCTCCAGGCCTCTGATCATCCTTATTACCTTCCTCTGGACTCAGTCTTTCTTGTACTGAGGGCACCAGAGCTGAACATAGGATTCCAAAATTGGTCTCATGAGAGCTGAGGGGGTTTGTCATCTCCCTTGACCTGCTGGTCATACTTGTTTTGATGCAGCACAGGCATCTCAGGTGTCTGAGGGACACCACTCATCCCTGGTCTCCACGTGGACACTGAGCTCTTGATGGCAACTCTTTGAGTGTGACTGTCCAGCCAATTCCTTACCTGCTGGATGGCCCATCCATCAAATTATTGCCTCTATAACTTAGAAACAAGGGTGTCATTTGTGACAGTGTCAGATGCTTTGCACAAGTTCAGGTAGATGACATCAGTTGTGCTTCCCTTATCCACCAACACTTTAATCGTGTTGTAGAAGGCCACCAAGTTTGTCAGGCATGATTTACCCTTAGTGAAGTCATGTTGGCTGCCACCAATTATTTCCTTATTTTCCATATTCCTTAGCATAATTTCCAGAAGGAGCTGCTACATGATCTTACTAAGCAGTGAGACTGACTGGCCTGCCTTTCTTCTTACAGTTTTTAAAAATGAGGGCTATGTTTTCCCTTTCCCAATCACTGGGAGCTCCACCAGCTTGCCTTCTCAAAGATGACGGATAATGGCTTAACAGCTTCATCTACTCATTCACTCAGGATCCACAGAGGTATCTCATTGGGTTCCATGAACTTGTGCACCTCCAGGTTCCTTAGATAATCTCAAAGCTACTCTTCTCCTGCAGTGTGTGGCTCTTCATTCTCCCTGTCTCTGCTTTTGGCTTCTACAACTTGGGTGGAGTGGCTAGAGAAACTGGCAGTGAAGACTGGAGCAAAAAAAGTCATTGAGTACCTCAGCCTTCATCATATAACCAGGTAACCAGATCTCCCGTTTCCTTTTGGAAAGGGTTCACATCTTCCCTAGTATTCCTTCTATCACCAGCACATCTATTGAAACTTTTCTTGTTACTCTTTACAACCCTGGCCAGAATAAATTCTATCAGGGCTTTAGCTCTCCTAACCTAAACCCTAGAGACTCAGATAATTTCTCTATATTCCTCACAAGGCTACCTGTACTTGCTTCCATTCTCTGTAAGCTTCCTGTGCTTTAGTTTGTCCAGGAACTCCTTCTTCATCCATGTAGGCCTCCAAGCATTTTTACCTGATTTCCTCATGTGTATATTTTTATATGTATGCATATAAAATTATATAATTTAAAGCTGTAACCTTGAAGATATGCTGATGATTTTTCACCTTTGTTTTATAATAGTACACAGTTTCTGTTTGTCTGATGTTGATGGTGATGATAATGATTTAAAGACTATAAAGAAAAAATTCCCTATTACTGTTAAACTGTACTGATACAAATGACTCTTTGGAAGTATGTGACAGACTGCAGTGATATTCTCTGGGCATAAAATGGTCTGTGATCACTTCCAACAATTTGAGTGTTTGGTGCTTGTAAAGAAATCATCCTTTGTTGGTTACTATACATCTGTGAGGACTTTTCTCTCATCTCATGGAATCTAAAGCAGGAAAAATAGAAATAGAAGTAGTTCCTAAGCTGTAGGAGCTACGCAGCACACTGTTTCTTTGGTTGGTGTTTAGTTCCTGCTTACTTTTAAAAATAGTGAAATGGAAGAAAGAACTGCGCTAAAATACTGTGATGATAAGCAGTCAAAATAATGCCAGCAATACATAGATGGATTAGTCTAAAATAATCAGCTTGCATGTGAGTTAGTGCAAAGCTATAGGGATCAAAGATGCTAATACCAAAGCAATGACAAGGTGGGGTTTATTCTTCAACTTTGTGTAATCTTCAAGGAGTGTGATGAGAGAGTCACTTTGAACTCTTGCCGTCTTTGAGACATCACAAATTGACAGTTGCATTTAGATAGTGTTTTATGTGTTTCAAGCCCTGTCTGGATTCTTGCAGTGCTGTGATGAGAAAAGTTTGAAAGCATTACTTGTACTTATCTTTGCTGCCAAGAAATCCAACTAATTTTCACAGGAACACATTATAGGCCTGTGGCTCAACCAGGACTGTTCTGAGTCCAGCCTCATCATCTGATATATGCCAGTTGCCTTAGCCTGTCCCATGGTGTTCTGGAACCCAGGTAACTGAATGAACCAAACAGTTACAAATGAGAAGCCTTAGAAATCAGTAAAAAAGAGAAATAAGACAATTCAGAAAAGATCAAGGATGTTCCAGGTGTGAACTTCTCAGAGAAGAAAGAGGCAAAAATGGAGTGTGAGAAAAGGTTGGCAGGGACAAATAAAAGGACTTGTAGGGACTGGAGGTTATAGGATCCTCTGGGCAATGTCTATACCACAAAAACCCTCTGACAGTTTTCAGAGAAGTAGACTACAATTCTTGCAAAATGTATGCTAGAAAACAGACTGCTTAGCTGTCAGGCAAAAAAGTAGCAAAGTTGCTACCAAGTGCTTCTTTTGTTTGAGATTCATAAATAAAATTTGCTATAGAACAGATAATGTAGAAAGAGAGCTTTATGGAGAATTAAATTCCTCGGACTTTTTTTTCATCTTTGAGTATGAAGACTTTCCCCTCCTAATCATAGAGCACACTGCTAAATAAATTATTATTGTTAAGACTTCT
>JANHGO010000063.1:38378408-38447501 GCA_024606505.1 Aquila spilogaster
GTCATTTTATTATTGTTATTATTATCATTATTATTTTCTTCCTTTCTGTCCTATTAAACTGTTCTTATCTCAACCCATGATTTTTACTTTTGTTTCCCGATTCTCTCCCCCATCCCACTGGGTGAGGGGAAGTGAGTGAGCAGCTGCGTGGTGCTTAGTTGCTGGCTGGGGTTAAACCGTGACACTTATAGGCCCCCTTTAAGTATTCAAAGGCTGCAATAAGGTCTCCCCAGAGCCTTCTCTTGTCCAGGCTGAACAACCCCAACTCTCTCAGCCTTTCTTCATAGGAGAGGTGTTCCAGCCCTTTTAACTGAAGTTTGAAATGTGTTAATGACAGGAACTTATTTGTGAGTAAAGATATCACCGATAGGCTGAAGTATTCACAGATCTGAAAACTGAAGCAGGAACTGGAAATTATAGAAGGACAGTAGGAAGGAGCAGAAGGTTAAGATAGCCAAACATGGAGAGTTCTTTACAGAGGTGCCTGGAAATCTTAAAGTTGAATGCACATCTAGATCTATATACTTGGTATGGATCACAGAGATGCCGTGAAGCTGGACTAGTTGGTTAGAAGAGTATGACTTGTTTGGAAAAGACCAGCCAAGGAAAACCTGTAGAGTTACACTTCATCCGAAAAATTTATTTATAGCTCTCTGATGTTCAAGCAAGAAAGTGAGAAGTAGACTTCCTGAAGGCACACCTTTACCAGCCTGGCTAAAGTTATGAAGGGAAAAGAAAAGGGACATTGTCATTCTTGGAATCTATTGTAGACAGCTTGCTCAGAAGAATAGAGTCACTAGAAACACCTGAAGGATTTGGTGTAGTTGAATTGGAGAGCACCAGTTACTCAGTTCCAAAAATGGTATGTAAGGATAGAGGTCTCATGTATGGATAACTTTATTTTAAAAGGTAAAGAAAGTTATTATTACAAATAGCATTTCTTAGATTTGGCTATGACTAAGAGATTTCTAAAACTGGATGAGAATCTGCACTTGGAAGCCAATTTGTGTGAAAGTAACTGTAAAATGGCAACATTTGTGGTTTTAGGAAGAAGCAACCATAGTAGCAGAACATGAACAACCGACATCAAAAAACATACTTTAACGAACTTGGGGACCTAGTAGAAATGGTCTCCTGGGAAGATAATCTAAAGGATAAATAAGTGAAAGAGAGCTAGCAGTTACTGAAAGAGAATATGTTAAAAGCACAGTCACAAACTGTCACAATAGGGAGGAAAGACAGGAAGTATACGTACTCAGAAATATGGATGCATCAGGCTACACAAATAAGGCACATGAAAGCTTTAGGGAAAAAGTTCTGAAGGTGTTAGAACAATACGTTAGAATGATAGAATGTTAAAGGATAGCACTGGTCCATTGCTTAGCAAGAAAGAATAACAAGAAATAGAGAAAAAAAAAAATCCCCTTCAGTTCTGTAGGCATGTATTTAACAAAACATTACAAACAGAATTGGGAAGGAGAATTTAAAGAATATTAACGTAACATGATGTATTCATGTTGACAGGATCCAATTAAATTTGCCCTTAAGTACTTAGAAAACCTAGCCAACTCAATCCCTGAACCATTAGCAAACATAGTACCTAACTTCAAAAAAGGAAAAATAGACTATTGTAGAGTTATAGCTGAATCAGTGTAATTTCAACACCTGGAACGTTACTGGAACAAATTATTAGGCATTCAGTGTGTAGGTACAGAGGAGATAATAAAGTAATAAAAACAGCTAGTATGATTTTGTCAAAAACAATCACATCGACGTACTCTAATTACTTTATTTGATGGGATTTCTGGGTTAATCGGTTGTGGGAACAGATAGGATTAATTTTGACTTCAGGCAAGGTTTCTGACACTGTCCCATAAAGAAGTCCATAAATAAATCAGGACAATATGATCTAGATGAAATTAAGACAGGGTGCGTAAATAGTAGGAAATGATACTTAAAGCTGAGTTATCATGTCTGACTGTCAAGGAGGGTGGACAGTGCTGGGCCTGGTTTTGTTCAACATTTTGATAAATGACTTGGTAACGGACTAGCAAATATACTTCATATAATTTATGGATGAAATATGAGAGTTTGGAAGCATTTTGAACAATAGGAAAGAAAGATAATTATCCTGGAAAATTTGAGATGTTTTGTATCACTGTGCTGAAATTCAGTAATAAGTGTAAAATGCTTAGGGGAAAGAGTGAAATGCACAAATACAAAATGAGATAAAAAACTAGGTATTTATTCTGAAGAACAGTATCTGAATGCCTTAGGGGACCACAGACTTTGTCAGCTAAAAAAATGATGGTTTTGATATATAAACATCAGATGTTATTCTGGTTGTATTAACCAGAATGCCATATGCAGTATATGCAAGTTAATGATTTTATTCTGGACCTGACGAAGACTTGACTATGAAGTGATGTGTCCATTCTTTACCTCCACACTTTAGAAAAGAGCTTAAAATTATAGCATACTCAGAGAAGAGTAGCAAAATTACAAGAGGTATGGAAAATTCCCTTTTGAGCAGAAAAGACGTGTTTAATTGAGTTCATCTAAATGATGGAACTCACAATAACAGACTTTCAGTATGTAAAAGACTTATAGGCAAAAGACATCCATGTGGATGAACAGGTAATAATTAGCTTAGTTTTCAAAAAAACCCATAAGTAACCAACCAATCAAAGCCCAGTGCTTTAGATTTGGTACTGGGAAAAACATTCACCTTTGTGAATGAGATGCAGGAATGCTGACTAACAAGAAACAGTGTAGAATCTCTTTCACTGTTTTTTTTTAAGAAAAAAATATGTCTTGAATGGTCTAGATGCACTTAACTCTGCTTTTGGGATAGGCAAGTGACTTCATTACTCCTATACACTCCACCAGCCTTCCTTTTTTATGATTCTTTGCAAAATGCTATGTCAAAATTCTGATTTTGCCCTCATCTCTATTCTTTTTAAACTTCTGTTTTGTTTAATGTGGCTTTTTAATTTGGTCTTTGTATCTGGGGAACTGGACAGGTTGCCTCAGACATGATGCCTTCCTAATTAATCAGTTATTCCAAATAGGTTTGCACATATAGAGGCAGGGAACAGAACTTCTGAGTCAGCTCAGGGTGAGTCACTTGCCAGACTGCTGCTATTTATTACTCCACAAATACTGTCTCTACAGTTTTGCATGAACACTTTCTGTCTTGTGGATGCTCCAGATGTGCATATGGAGCACAGCAGTCTCTCTGCTGTTGACTGAGAATATCACCTCTCCAGGCTTCGATCTTGTTTGTTTTGGGGCTATTTGATGGAAATGGCAGCCACCGTATCTGAACACATCACATTAGAGCTAGCTGGAATCACCAATTTTGTCCTATAGGCAATTCCAGTATTTTGACATTTGTTTTCTGTCTCCGTTACTAGATTAGATTTCCTGTCACATTGGTTTCATTTAGGTGAGTCTGCAGTGCCTCCTGGAAGATATAGTTCAGGCAGGCTAACACGTATTGCACCACTATCTTAGAACAAATTGCGCTGGGTATACCATTTGCTTGCATGACCATTGTACCAGAGTAATTAAATGAACTTTGATAGAGTTATTCCTGATTTGTGTCTGTGTAAGCAAGAGAACCATAAGCAGATTGTTTCAAACTGTGTGATTCAGTAAGAAAGCAGGGCCTCTTTTCGTAATTGGGAGGGTTTCTTTTCAAAAATATTTTCTCTTTTCATTTAAAAGTTGAGAGGTTTATGTGAAAGCATAGATGGACAGGTTTTATTTTCATTGATGGTGAAATTAATTTCCATAGATATCCCCATCTTTTTTGCTTCAATAAAGGGAAAAACCAAAAAGAAGCATCCTCAGCTGGAGTGAGGAAAGACATTGCTTCAGGAGCAGCAGTGACGTAATCTTTTGTTCATTTTACTCCTGCACAGCTGATGGGTGATACTTAGGGGTATTCTGTTTTTTAAGCAGAATTCTTCTGTTTTTCACAGTTGAAGTGATTATGTAAAACAGTTGTTTGTCTTGAGTCTGTTGTTTTTTTTAAATTATTTCTGGCAAAACAGTCACATTTTCCCTTTAATACATTATACTGTGGTTGTAACAGTTTATTTATTCTGAAAATTAAATAGTAGACCACCATGTCATGTTTTTCCATGGAAGTTTACTAAAGCTATAAAGTTCCTTGAAAGCATGTAAGTTTTTGCTGTTTTGTGGATAATGAAAGCAACATCATGCAAAAATTCTGTCCATTTAAACAATAGCAACCATATTTCTTCATCCATTGCAATGTTTTTGTTTCTGGTCCAACAAGTATAGTTTTCATTATTCATTTATCTTCATTGATTAATTTTGCATTTCACTTCTCTTTTGAGATCAGATATTTCAACCTATTTTTTTTGTTTACATGGCTGTTGTCCAGTAGGTGAATGGTGGGAATTTCCAAATCGGTCTTATACTTGTTTTACGTTATAGCAAAACCTGCACAGGTGCTTTCTTAGCTTTATATGTGTTTTCATGGGTCATATTTTCAGATTTTCTCCCTTTTACATGGGAAGTGACAATCTAGTATTTGCTTTTTTCTTCAGTCCTCAGCAACAATAAATTATTCTGCCTTCATTTCCTTTCCTTTTCTCAGAAGAGCATGAGCAGAAATACCTAGGAAATTGGCTTCTAGGAGACGGATGCCAGAAGAAGTACCTGTATAGAAATCCATGTGAGCTTGCTGCCTTGTCCTAACATAACTACCACTGAAATGTTTGGGAAGTGTGGAAGGTCGCTGTCACAGCATTCATAGGCCGTGCAAGCACTGAGCTAAAGTAGGAGCACCTTATGAAGCAGGCCCTCCCTGCTTTCTGTTCCAGATAGCTCTTCAATCATTTTGACCCATGTCTGCATCTATCAGAGCTAGATTTTGACTTGCCAGTCTACTTCTAGTAGTAAAAGTCAAGCAGCACTGATGCCAGTCTCCCTGCTGCAGAGCTGCATCTACTGTGTTGGCTTTTATCTGTGACTTTAAAACTCCTCAGGGCTTTGTCCCTGTTATTCAGTATAATTACATATTTTAAGCACTATGTAACTTTTGGCAGTACCAGCTTATATAACAGAATGCAGAAAAAATATTTTTTGATAGCATTGGTAGTTTATATTTTTTCATGTAGCAGGATGATGTTTCAATTTATTTGTTTGGATTTGTGATAAAGTAAAATCTTATTAGAGAATGCTTTATTATACTGCAACCTCTAGTAAAGCAGACATGGAGTTGATTAAA
Source organism: Aquila spilogaster (assembly GCA_024606505.1). NCBI lineage: Eukaryota > Metazoa > Chordata > Aves > Accipitriformes > Accipitridae > Aquila > Aquila spilogaster. The sequence continues at coordinate 38,383,672 of JANHGO010000063.1, forward strand.
TAATTCACTACTTCGCCTTTTTATTATCTTTAATTGAATCTAGCCCATCTCAATTGGACAAAGAGGGCTCTTTGAAGTTTTTCCTTTATGTCAGCTTGCATGTGTGGCAAAAAAAAAAAAAAAAACAGTTATATATAACCAGGTTTGAACCTTATTATGGACCATTCTTATAACAGTAATTAAAAGCAGTATTAAAAAAGAACAGTAGAAAGCTTGGTGATTCTTTCTCCAGTACTTTGATGTAAGTCTTGCAACATGGAGGATCAGCTTCTTACCTCCATTGCAGCAGCATAAGCAAGGAATAATTCCACCAAAGCCATCAGGGTTAATGAGAGGATGATCAGGTCTGCTGTTTACCCAAGGTCTGTGGGGATAGGGGGCCTGTGTTCTGGATATGCTGATTTTACAATGAATAAAGTAACTGAAAAAATAATGAAATTAAAATTTTGTAACTCTTCCCTTAAAATCCCAGGATTTTAAGGCCTTCTTTACTTTGATATTCCTGGTTAAAAGCCAGATTGTGCCTATTATAATAAATAAAAGAGAGTCATGGAAGTAGTTTAGGTTTAGTCAGAGCTAGCATAACCTGGTCCAAAAAAACGAAGAGACATTTTAGACAAAAGTGACAAGGTTGAGCAGGAATTGAGAGAACAGAAATGAAATCAACTTTCTGTTGTTAATTATCTGGTCTGTATGTAGATCATGCAGTGGGTTCAGTCAGCACAATTAACTCTGCTCTGGCCTTCTTGCGTGTGGCATCACTCAGAAGTCCAAAAGCCAAAGGTTGTGATGCTTTCTGATTTGAGCTGACTCTGCAGTTGGGTGTCATTAATGAGCCTTCCAAGAAAGAGACGCAAAGTGCCAGGAATGGAGGATGGAGAAAGAAGAGGGAGAAGAGGGAGTTGTGAACAGTGTCAAAAGCCAGAAAATGGATCAAAGGCACAAAGTTAGTAGATACCACAGAATGCTTGAAGGCTGGAACGCATCTTTGGAGATGATCTAGTCCAACCCCCTTGCTCAAAGAAGGATCAGCTAAAGCAGGTTGCCCAGGGCCATGTCCAGCTGGATTTTTAATGTCTCCAAGGATGGAAAGACTCCAAGACCTCTCTAGGCAACCTGTTCCAGTGCTTGACCACCCTCACAGGGAGAAAGATTTTTCTTATGTATAAAGGGAATTTCCTTTATGTCATTTTATGTCAATTTGTACCCATTGCCTCTTGTCCTGTCCCCGGGAATAACTGTCAAGAGTCTGTTCTCGTTTTCCTACTCCTACTCATCAGTTATTTATACATTTTGATGATATCCTCCCTGAACTTTCTTTTCTCCAGGCTGAACAGTCCCAGCTCTCTCAGCCTCTTCTCATATGGCAGGTGCTCCAGTACCTTAATCATCTTTGTGGACCTTTGCTGGACTTGCTCCCATGTGTCTATGCCTCTCTTGTACTGGGGAGTCCAGAATTGGACACAGTAATCCATGACATGATAGGAAGTGTATTCAAGATGTGGAAATAGGAATCCCCCCAAAAGAGGCAGCATCAGAAGCAGGCCAACGGTATTTGAGTGAGGAACAGCCCGGGCTAGTGATCCTCTATATCCATGTGGTCCTAAGCAGAGCTGGCTCAGCTGTTTTTGCATCTTCAGCGGAAGTTTTGTGGGAACTACAGAGGAAAAAGCAAGGGTAAACAAGGAGTATGCTGGAGTATGGGCTTGCTTTTTTTCCTTCACCCAGGAGTACACATTTATATGAATGCATGTGGAGTTTGTGAGAGGAGAAAGAATTGGGAGAATGAGGAAATGTCTCCAAGATATTCTATAGGTGTATTTAGGGTCTCTCATGTGGGCTTTGAGAAAGTACAATGTAAGTTGAGCTGAGTCCAAAAGATCTGTGCCTATATTGACATAATGCTGAGTTTGATCTGATGTATTTTATCTCTCAGGAGGGCTTTTTTAATTCAGGCTTAGCTCTCTGTAAAGCAGGTACATTTTGGCTAGCTCATAGGGCGGGCAGAACGAACTCAGCATCTCCTGTAATGCACTGTGTAGGTTCATGTGGGCCATTGCCAGGAAGGCTATAATCTACTATGGAAGCTTTTGGCATGGAAAAGACAGGGAAGGAGGCTGGGGTAAAGCCTGAGTGAAGTGAGTGAGCAACTACTGCACTCAAACTTTGTGCTTTGAAATCCCAAGGCAGGTAGTGAAAGAGGAGAAAAGCTAAAATTTTCTTGGAGTTTGTAGAGAGTCAAATGGGGTGTAAGTAGGAATAATCCAGAACTGTGTAAAAGTTGAACAAGGTGGAGGCAGAACTTTGAATGTAAGTCTAAGGAGGTAGAGAAGGCAGGTGGATGACAGCAGGGAAAGCATTAGGAAGAGTATCTATCAGATTTTCAGAGCCAAGTGGGCAAATAAATGGAAGAAAACTAATCCATCACATAGAAGAATATAAAATACATGCTTTTTAAGAAGGAAGACTGTTTAAATAGCTGATTCATGAAGGAATGTCTGATTCTTCTAAACTCAAAATGTATTGCAATTTATTTAATTCACAAAGAAGCTGTGGTGAAGCGAGGTGCAGTTGGTATCAACTTTCTCTATATTCCTACTTCTTTATAATCAAAGGGTAAAGATATGAAGTTGTTGAAGATTCTTCCAGCTGCAGTTTCGCCCTTTACAGTATAATCACCACACAGCTGCTTTAGAGCATACTTCAGGTTTATCATAGGGATTTAGTTTTGCTGATGGCTGCCTGCATGTTTTTATTTGAGAAAGCTTACGCATGTCATTCTGTAATGGTTCCTATTTTCATTTTAGGTCAGTATGCTTATGGTGGCAAACAGCTATAAATGGCACCACTGCGTGCAGGCGTGAGAAACCCAGTAGAAGAAACTCTCATCACACTATACCCTCACGTTTTCCCCTTGACAGCAGTGTTTGTCTTCTGCAAGATACAAACCCTATGTTTCCAAATAAGTCATCATAACACTCATGAAAAAAGATGTTATACTGCAACATTATCATTTGTGAGGCTCTTGGTCTTTCATAGTGGAAGTCTAAAGCCTCTTACATGATTGGAAGGTGGTGGGAACTTGAGGTTGTGATGTACTGTGGATGATCTTTGGACATGTTTGGGTAAACGTACCAGGCTACATGGTAACCAGCAACAGTAGCACAGGTGTCCTTTTCTGGTCTGAGACAGATCTGACTATAAAATATAGTTCTGACTTTCATGCTGCTTTAGGATAAGCAATAGGTAGCTCAGTTTTGTATTTGTTCTTAGAGCGGAAACATTCAAGTGCATATATGTTCCGTAAACTCCACAGAGCTGTCATCAGCCTCCAGATGCCAATCCACCAGCTGCTTGTGTTTTTTGAAATTGTGATGGCTTCTTTAGTTTGCGTCCAAAAAAACCCTAAAGGTTTTGGGTTTGTTTGGGAGTTTGGGGTTTTTTTTTCCCCCTCAAATGGAGAAAAATGTTTGACAAAATGATTTGGGAATTATTTACAAATATGAGTAATTTATAAAAAGTCAACTGGCAGTAAGGCAAGCACCTTAAAACATATATGGCCTATGTGTCCTGCACAGTGTAGGTGAGGAAATAAGCATCAAAATGGTTTGCACATGTCATAGGTATATTGCAAAATGTTTCCTATAGGCATATACTGGCACCTATTTAAAGCCAACTTAAATTTTTGGCTTAGAAATACCTTTGTTTATGAAGATCTTATATAAATTTGAATACATACTATTTTACTATTCTTGTCTTTTGTGTCTTCCATCATACTCATATCCCACTTCTCTCTCTCCCTTTCTCCTTTCCTTCCTGTGAACCCATTTTTGAAGTTTTCCCAGACATCCAGCATTTCATGATGTACAGCAGAGGGTTCTGGGAATTAACAATCTCCCACACAAGGTGTGATGGCTCCCTTTGCTTAAATCTTCCGTAAAATATGTTTTGACCATGGAAGTCACCTGCCACAAGCCAGTTTATCCCAGAGATCTGTGAGCTTGCATGGCAGTAGCTGGGTGAATGGTGAATGTCAGGTGACCAAATGTTCTGAGAAAGATTCTTGAAAAGATGAAGTAACGGTGTAACCTGTACAAAACAGCGGAGAAAGCTTTGAGTCAAATTTGTTATGAAATTGCATGTTATTCTTAACTGAGGTTAACTCAATTTTTTTTGCAATATTCCTTCACAATATCAGCAATATTTCCCTCTGTGGGATGTGCAGTTTCTCTGATTTACATATTTTCATATCATAGAGTTGTCAGTTTTCCTAGACACTTCAGCTGTATCAATTCTGCCTTGCTTTTGCTTGAAACAATACTGAAGCGGGTTTTGGCTGGGCTGTATTGTTAAATGTCTGCCATCGTGCTGTTTTCAAAGGTACTTTTTAATTGTACCTACCACATATAGCTGCATGTTATGTTTCAAAAGCAATACCAAAAAGTTACATTATTTTAAAGTGACTTTTATCACAAGATTAAAGAGAGAGAACCTTACAATTGAAATTCAAATCTCATCTGTCCTGTTTTGTTTCTGGACTTTTTTTGTCTGCATCTGTACTAAAGATGATGCTGTCAAGGTAGCTGGAACTGGACCAGAAACTGATCTGCCTTGACAGTTATACCAGCTGGAAGCTCTTATCTTTTGTAAGTGAAAGATGTATTTGGTTTTTTTCAAATAAGAGATACTTTGATTTAGAGTCACAGCTGTGGCCAAGTAGTGCTTGGCACATCTTAAGTGGTGGATGGTGGAAACATTACTTCAAACCAGGCTGGTTTCTCTTAAAGCCAGTCTCTGAGCACAGGTGAAGACTCTAAGTGGTGTGCTTTGACTTGCACTGGTTGCCTGTGATCCCAAAGGACTTTTAGGACAGCAGTGGTTTTGCTTTCTTTTCCCTGGCTTTCCTGCCTGATCTATGTTTTTTAGCTGGGGCTGGGGAGAGCTTGGTGCAAGCTGTCAGGATTGGAAGGCTGAATGCATATCATGCTCTAAAAATGTGTGAGAGTCACTGTTTATCCTGACTGTCTGGAAAGCACTGAGCTTGAATAGGAGTGTGCACTGTTTTCAGTAATTATCATTGCACAATAGATGGGGGGACGGCACTGTAATGCAAATGTCGTAGCTGGACTTCTTCATAACTAGTATGAGGCTGTACCACTTCCAGCAGTGGGCTGCCGTCAAGTCTGAATTGATCTTGGATATAGTAGAACAGTTTGCTAGCTGTTGTTCTAGTCCAAAACAAGGATTACGAAACTGTGGCATACCTTTTTTCAGAATTCATACACCATGTATTTCAAAGCAGCATGGAAAATAATAGTAGTAAACCAATAATATGACATCTTGCTCCTTTATTCACAGAGGAGATGAATGACAGCTGTTGGGTGGCCAATAAATACCGCCTCCTGCACCTGTGCAGAGTTTGGCACAGACATGTGCCAGCTACCACCATCGCTATACAGAAGAGGTGGGACAGGAGACTTCCTAAGTGTGTGTGTGTGACCCAGCACTGACTCTGCAGGAGTGGCTGCTCACTATACAGGGGAATCCCTGTGGAAAAAAATGACATATTAGAAAACATCACAACCAAAGGGGGCTAGCCAGAGTGCCATGTGGCATTTCCATGTGTTTACCAATATTTTCCTTGTTTTCACGTGTTTGGTTTTGGTTAAAGAAACCTATGGCACAACTGATGAAGTAAAACAGTTTAACCTAAGGTCAGCCTTAGGTGATTCCCTTCTCCCTACTATTCCACTGGGCCTTAAAGATATTAAACCAACATGCATGAAGAGCAGCATCACACTGTCCAGGTTGTGTCCACATCACACTCCACATTTTGTTCAGAGGACTCATTTTGAACCATTCTTTAAAATGAAATTAAAACAAACAGCAGAATTTGAGGTGACTTTTGCAGATTATACTCATTAGTTGGCACTACAGCGGCTAACAGACGTGATAACCTTTAAATCATTCTCATCAAATTTGACTCATCTAACCACTGCAGATATATTTTTAACGGCAGTGACTATTGTAGGTCTGGGCATCTTCTTCACAGTCCAATTTTATTTCATGTTTGTGCTTCTACCTGTAGGCTGCTACACTAGATAGTTCAGGGGACTATCTTGTCAGGATGCTGAATATGACTATTACTGAATTGTTCTTTTAGTGCTAATAAAATGAAAAGGAGGGACAACTATACATGGATGAAAGAACTAGAGCAAGTAGTACTTCTGGAAGATATAATCTGTTTATGGTAAGTTACATTGGTAGTAAAAAGATACCATGAACTATTTAAAGAAATAAATGCATTCTTGAGTTCAGTGTTACTTGAGTGTTCCATCCTGCCACAGAAATAACTATCATCATATGTGAATTATTATTGTATATTATCCCAACAGTGGAAAGTAACCAAAGAGTTGGGGCCACATTTATACTCTTTTGTAGACTTGTGACTGATCAGTTAGAGCTAGTGTACCATAGAACATTGTACCATAGAGATCAACCAGTGCTTGATACCAATTTCAATGGCAGCACACCCCAGGCTGTCACTCTGTAGCTTTCTGTAGTGTTACTCCTACTGTTTTTTTCTACATTATTTGCCTCAATTCTGAACAGGGTTCATTGCATCCATACATACTTCCATGTGCTGTTTCTACTTGTATTTTTCATAGTTACCTATGTAGCTACAAAGCTGGCACTACCAAAAAGTAACACCGAGCTTCCTTCAAGACTCAAATGTTGCCTGATTTCTGTAGCTGTTTTTCTGACATGTCCATGGAAAAGGTTGAACTCTGAGCAAAGCACAAAGTAATTCTACCTTGTTGTCACATTTTGAAGAGGCATACAGAAGGTCAAAGTGTTCCTGCAGATCTGAAGCAAGGAAAAGTTCATGAAGGGCATAGACTGCATAGACAGGATCAAGTAACTCATGAAGGCATAAAACAATTAAAGTAGTTTCATGGCCTGGAGGTTGTTGGACTGAACAACATTGTAACTAGTTAATCAGAATTTAAACTTATACCTAATTTTCAGCTAAATATAGACATTTTTTACAAGTACTTTGAGGCATTATAAAAGCTGTGATTTAAAGAGAACACTCTTTCCTGAAGTGTTTTTTCTGACAACTTTTCTCATTCATTCTTTCTATGATGTTGAGTGGTTTGAAGTAGTCTCCCAAACTGGAGTAGTATGCAGATTTGAAGGTGACAGCATCAAAGAAAAATCAATGTTTGCAAATATGTTAGTGCTTGTTCATAGTATTTTGAGACATTGCCCTGATACTGTGTGATTGATCAGACTAAAGGAAAGCATTTTCTTCATCCAAGCTGCTGAATTCCATTGTGATGGATGCGGCAAGCAAGCTTGTCCTTCTGCACTGACCTTTCTAAAGCTGAACATGACAGATTCTCATCACAGATGGCATTGCTTAGAGGTTCTTTGTCAGATCCCTTGTCACTGAGATTGTGTTTGAATTTTGGGTCAGTAAAATACAGGCTGATAAAAAACTAGCATTATTTGGGTATTATCTGAAAATGTAACTCCCCATATCATCTATCATACTACTACATATCAGAAAGTTGATAAAATTTTTGCCAGCAAAATCAGGTGAAATGAGAACTGCCTTTCCAAAACACTGGTCATAGTTTATTTAAATTCTGAAAATATTAAAGTAGGATTTATCAATTCTTGATCAAAATGACAGTAAGCAGTTGACACCAAGTCTAACTTGGTGCTGCTTTTAAGCATTTCACAAAAGTAAACATCTGGTGAGGCCACTTCAATCCCAATTTTAATAATATCCTATTTAGATAATAAACTTCTTTCATGTGCTTTAAGCTAAGCCTTTCCTCATGTGCAAGTCTGCATGAATTTGTAACACACAGGGGAGGACATCTGGGTCTGGATTTAATTCCATGTTTCCACAACCAAGTGTTGAAACAACAACATAAACTTAAGACTTTGTGAAAACCAATGTGTTTGCAGTTCATTTTATTAATTGAAGCACAGTTATCAACAAGAGCTTGGGTGTTACAAGCAACATTAAAAGCATTACTTTGATACACTGAAGTATGGTGAAACACAGGCTTCTTTTTCTAAGTATGTACAGATTTTGTTGCAAAGATGGAAGATATTGAAATGAAAGCCAAGCCATTGTTACTGGGATCGCTTACAGTAATATGATAGTAGTTAAGGTGTCATATGGATCTATGGGCCTTGTCACTGATACTTGGACATGAAAAATGCCTGGTAAGAACTGTGCTTGTGGAGACTCCCTGCCTAAATTTAAAGCTTCTGCCTAGCTGCCAATTTGTGTTGGGTTTTTATGTAGTAAAAAACTACCAAGTATATACTATAGTAAAACTTAATGCCAGAGTAAACTGAAATGCAGTATGTTTTATCAACTTAAAGGCATTTTAAACAATAGAACAGGGGGAAAAGTAGCTCTGAAGGACAGTAAGCGGAGTCAAGTGATATCATTAAGGTATTTTGAAACTGAGACAGTTAATGTAACGGTAATGGAAGTAAAATGTAAACTCACTGTGAAATTCATAACTCATTTCTATCTGCCTGCAAACACAGTGAATGTGTGTAAGGTATTTTAGTTTAATCAGACTAGTACATGTAGAGTCCGTCTGCAATTCCAGTTGGAAAAATTACTGCTTTTTGCTTTTGTCGCTTTATTAACATAAAAAAGAGAAACTACATGTGGCTTTAATAGCTCACTACATTTCTTATAACTTAGATGTATTGTACTGTTTATGTATATGGGCTCTTGTATTGTTTTCATTCCTTGTTTTTATTCCTAGTTTGAGATTTTTTTTTAAACAGTTCATATTCACAATCACTGTAAAGTTCAGTCATGTGCAATTATCTGTGAAGATATGCATTTTATATATTTTTCTATATTTTATAATTCTTCAGAGTAGTAATGAATGGTATACAGTATGAAAATACGGGTTTATTTGGAAAAAAAACCTCTTCATGATATAACCATCACGGCCATTTAGAAATACATAATGAAGAAATACTCACAACATGTAGCCTGTGTACAGTTCCATCTGACCTACTGAGCTATCTTCCTGAAGAGACCTTGATTTAGTTTTCCAGGCTTTTGATTTTAACAGAAGTATTTCCAGATTATAATTTGTTGCTTGGAGCTGACACTGAATATGGGTTCAAGTCTACTATCAGATTTCCCAGTCTGCTTCTGAGAATCTGCTGTGGACTTAAACAGCTTAAGCTACCACTTGAGGACTTCTGAGGATTTGTTGTAATTATCCATGTTATTCTTCTCTTTGTGACATCTATGTGCCTTGCGAAAACCTAGATGCATTCAAAATTTTACATACAAGGGCGCAGAAGATGGTTAAAAGATTTGCTGGTTTGGATCACAAGGGTAAATGCCTCCCTTGGTTGCCTGTTCTTCTATATAGGACCCTATCTTGTTTTCATTGCCATGTTCTTTTTCCTAATTCTTTTGAGTCTATGCTTTTTAAGTAGTTCATATTGACGTTCACTGTAGTATATGCTGTCATGTGCAATTGTATGTGAAAAAGTCGGACCCAGGAAAATGGGAAGATGTAATGTGACAAAGTTGAGTGTTAGCAGGGCTCAGACTGGGAGGAGAATTTAAAAAATCATGTCCCATATCTGCATTCTTTTTACAGGGAAGGGAGAACAGGTCATTTATCAGCACGGGCTATACGTTACCTTCAGCTTCCACTCAGAAATATGGGAAAGAGAAGTTTGTTCGTGACATCTACTCTCTTCAGGTTTTGTCAAGCTAAATAAGCCCTTTGAGTAGCTGGGTCACCATGGTCTTTGAAAAGTACTGCCAGATAGCTGGTGCTAAGGAGTCATCAAATTTTCCGTTATGGTCTTTCAAATAAAACAATTGCTCATATTCTTCGCTCTTCTCTGCCATAGTTCCTTGCAATAGTCAGCTAGACTAGAGGCAAATTTGAAGCTCTCTACCCTCTGAAGAAATACCACTGTATAGGAGGAATGCTACCTGAAGTAGTGGGAATACCTCCACAGAGAAGAGCACAAGTAACAGTGTGGATGTGCATTCCAGTGGTTAGAATAGGAAACAGGAGAATGGGACCAAAGAATGCTTATTGCTCTTTCTGTGAAAGAAATTTTCATGCATACCTGTGTGATCTAAAGATCTTTCTGAATAGCAAAAATCTGAATTCAAAGCAACCTGAGGAATCTGGGATAATGCTTATGCTATCCAAGGAAAATGTGTTTGTCTCTAAAAATAAAACAGAGTTGCACTATAGGTACTGCACTAAGATCAGTTAGGGAATCAGGTATTCTACAATAAGTGGTTTAAAGGAACCCTGAGATACATAAGTTTCAAATAACAGCTTATCAACAATGAAAATATCTGATAGATGAAAAAATGGAAAATATCCCATGAAACTGTTGTTGACATTTCTGTAAATTCACTGAAATTGGAAAATATTTAATAATATTTATTAAATATTGTGAAATTCTGGATAAATTGAAGTTTTGGAGAGAAATTTCTGTATACCATAGCATAAATTTTTGATGGGCTTTTTTTCAATTAATATATGCAAAAATGCTGGAAAAAATAGCTCAAATTCCTATATCTATAACTAAAATAGGGAAAGATCTATTTTTAAGAACAGGTCTATTTGGATGTTCTTTAAAAATAACTTCCAAAGATCTTACCTGGTGTTTCATAGGTGAAAGCAGAATTTTACTGGGAGAGAACTGAAAGCAATTGAATTTTATGAGTTAAAAGACTAACAAATAGTAAAGCATTTTCATATGCATATTTTCATTGATTTATTTTCAAATGTATACATATATAGTTATTTCCATTGGTTTTAATTATTCATAGAAATAACCCACAGCACTCTAATTGGTGCTGTATATTTTGTAATATTAATACAATAGGAATATATTTATTTGCTTAGAGGTGTGAGAAATTTGCAGTTATTTTAAGAAATTAATATATAATCCAAGGTATAGTGGGGGGACACATCGTAAAGCTAGTGAGTAATACAAGAGTCACAGGCACAGATTTTTAAAGCTCTACTATTTAAAAAAGTATGAGTTTTTTATTTTTAAAAGTATATATTTGAAGAGAAGACAAATTACGCATTAGCTAACAGTTAAATACACCTTATCAAGTCAGCTGTAATATCTGAATATGGAAATAAATGATAACAGTATATGCGCTTTCATTCATTAGGTCTTTTGCAAAAGACTTAAATTATCCTGAAACCTTCTTTAGTGGGTATTGTAATGTATTTTACAAATCATTTGGTCAAACATCAAGGTGAAAGCAGTTCCATCAACTTCAGGAACCCTAAAGTATCAGCATAAGAATTTGTTCTGATGAATGAGGAGGAAGCACAGTTTGTGTCCAAGAGAGTTTCCTCCTCTCCTCTCGATCCTCAGTCAGAGGCTTAATGGGACAGTTCTTTGCCTTAGCTCTGCTTCAGGTCCTCATCGATGAAAGGAAATTACCATTATTTCCTTATCTGCTCTGCTATAAGAAGAAATCCTTTAAAATTGCGAAACATTCAGAGAAACTAATTTTTTTAAGGCAGTGTAAGCTCTGTGGTAGATTTTTATGTGTACATGTCCATGCTGTACTGAATTAACCTCTCCATAATAAAACTTTTCCAGTCTTGTGTGGAAATTAAATTTTAAGTGTGAGTATTTCTAAATTAGATTCTGTGCCTTTCTAGAAAAGAGCAGCTACTTGAGAAGCCTTTCAGAATGGCAGAACAGTGCCTGAGGGTACCAGATCTGTGCTACATGGGGAGGCACTTGAGTTTTAAGCAGAATTTTCAATACATGATATGAGAATCAAAACAGTGTTTCCAAGAGATTTCAGATACTTTCCTGGTGTTACAAGTTTTCAATATTTTAAAGTCAAGAAGGAAAAGAGAACATAAAAATTAGTGTCAGGAGAAGAAAAAAGAAAGTCTTGCCAAGCATTTCTATTATAATGCTGAATAGTGCACTACTTGGCACTAACTGAAATGTTTCAAGACCCTCACAAGTTGGGAACAGAGACTTTCTATATATTCTTCTCACACTAATTAGTTGTAAAGATTTTACAAGATTTAGTTCAAGTGTTCCATTATGAAAATTGACACATACAGAACTTGGTATGTCAGCTGCCCTATGTACCGTACAGAAATAAACAAAATAAATAGCTCGTTCTGAGCCTGCAAGCAGATTATTTTTTTTTTTTTTTAATCATATGACAGAAAACTGGCTTTGGTTAAGTTTGAAGGGATGTATATGTGTTTCCACCTGTCTAGACCTTATGTGTACAAAGGAAGCCATTTATATAAACAGCCATTGAGCCAATACATCATCCCAGACCTCAGTAGCAGACTTTTGATCCATTTCTCCCAGATTCTTTTTCCTACAAAGCAGTTCAGTGCTCACTAAAACCACATGAATCTTTTCCAGTTCATTCCAACCCCAGACTGGTCTATATTAGTCCCTCTGAAGACCTATGTTCTGTTATTTGTCAGTCCCCGCTGCTTTTTTTCATTAAGGCCTCTGCACTGTTCCCTGGAGGCATCAACTGCCAGGCCTCCCAAACTCTTATGATGCGTATCGCTTAAATATACAGCTTTCGCTTACAGTAAGCATTACCTCTTTGCTGTCACAACCACATGTTTTGTGGGGCTGAGATAAAGTGAACAGGCACAAAAGAAAGACTAATGATTTCTAGATCATGAGATGCAAAAATGCAAATCACTACTGCCATGGTGATTGTACAAGTATCCCATCACATCTTCATTTTCATGAAGAATTATCTCTAAGAAGATTGTTAACTCTAGGAGGAAAATAATGTGAGAACTGTTCTCACAGAAGACTGCTGATCATCTTGCGTTCATAGTAAAGGTCATAGGACTTCCCTGAACTAATGCTGCTTTGAAATAAAGCACATCCATTGGGGAAAAGACAATCCATCCTGATTTTCAACTTGACAGTGAAAAGAATATTTCTTAAAACTTTGAAACTCATTCCATTAGCTACTTACCCTTGAAAGACTTTTTTTTCCCACAGATTTTGTTGAGAAGTGAGTTTATGATGAGATTTTGAGTTTATTTTGAGAGAGAGAGAGGTTTTTGCTGAGTGCTGTAGTACAGTTCTCAGAATGTGTGGACTGGAGTGAATGGTTGTCAATTTATTGAGGTTGGCAGGTGAAATTCAGTACTGATAAGTTAATGCATACTAGAGGGGATAATTTGAATTTCTCACACACGTTGCAGATTTCTAAATTAATTGTAGTCACTGAGGGAAGAGACTTGGGCAATGTTTTGGACAGCTCAGCGAAAACAGTTGTTCAGTGTGCTACAAAAGGAAAATGCTAGGACATTTAAAAACAATTCTAAAAATTCTGAAATATTTTAATAACATTAAGATAATCTGTTACTATTTTCTTACATAGTGTTTGTTAGGTTCTGACACCTTCATATCAGGAATTGATTCATCAAGAAAAGGCAGAATTCTAGAAAAGGGTGAGGAACAATTTGTGTAAGGGAATGCCTTTTTATAAGGGTCTGTATTAATATTGTTTCATTTGAGAAGACTAAATAGGATTGGCCTTAAGAATAAGAAAAGCTAAACTGAGTTGTCCTATTTGTCTTTTCAAAAATTAATGTGGATCACTTGAAGTGGACAGTAAACTTTGAAGTGAAAATTGCTTTTTAAGAAAACAACCTTTAACTGATGGGGTGAAAATTAATTTACCCCGACAGCCAGATTATTTCATAATTGTCCACTAGGAAGTTTTTACTAAGGCAGGAGATGAAACACCACTGAAACAATCCACTGTGGAATTTCCCATGCTTAGTCCCATACTTAGTTTCCAATCACTTATCCTGATTATCAGTTTATGTGATAGTGATAATGATCCTGGCATGAGTACATACAATCAGCTAAGAGCTTTTGACGTTATCAGATCCTTCAGCTTTACTTTCCTTTCAGATCATCTGCAAAACCTACCCAATGCTGAAGCAAGACTGTATTTCTGCTCTAGAAAGGAGGAAAGGAAAGCAACGGGAACTAGAGATCAATTAAATTTGATGAATCTAAAAATGCCACTTCCTAGAGACTCTTATTTCATTAGGCATACCTCACTTTTTGGCAGTATGGCTGAGTGACCATATTTCACTTTTTATCCATAAAGCTGAATGAGGAGAAAACTTCAGTTTTCCACCTGGCAACTTTAGGTTCCTAAGAGCTATAATGCTGAACTTCATGGAAAAGACATATGAGATGCTTCAATGACTGTAGGTACCTTAACAACTAATGGAAAGTTGGTTGTAGTTTCTGTTAAGGTAATGTCTTAGGGTCTTCAAATCTACTTCTGACTATTAGGTGCTTGGTAACTTTGAAGCTCTGTCCCTCAATAGTTCTTAAGACAGAAGAACTTTCTCCAACTTTGCATCAAGTTGCAGACTTGGTCTCCATCACTGCTGCTTCAGACTTTCTGCTAGGAAGAGAAAGAAAAGAAAGGTTGCTGCCACTCTTTGAGCCTCCATTTACATCCCTGTGTTTGCTACAGGTAGCTTTCTCAGCAATATGATTGCTGACAGCTTTCACTCTCTAGGAACTTCTCATTAAAGTCTTGTTCATATCCCTGCTCCTCCTTATAAGATCATCAAAGAGCATCATGAGCACTCCAAGAACTCTTCCGCACATTCAGGAAGTCACCTTTGCACCAGCTTCTGTTCAGATAATGGCTACCTTATGACACTAAAAAAGACTCAAGTCCTAATATTTAAAATGCCTTTAAAAATAACCCAGATTAGACTGTTAGAAAGCTATTACTGCTTTAAAAGCTGATCTCATACAGCATTCCCAAATTAAAAGGTAACACGAGGAATTTCTACTTTTTAGTAACATGAAATTCTCATTCTTAAAAAAGGATGGGTAACTTTATCACTTTTCTCAGACTGACTGTTCCTTAGATTGGGAGAAAGAAGAAAGATTACTTTTTGTGAAAAATTGCTTACAGAAGAAGTATGTGGCAAGCATGTATTAAAAAAATTGAACCTTAGAATACGTGTGATGCAGGTAAATTGCACAATTTTAAGGTGAGTAAGGAAATGGTACTTGATAAAAATGAAGTTTAGAGTGCAGATGTTTGTAATAGAGATATCATCCTCAAACAATGCAAAAGCATACTGTTAGCTCTTACCTGTAGGAAGTCAAAAACCATTGCCAAGTGTCTAAACTAAGCTCTAGTTTAGCTGTCATGCAGAAAAACAATACAGCAAAATGAGAGTACTACTTCCATGGTGTCCACCACCTGTTGGAAGGTCTCAGTTGGAAATGTTTTGTGTGTCTGTTCTGTTTTGGGATAGGATGGACTAGAACAATGTATCCTAACCAGTTTATGCCATCTCAATCAAAATCTGTATTTTTTTGCTCGTTATACATGGGTTACAGGCTGGACGGTTTTTGGGTGTTGGTTCCTTAGTTGCAGTTCTGAGGTACCTTAATCTGGAGGAGAGCTTAATGTTTGCAAAATGCAGAAATTCATTAGATTCCTAACCCTATTTTCTTTTTTTTTTTCTTCTTTTTTTTCAGTATAGCAAAACTTAACACTGTTCCTTTTTCCTTAGTTTTCTTCCTTCTTCCTGATAAGAGCTGAGAAATCAAATATTCAGTTTGTCCATTAACAACTGCTAACTCAATCACTATACTAAACCACTTTTTCTTGTTTCTAAGACCAAAACTGAAAAAAAATGTGTAATTTTTCTCTTAAGCATATGTATACATAAACAGTCGTAAACACCCTGGGCTTTAACACACGCAAAAGGTGTTCTCATTTGCAGTTTGAACCTGCAAAATACAGATATATACAATATACAAAAACATATACATACTTTTAGAAATTTGGATTTAATTGCTGAATGGGGTAATTCCAGCTCTAATTTTCCCTCTAGTTTATGGTAGACCAAGTCTAAAAAACTTCTGTTAAACTGAAAACAAATGAATATCAAATAAAGTGCTGCTTGGGATACTTAAACATTAGGTTCACAGGATTAGCATACTAATGACAGTGCTATGAGAACACAGGACCTGTTATGTTTATTAATTGCAAATGTAATTTCTAAAATGTACTAGGTTACTTGTTTTGCATATTATCCTTCTTAATTGCATGGAAGACCACGTCTCTTGGAAGGAAAAAACAGAAAAGCATGCACACATAATTTGCCCTGGCCTTTTCTGCTATTTTGTTTCTATCTGCATGTTTGAGCTAGAAAAACAATGTATTTATAAAAAAAAAAAAAGCTCTACAATGTCTGAGCTTTATAAATGTTGCCACTGGTGAGTGTTAGGAAATTATTTTCTTTTAGCAACTTACTTTTTTAATGTATATTTAAAAAGTATAGATAAATCCTAATCTTGCTGTTCGTTGATAGAGACACTTGGCTGAGTTCTGCCAGGTACTGAGTGCTCTAAGCATCCATCTTAAACTATGGCTATTGGGAGTACTCAGGAATTCACAGCAACAGGTCCTAATTAAGTAAAGCTAAAATTGTTCTATTGCATTTTAAAATTGCAATACACATGACCATAGCCCATAGGGGAGCTAATAAAAGATAATCCCGTGGTTTGCTTTGAAGCAATTACTGTATGTCCCTTTCTGCCTGCAGGAATCACCTTGTCACATCCCTCACTTGCATCAATCCACCACTTCCCCTTCCCCCTTCTATTTTTGTAATCCTGCCCTTTAACAAAAATAGTGTAGAGGATGACATAAAAAGGAGGGTTGCAGATGTACTGAAATATATGCAGTCTTTCTGCCACTTGCAGAAGGATTGCAAACAGCTGGTGAGTTAGTGTATTGCAAGCAAAATAGACTTATCAAATGAAGTATGAGGACTTTTTTATCTTTATGAAAGTAGGAGGCTAATACAGCTAGCCTGAGTTGGTCATATTCTGCCACTAATCTACACAGAGATGTTTTCAAGGAAACGGAATGTTTTACTTCAGAATTGATATGTCTTTATTATAGCAAGCAAGATAGCTTTCTCTACACTTCCTGTCTTTTTTCTTCACCTTAACATCTATGGCAGGAGTCAGTTGTGATGGATTCTGTGGTGATTTGAAGGAAGGATAGTGTCTTACCCATACTAAATTCACCTTTTCTTGCTGCTTAAGATTTGAACTCTATACAGAAAAGCTACAGTATTCACCTATTATGATCCATGCTAAAACAGAATTTATGAAAGGTATGTGATCACTGTTGAAGATGATTAAAAAAAAAAAAAGTAAAAATGTTTAACCAGTATTATTGTTACCTCTTCAGTTGTAAGGCACTGCCTGGCTCCATTTGAACCACATGTACAAAAGGAAAATAAGACAGGTGTAATTTGCATAAATTATCAGAAAGAATCATTAGAAGGAAGCATGTAAAAGTGGATATGCTAGATGCTGGTTGATCCCTGCCCTCCCCGTGGCAGAGTCATCTCCCACGGGCATTTTCTGAAGAAGGGTTGGAAATGAAAGTGGGAAATGTTAATTACAGATCAATATCCCATGGAAACTCCTTTACTGGACCAATATTTTCAAAACTGGGGAGTAAGTCAGAAACTGAAAGAGAATGGGACAGAGGATGAGCTGGTTTCTGTACTGCCTTTTCCTTTTCATTGTTACAGCTTCTGATCCGATATAGTTCCTATGTAGCTGAATAGATTGTCTTTATTGCAAAACAGGAAGAGAGTGGCTGAATTAAAATGTTGCCCTTCTTCCTCCCAACTGGATGCATTGTTTTAAAGAAATCATATATTTCAGGGATTTTACTTCCTTTCTTCTCTATTATCTCCCTGGCCTACTTGCAGAAGTTACAAGGTTTTTCTTTCAAATGATGTTGTGTCATAGCATTTACTTTTTTTTGTGCATTTTCATTCTGCTCTGTGGACCAAATAAAGTAATTTGGGAAACCACAGTATTACCTTTTACGTTCATGACAGTCTCTTCCTGTCTATCCCTGGGAAGTGGCAAACTGATACTATCTGTAGATTTTATGTACTTATAAAATCCATGTTCATCTTCTATCTACAGATTTCTGCAGGAAAACGTGAATCAGATTTTTCAAAGAGCTATTATAGTACTGAAAATATCACAAATCTTATAACACCATGATTGTTAAAAAGAAGGATTTCTAAAATACGGAATGATATCCAGCAAGGAAGTGCAGCATCTTAAACTTTACATATTTTATATCTGACTTTGAAAAGCAGAAGAGAAAAAAAAGATATTTTCAATTTAAAAGTGGGTTTAGTATCAATTTATATTTAAAAACTATTTTGACCATGGGAAACAAACATACTGTGCCATTAAAGCTTATATTGCAAGTAGTAGTGAAATCGTTAATTGCTGAAAAGGCATAGAAAGGAAAAAAAGTAAAAGTTACATTCAACAAAATAAAGGAACTATCTGATTCAGTTTAATACCTCCTGTTTCCACTGAAGGCAACTTTGCTGTTGACTTTAGCATAACCAGTTGGGTTTTTATGGACACAGACTTTCAAACACTGCTTATGCGCAGTACAGTATGAATTTACATGCAATCTTATCTGTAAAGGTGTAGTAAAAAACCCTATGAAGTGTAAATCCACAAAAGATATGCAATGCGTTATTGCATTTCTGTTCTTTTGCTTTAATGTAATTTTAGTTTAATCCATAATCTAAGAGTATTCACGATATTGATATCTATACAGGAAATATTTGCATAGATATTTAATGAATGTGTTTGATTCAAAATATTATGTTTCTTGTGTCTATAAAATGAGAAAAAAACTATTATAATGAAGAAATTAAATATAAGTGATATGGAGAAAAAAAAAAGTTTGGCCAAGTCACATTTCCTATAGAAGTTTAACTTGCAGTCCATCTACTTCACTGATGTAAACTTAAAACTGCATAAACTATAATAGTAAAGTTATTTTATCTAATGGATTCAAACACCAAGTGTCAGATACGGTTTGAATAATCATTTCCCCAAAGGAACTTTGTAACTTGACCTTTTGATTTTATTACAATGGACTACCTTCCCACAAGCCTTTCTAAAGTAGCACAACACCATCTGTTGGTACATTATGTATTTATGTATTTCCTATGTAAACATCTTAGAACAAATTTTTAGTACTTTTATTAAGATAATTTGAAACAACCTATTGGGACATATAAAAAGCGGTAGTGCTGATTGATGATTGATTGATTTGCTTTAATACACTGTTGGTATCTTTTTTTTTTTTTTTTACATGACAGCATGTAATTTATAGTTGTGCCATAGAAGATGTACCAAATAACCAAGAGTTTTTACATTAGTCTTGTAGTAGTATACAGTTTCTATTTGTCTGATGTAGATGCTGCTGCTGCTGCTGATTTTACAGTCTATGAGGAACAATCCTATATTACTGTTAAGTTTTACTGATACGAATGCTTCTCTTTTGAAGTACGTGACTGACTGCAATGATATTCTCAGAGCCTAAAAATGTCTGTGTCCATTTCCAGCTAGTGCCAACCACTTTGAGACTTTGCTTCTTGTAGGATGGCGATGAAGTAGTGAGGCAGTCCTTATGAATTCATGATGAAATGTATTGCTTTGATTGTTTAGCATAAGTGTGTGAGGGGAGATAGGCCTTTCTCTTGTGGAAGCTAAACCAGAAGAAACAAAAGTCCAAGCAAGTGCTAAGCTGTAAGTTCTAAGCAGCAAACTCTGTTTCCCTGGTTGGTGTTCAGTTCCCTGCTTCTGTTTTGAAATAGTGAAATAGAAGAAACAACTCTGCACTAAAATACTGTGATGGTAAGCATAGTCAAAATAATGCCAGCATTATACAGATGGATTAGACCAAAATAATCAGCTTGCAGGTGAGGTATTGCAAAGCTATTGGGATCAAAGATGCTAATACCAAGGCAATGACAAGGTGGGGTAATCTTCTGGAGTGTGATGAAAAAGTCGTTTTGAACTCTTGCCTTCCTTGATACATCAACAAATGACAGTTGCATTTAAATAGTGTTTCATATGTTCCGAGCCCTGTCTGGATTCTTGCAATGCTGTGCTGAGGAAAGTTCAGAAGTATCACTGATTCTTATTTTTGCCACCACAAAAGCCAGCTGATTTTCCCAGAAACACCTAATGGGCCTATGCTCAACCAGGATTGTTCTGACTCCAGCCTCATCATTGTTTTTTATGTATGCCAATCACCTTGAGTTGGCCAGCAGTATTCTGGGATCCAGGTGTCTAAATGAACTCCACAGTTACATATAACAAGCCACAGAAAACAGTAAAAGAAAGAGAAGAATCTAAACCCAGCAAAGATCAAGGATATTCCAGGTAGGAACACATGAGTAACCTCTCAGAAGATATACAGAGAGGGAGAGAAGGCAAAAAAAGTAAAAGTTGTGACAAATAAAATTAGTCTTATAGGGACTGGAGGTTATAGAATCTTGTAGACAATCTCCATACCCCACAATATGATGGTTGTCAAAGAATTAGACCACAATTCTTGCAAAATGTATACCAGAAGCCAGACTGCTTCACTATCAGGCAAAAAGTTGCAAAATTGCACCCAAGTTCTTCCTTAGTTTGAGATTCATAAACAAGATGTGTTATTGAATAGGTATTGTAGAAAGAGAGCTCTGTGGAGAATTAACTTCCTAGGACTTATTTTCATCTTTGAACATGAGGACTTTTTCCCCTAATCTTGCAACACTCTGCTAAATAGGTTGTTATCTCCAAGAGTGTCTCCTCATTTTTTTTTTTCAATGACTGTGGATGACTACTAAGAATTACTCATTATTTTTTCTACTTTATCTTGTTTAAAAGATTGAATTACTCAACACC
This sequence comes from Aquila spilogaster, assembly GCA_024606505.1. NCBI lineage: Eukaryota > Metazoa > Chordata > Aves > Accipitriformes > Accipitridae > Aquila > Aquila spilogaster. Next base: position 38,404,540 of record JANHGO010000063.1, read on the forward strand.
CCTTGTACATAGGGGTTTTCAGTCTCTCCTTCCTATAAACTGTTTCTTCATTTCATATTGAACTAGGTATTGTCTACTGCTGATGAAGGTATTGACTCTCATTCTGTTCATTGAGGCACAATGGGACACTTGCTTCATAGCAAATTATCTGACTTCTACTGCAGAAATATTAATAATTAGTGTTGTTCCCATGTTCATATTTCCTGATTCTCTGCCAGTCCTTTTTTTGTCCTCAAGTTAGGAGCAGTGTCAATGCCTTATAGGCCAAAGGTAAGAGGGTCCACGAAACTTTCTGGCTGTTTAGGAATGTAAGTACGTAGACATGTTTTCCTTCCTAGATGACTTCTGTTCTTCCTGTCTTGGAGATCTGGGAATGACACTGTGTACAAGCATGTGAGTTATAATACCAAATGAAGTCTCCCCTTCTCAATGGGGAGAGTGCCTGTCTAAGAAAATCAGTCACTATAAACATAATTTGCAAGGAGTACATGCTTAGCAAAAGTTAGCAGTCTTCCGTTTCAAACCAAAGTTTTGGGATGGAGTCAACTGAATATTCTGTTAGAATGCTAAATTAGCAATTTAAATCAGCAAGCCTCATGACATATTCCTGTATGCACCTATGCACCTTTCTCTGTGTGAGCTATAATATACATTCACTTCAGTTTAAGAGTACTGTACATGGTAAAAGAATCTACTGGTTTGTTTGACCATATGAGAATTAGTCTGAAGTAATTTAGAGTAATTATTACAATAGACCTTGGGGGAAAAAAACTAGAAAAATATCAGTAGTGACTTACCTGGATTTCTAATCCATCAGGGACTTTCTGTGGTTTGAGTCAGTATGAGCAGGATTCTACAAGTCTTCAGGATATTACAGGTTGGGAGCTTCAGTCTAAAATCACAGAATCACACAGAATGGTTGAGGTTGGAAGGGACCTTTGGAGGTCATCTGGTCCAACCCCCTGCTCAAGCAGGGCCACCTAGAGCAGGCTGCCCATGACCATGTCCAGGTGGCTTTTGAATATCTCCACGGATGGAGACTCCATGACATCTCTGGGCAACCTGTGCCAGTGTTTGACCACCCTCACAGTGAAAAAGTGTTTCCTTATGCTGAGAGGGAACCTCCTATATTTCAGTTTGTGCCCATTGCCTCTGGTCCTGTCACTGGGCAACACTGAAAAGAGCCTGGCTCCATCTTCTCTACTCCCTTCCTTCAGATATTTGTACACATAGATGAGTTCCCCCCTGAGCTTTCTCTTCTCTAGGCTGAAAAGTTCCAGCTCTCTGTCTTTCCTCATGGGAGAAGTGTTCCAATCCCTTAATCATCTTCATGGCACTAGAAGTTTCTTTTTTTTTTAGTAAAGCAATCATGATTTATCCAGCCAGACTATTCAACACAGCATCCTTATCCCTGCAGAGCACTTCATATTTTCCTAGAAGTTATGGAAATTCTAGTAAGATGTAAGGACAGTGTCCCCTAACATGCACTCTATGATTGAGTGTTTACATCTACTAAAACTGTTAGTTTTATTTGTGGAAGTGTTTCCACTGGTCTGGGTCCATGCCAGACTTCTCCCAAGATTTCTATTAGTGACTGGAGAAAATTTCCCTGAGCAACTAACGAATAAGGTCCACTTTCTGCAGTCAGTTATAAATGTGCGTACTGTTACAGGGAATGATCGAGGTACAAAGAGTTCCTTTCCAGGGCAAAGATTTGTGTCATGGTTGTTATAACACTAACCCACTCTCAGCACAGGCACTCGGTAGAAGTAGTGAATGAACAATGTAACTGCTGCCTTTGGAGCTGGGTAGTATCTGATCCCAGTTCCAAATGTATTTCAGAGTCTCTCAAGCACAGTGTTACACACGGAGCCCACATCTGCCACTTACTGGTAGGTTCCCACCTGCTTGGAGTCTGCAAATGGGGAATCTGCAAATGGCTCTGTCCTGCTGCTCCTGGCTGCTCTTTTACACCTTACTCCTGCTGCTCTCAAGCTACATTGTTTTTTCCACGCACAACTGTGGCAGTAAAGCAAAAGCTTCGGAATACTTAAACTTGAATTATGAATGAGAGGAACTCAGTAGTTTTGAATATATTTTGCCTTTTTACTTTTGCCACTCCTTGGACTCTGAGTTTGGTTCAAGTCACTAACCAGGCAGAGTTTCTGGCCTTGGGCTGCAGTCTTGATTCTTGCCATAGAGTTACCTCTCACTGGGAACAGGAGCTCCCTTTTAAAATTATCTCAGTCACCATACACTTGCATGGGGAAATCCCAGACTCTGTCCCATCTCGCCTGACTTCGTGTACAAAGTGACATACAAGATCATGTACTGGTAAATCTGGTTTTGTACTGTTTGAGACTTATATAATATGAATGTTCAGTTTCACATCTGTTTTGTAGCTGGAACGCAGAAAAAACTATAAGCATACACATACTAGGACAGTGGAGATGCCTCAACTAATTTTAAACTATCTAGCTGCAGCAAGATTGAACTCACTGAGGCCTAATGTATCCTCTTCTTTGGCCCACTGTGAGCTCAACTCTGTTACTCTAGTACTGCATCTAAGTATTTACTATAGTGCAGTCTGCAACCTAGACATCCCACAGACTCTTCTATATTATTAAGTCCTCATTACAAATTTTGTAATCCACAATAAAGATTACCATCACTAATGTGTCTAAGACTATGCCAATACCACATCTAAACTGTTTTTTGGGGGACTCTCACAGTAATTCAGAAGAAAAGAAGTTGGTCACTTTCTAGTTTAGGTCATTGGAGAACTAAAATTTGCAAGCTGAGTTTTTCTTTTTGGCATGTTCATAATGACAAACAAGATAGTTTCTTGGTCTGAAGATTATTCCTTTTAAGATCTTTTCCACCCTGCTATACAATTTCCAAGAAGTGGATTTGTTTGTGAGCTTTAAGCCATTGCAGACTAATGTATTCTGAATATGCAGGCTCTTTTTGAGCTGTTAAGGATTAGTTATCTCAAATTACATCCATAGGTAGCAAACCAATCATAACCATTAAGCTATTATATTGTCTATCATAATTCTTATTCTCATTCTGTAGACATTTCTGATAGACTAGGTTAGACTCTCCTGGAGTATATGTTCTTGTTATATGCTTTTTGGGGAAGTATTTTTCTCACTAGATAGATACCATACACAATATACCCATCCTGTAAATTCACATCAGTGTCTTCTGTTAAAAAGAGAAAACATCACCAATGAGGAACTGGTGGCATTAGAGATATGAGGTAGGAAAAACTGCAGAAGGTTCCCTCTAATGCTCTGTGTAAACATTTCTGTCTATGTGGCTATCAAGTTGGCACTGAAAAGTCAGTATTAGCTGCAATACTTAGGTCTGTAATTAAAACACACCATTAGCCATGATTAATTGGCCTAAATGGAGAAATTACCTGGTCATATGGATACTAATTCTGGAGTTAACTTATTTAGCCATACCATAGTAAAAGCCTTCAATCTCTTTTCAAAATGACATCAGCACTTGAACTGCTAAATCCTGTGGTGATCAGTGTAAGTTCGATTCTTAAATGTATGCTTTTTGAAAATATAGATCATCTCCTGAATTACTCAGACATTTTAAATCATTTCACTTATAGTGTCTTTAGTGGAAGTGTATTAAAAAACAAGAGTAAAAATATTTTGAAATTATGAAATCTCACAGCTTTACTCAGTACAGATAGGAATTTTGTTTGCATGATAAAATCTAAAAAAAGAACAGGAATACATGAATAATAATGATATGCAGCTGCACTGCTGAAGGTGTTTATGAAATTGTTTTGATCCATGCTTTATTAGACTGATTTACTAAGCTTTCAGGTTCATAGAACATAATTGTACTGTAGCTTATACTATGTACTGTCATTCAGGAACTAATAATTTGTTGGTAAGTTCCTTTCTATCTTGGAAGTCAGTAAGCTCTCTGAAACTCTGATTATCTTCATAATATTATTTCTTAATCTTTAATGACGACACATGGGTTTTCTTTGTTCTTAGTAACAGTTTGGTGTCAACATAATGTTTTTAAGAGCAATCTTTCTTCCCAAACTAGCAAAGATCTCAATGATTGAAGTCCACTGGTATGTTTAATACACTTAAGTTGACCAATGCGTTATTCTTTAGAGGAGACAAACATACAGCCATGTGACAAAGTGCTACCTATTCCATAGCCAGATGATCCGTATAGCATACCATTAGTAGCAATTACAAACTAAAATGAAAAGATCTTTTCATTGCAGCAGAAAACCCCCCAAACCTTAGGCATCTAGTCAATATCCAAAATCTGGAAGGTGATACAACTCATGTGCTGAGCACTTACAGGTTCCATGGACTCCTGCAGAAGTGGCAGGTCCCCAGCAAACTCCTAGCATCTTTACAGCTTTCATCACCAATTGATTCTGTTTATCTTTTTCCTTGCAATCATAAAAAGAGAAGGTGGGATTATGGTGAAGGAATTTTTATGGTGGAAAAATGTATGTAAAGCATGGGTTTATAATTTTAAAGTGTATAGATAAATGGGACATAAGCCTTGAAGTTCAATTAGTGAGAAAAAAATATTTTTAGGCTAATTTTATTTCTGTTGTTTTTGGTTTTGTTTGTTTTTTTTTTTCCCAAATGAAGTATTTGAGTGTCCATGTTCTTCCGAATTACTCCTAACACTTCAGCTAAACTCCAGTGTTTGTTAATAGGCTAACAATGGGAACTAACATACAAATCTAGTGCAAGCAGATGCTTAGTAAAGATAGATTTTAGCATCTAGTTTCCTGGAGGTTAATGTGGACAATGAAATAAGATTAAATGAAAGAGTTTTCTTTAGTTTATTTTAAAAAAGATTAGAAAGAGGGACTCACATAAGAGAGTTCAAATACATAAAAAGCTGCTGCAGAGGGGAAAGGAATAATCAGTTCCCCTCACCCTTAGCAGGTAAAATGAGAAGTTACAGACTTAAATTATAGTAAGGGAGATTCAAGTCTAAGGCAAACTTCACAGCAGTAGGATAGTGAAGCACTGTAATAGAGAGGGAAGTGGTAGAACATGTTGTCTTCCAGCTGTGTTTTTCTGTGGTTACCATGAGATGTTTACCATGGCTTTCATTTTGCTTCAGGACAAGAAAGTCCTGCCCAACACTTCACTTGAAGTAGCAGTATTTTATCTTCCTAAACTGTGTGAAGGAATGGGACATATCACTAATTCTGGAGTCTGTGCAAAGGGTCTCTGTTGGCATCCCCAACATTACATGTTAGATGGATCTACTTCACTATTTCCTTGTTCCAAGACAGGTGAGTTCCTCAGGATGATAGATGGCTTGCCAACACTGCATTGTCATTGCTGAAATGCATTAAGGCAGAGAGACATCTAATTTCAGTAGGGTGGAGGGGGAAATTCTTGTAGTCATAATTTCTTTAATAGGTTGCCTCAAAAATACAAGGCTGTGAGAAAATTGTTTTCTTTTGTTCTGCTGTGTCTGCCTCATTCTGTTTCTTTTCCTCTGTTTTCTTTTACCCACCTATATATTTTGGACTTAACTTTGAAGTTAAGCTCCTCCTCCATAGTTCCCAGCATTTGGACTGTGCACAATAGAATCTGAGGGGTTTATTTCAGGTATCTGACGGACCGATCCAAGGTCCTTCAGAATTTGTTAATAGAAAACTGAGGAATTTGATGAATGCAACAGGAACCAGATTTGTTGTCTCTTATCTTGTTTCATGATCCTTTCTCACAAGGACAGAACACTAGTAGCATTTAGTGGCACTGAATGCTACTAGCTCTGAAGCATTCACCAGTTATTAGTCTTGGAGGTCAATTTGTCCGAATTTTCAAAAAAAGAAACTTGCTTTCAAAGTGTCATCTGACTTTCCGGTATGTTTGCTGTGTCTTCTAGTTGCTATTTTGAAGCTGAGGGAAGACCCAGGTGGTCTACTTCCTTTGTTCAATGATTGGGAGTGACTATCAGGCATCCTGTATTTAACTTGTATTTGAGTCTTTTTAGAAGGGGAAATGCTACACTGTCCTCTCCTGCTCCTTTCTGAGCCACCTCTCTTCTCCTTTTCTGTGTCTGCAGTGGCACTCCGCTAGATTCCAGTTTTTGCTCTCTACTCCACTCCTCCCATGAGCAGTAGTCTCCAAGCTATTTTTTCTGTCTCTCTCTTTCTAATTCAGATATCTGAAGGTTTACCTTCTGGTAAATTTGGTTACTTGTAACCCCACACCTCTGTCTCCTTCAGTTATGCCATGGTGAGGATGGTTTTGAGTGGTGATAGGTGGCCTCACAAGCCTACCAAGCAATTTTGTGTGCCCTTAGCACCTGAAAGAGAGCTTCATGAAAAGCCTTGCTCTGTGTCTGCATACCAAATTCATGCTGAGAAGGTGGCAAGAAGGTGGTATCATTTTGGACAACAGTGACATGCTGCTCAGAATTATTTTTCTTCCCTGTCTGATCATTTGTTTTAATATCATTGACTTGAGAAGGTGAATCTCAAAATAACCCCATTCTTAAATATATGCATCACAAATATTAATTCAGAGGGACTTTACATGCTACAGTGAAATCAACCCACTCTGTCTCAAACTTATTTCTTACTTCCATGGTCTTGTTTTCACATACTGCATTGCTCTTGCCAACCTTCCAGCTCTAGCTGGCCTCTCAGAGCTATCTTCCAATAGCGGAAGGAAAAACAGACTTCCAGTTCAAAGCAACACATAAACTAAATTATTTGTGTGATGACCCAAATCTAGCACAAACTTAGTGTTCACAAGTTCACCCTTGAAGCTGAAAAGTGCAAGAAGTCAGAAGTATGTAAAGTTGGATGTAGGTACTGATTGTAGCAATTCATTTATACTAGAAATAAGAGCATCTTCCTATCTATTAAACAAAATTTTGTTCTTATTCTGAATGGCACCTGTATATAGAGATAGTGTGAGGGTGAAAGAGGTTAGGCTGGGTCTTAATCCTGTCTGTACTGTATATCCCTGTTGTGTGGAGCTCACAAACATTGTTGAGATTGTGTCTGAACTGCACTATGGGAAGGTAAACCTGTTTAAATTAGAAATACCTGCATTCATAACCTGAAGATTTCCCCTATCTTTAGTGCCAGTTTGATCTTTTATTTACACTGAGCCAATGTTCACCTATAATACATGTTCAGTGATAGTAAAGTAAACCATAGCAATGAGTTCATCCATCCTGAGGTTCTTCACTGGGTCCGTAAAAGAGGAGTGCATCACCAACATGGTTAACCTGCTACTGGAACTGAATCAGGTAGACTCTGCTAGCTAAACTTAAAGCTGAAAATTGCAGACTACACAGTTTGGTGTTAGGCTGTGTATAAACAGTGGATATAAACACATAAAAAACCCAGAAGTGTTGTATGAGGCAGACAGAGCCCATAACACACTAAAGGGGGGAGGGGGTGGATAGCATTCATTAGTGTAATGATTCAGAATCTGTGAATTGGGATATGATATTTTTGAAAGAGGTGGCTGAACCAATTTTTTTATTTGTTTATCTATTAATTTTTTTTTTTTTTTTAAAGAACAGAAGATCAGATTTATGGGGTCACAAGTACTTTGTTACTGGGGAGAGTGAAGCTGCAGCAACACAATTTAACTGTGTCTTGTAGATTAGCAATATATGTACCTTTCTAGTACATATATTCTATGTGACCATATATTCATACACCTATTCTAGTGAGTAGTTCCAGTCCTTAGATGAGAAGCTAAGACATTTTTAAAGATGTATCAGTGCTCTCATTGCCTCAAAAGTCTTACACTGTGCTTTGCATAGGCTAGATTTTGAGAATGCTTAGAAACATTAAGATAATCACAGCTACTTGTTTATGAAGCATTGCCTCAAGAGGACAGCATATTTCAGAAGGTTTTTCCAGGTGTTCTTAAGATATTGGCTTTAATCCATAAAGCTTTCAGTTACTTGGGCCATGCCTTCTCCCTTTCACTTCCACACAATTAAGAGCATAAACAATTGACATTAAATCCCTCTTGATTTAAAAAGGAAGATCCTCTTATCAGGGAGTTTCCTGTAAGTGGGAACAGACTCTGCTACTTCAATATCTCCAGGCCACCTGCTTTGCCTATAAGTATGTGATTTTGATATTCTTCTCAGAAAGCTGAATGTCTGCCCACCCTCTCTTTCACATTCTTTGAGAGATTATAACAATACAGTATAACTGTGTGAGAGCTATTGTGGATTTATTATTGTAGTTGGTGAATATTATTATGTACCCTGTGGATAGTCAATTATATGTGGCATATATTGTAGATTTTACATTTTGTCTGCTTTAAAAATTTCTTGAAGTGCCTAGAGCCAGGGTTAGGTGCTTAAGTTGTAACTTCAAATAAATAAATACATTAAATAAATAATTGAAGCATGCAGTTTCAGATAATAAAGAGAGCTGGCTCCTGGGTAGAAAACACTGTAAGTCTTAAACCAGCAAAATCTTTAATAGAGGAGGTGAAATAAAAGCCCCAAAGAATTTCTTCTCTGCAAAAAATAATAAAAAAACCCACAACCCAAACTAACAGGATTTATGCTTGGTGAATTAGAAGCTTCATTATATATGGTACAAAACTAATTACTAGGGAGCATTTTATTTACCTCTAATTTCTATTTAATAGCCACTGCACTTGTCATTGCAGGTATGGTTACAAAAGTATGGCTACCTTCCACCAACTGACCCCCGAATGTCGGTGTTGCGCTCTGCAGAAACCATGCAATCAGCTATAGCTGCCATGCAGCAGTTCTATGGCATTAATATGACAGGAAAAGTGGACAGGAACACAATTGAGTAAGTAACCAGTACTGAACTGCTCTTGACTTTTCTGTTTCAAGCAGGGTAAAATAGAACTGGAAGAACTTTATAACACATGAAGCAGGGTGACCGGGATATCCAAATAGTGTTGCAGCTTCAGATGGGGAGTTAAAATGTTTCTCTCTCTCCTTACGTCCTTTTTTCCTTTTTTTTTTTTTTTTTTCATCTTCTGTATTTCATGGTAGCAGGTTGTCACCTGCCTAAATGCTGTCTGCCTTTGAGCATGTGATGTAAAGAAAATGTTTCAGGGTTAACTAAAGAAAGGGCAAAAAGGTTATCAATGTGGAAGTGGAGAAACCTATTCAAAATTGGCAAGAATACATGAAAAGTTTCACAGTGGAAAGAGTCTTTTCTTACTGGAAAATCTTTAGTGTAAATTGCCTTATCCTTATTGAAAAAAATTTTAGCACGCTCCACTGGCCGATTCATTTAATGGTTTCCAGTAACAAAAGACCAAGTATGGTCATTTTAACATGCAGTAAAATTGGATTAGTTTTGCATGCCCTTTGCAATTCTGAAGTTGTGTAAGGCTGGCAGTGTCTGATTTTACTGACAGACTGAACACAGGGAAACTTTGTGAAACGGAGCTATTAAAAGACACTTCCAAACAACTCTATACTATAACAAATTTTAAAAATGTGCCAGGAAAATATGAAAAAAAAAAAAAAGTATTAGTACACAGTTAAGAAAAAGTACCTGGGATTAAGAATTGAAGTGCTTGTTGTACTCATTCCAGTTAAAATGTGATAAAGATTATCTTGTGATTTTAGAAAAAGTTACTTTGCTTGAAAAGCAAACAATAACAAATAGTACTGTCACTGCATATCCAACATTTACTTTATTGAAATATGTTTCTACTCTCTAAAATGCTTTTTTGGGGGAGGTTGTCCTCCTTCATTTCCCATTTACCAGCCTCAACGTGATGTGTCACCTTTTGTTATTCTTTTTTGGTACAGTAGCTGACATGAATGATCTTTCTATCATTTAGAGTTTAGGGAAGAGACTACCCAAAATGCTGGCAGGATTGGAAAAATCATTTTATTCCACTGGCACATGCATTATTGCATTGAAAAGCAATAAAGCAAAGCAGATTTTAGGGCTGCCCTAAGGGGAGGTTAGTTGATCACACATCCCTCAGTTTAGGAATTTAAAGGACCTCAGAACATGCAGTGCAATAGCAGTAAATGCCTTGTGAGAGAGCCATGCTCAAAAGTATGTTTATGATCCAATCTGCAGGGTGGAAAGGCTAGGTTCTTTATATAGCTTCAGTCGTTGATCCTTGAGTGGAGAGTGCTGCTATACCAGTCACTTGTAGCCTTTTAAAGACACATTAGTGGCAGCTTTGTAAGAGGCAATGTATTTCACTAAAAGGAAAATAATCTGTTCACAGTTAGGAGTACAGAGAAGATAGAAAGTGGTAACCTAAGGGAAAGCGGAGGCCATCTCTTAGTTTAGAGTATCAGCTAGCCAGTTGAAAAAAAAAAAACAAAACAAAAAACCACTTCAATTGCAAAGGAAAGTGGTTTATGTTTGCTAAATTGGGCTTGTTGGCCAGCACGTCAGCAAGGCTGTCTTCACTTCTTCTGCAATGTAAGAGTCAAAGAAATCCATCTATGCAGCAGTCCAAAACATTAATTTTACAATCTGGTGGATAGTCAGTCTTCCAAACCTTTTGATGTATGATTTTCTTCTACACAGAAAGATATATTAAAGTATGGCAATTCTTAGGTACATATAACTCATGCTGGATGAATTCTGCATTTACTTACACATTTGGAGTTGTATTAACTTGAGTCAAGTTTGGAACAGAACTGATTCTTAAAGACTTGTCACATATGCATTGGTCTTGAGAAAAAAAATAAACTCAACTAAACTGTGTCCTCAAGTTACCATCAATTAACACCATTGAATATTCTTGGGACATATGACTATATAACAAAGGATAATTTTTTTTTCAATTGTTCATTTATTGCAGTATTTTGTAAACGTTTAAAATAATTTTCTCTTTCATCTACAGAGAAAGTATACATACTCTCTTTTGGCCAGCAATATGTGACAGTTTACCATTTGTTTCTCTGTGATTAATATGTTATAATCACATACAAAACTGGGATTACAAAATAAAGAGAACAGCAGGAACCTCATAAAACCAATATGTTCTCATCTTGTGCATGAAGATTTACCTGCTTCTCTAGCATGTCTTGAGAAGAGATTATGATGTGCCTCTTCGTCTTCAGAAAGACAAACAATTAAAAGAAGTTATAGTAGTAACTTGATAGGAACCAGCTTTGGGGATATTAACAGAGAAAGAATGTCCTCCAGCCACATCACCAAAAGTCTCCTGGAGGGATTTTGTTGCTCAGAAAAAACTATAATCCCTCAATGAGTGTTTTGGTATGCATAAATATGAACAGTGCTCATCTTCCCCCTACTACTCACCATTCACTTGTTTTTGCTATATTTTTAAATTTGTTTCCCAGATGGCTTGAAAAGCATGATGGATGCTTATTGCTGGGGATAAGGAAGAGTGAGTGGTAGAAAGAGACATCATTATAATGGCGTAAAAATATGAGAGATGTTCTGAATACAAGTATCATGACAATGGTAAACCCAATGAAAATACTGTCTGACATTTGCATGGCGTGCCACAGTATTTCCTGTGATTCATTTATATGTTACAAAACACAGTCAATGATTCATTAAAAAGGAGTCTTCTGAAAATGGACCCACTGTTGGCATCCTGCTCTTTCACATCCCTAAACCAAACATACTAAGTAGAAAAAGACTAGTTGTCTTTTCTTAAAGTTGCTTTACATGTTTATTTCCAAAACATGTTTTGCAGTTTAAAGGGGTATATTACAAACTTCCTGGTATACAGATAGAAAGGTTGTGTATAGGATGCTGGCTAAATCTATGCAATAGTAGCAAAGCATTCATTTTATTTTAATGCCATCCTTTATAAATAAATGGCAAATGTGCTTATTTTAATGCTCAGATGATCTTCAAACCAAGTTTACTTCAAGGTTTATAATCAAGATGTAATCATATTTATGTGTGATCTCTGCTGTTTATATATTAATTATCAGTCACAGAGTAAGATTGAAGGGTAAATTTTGAGCTGTTGAAATTGATTCAGTGGTCTATTTTATTAGTAAATGTTTTTGTACAAAAGCTATACATAAAGTCTTGTACCCTCAGCAAAATTCAATGAGAAGCCTTGCAGACAAATCATCATCAGTAACGGGGCTGAAATACAGTATCTTACATCACTCTTTGACTGCTTCCTATTACTTAGAGGAGTGTCAGTAAAGTCCTGTAATAGAGAAGTACAGTAGGGAAGAGTAAAGATGTTTAGAAAACATATCTGTCTCTCCTCACAAGAAGTTTAAGGGTACCATTCAGTAGTTTTCTTGAATAAACATCTATAGTTTTTCCAGCCACTAAGTCAAGTTGCAGTAAGTCAAGTTGGACTCTCCCTTTTATTTTCCTTTTTTGCTATAACTCTACCAAAAAAGCCCAAAACAACCCACAAACAACAAAAACATTATATGGCCTAAGCAGCAGTTTTGATTAGGGATAAATGAAGGGTATGTTTTTAATGTTTTGATTCCATGTTAGACCAAAACTTTTTCCTGAAGGCTTAAGAAAGTGAGGAGACAGAAAAAGATTCTTCCTCTTAACCCCCGAAGAACAAAATTTGGTGAGGCAACTGGCTTGAGTTATGAGATGTTCAGTTTCAGCATTCTCTCTACTGGAAGAGCATTACAATTTTGCTGCCTATTTTTATTTTAATATTTTCAGTTTTTCTCTGGGTCTAAACTGGTTTAATTCTCTTGACATATATAGCTCCTCAAGATTCAAACTGATGGAGTTGAGAGGAATTTGGTGTGACATAGTCTGCAGAGAGAGTACATTAGTCACAATTAAGCCTCTTTATTGAGTACTGATAAAATACTAATTTTGAGGGGCTGCTGCATAAAAGATTTCGACAAGTTCAGAAACAGGTGAAAGAGAGGCAAAGTCGTTACCGGTATGGAGCTTTTTAAAATTAAAACAAATTATTTCAAAAAAATTAATTAAACTCCAACAAGCAATCAAGAACATAGGAGACCTTGACCATATTATGTTAAAAGCAGCTATATTTGGAATAAAATAGAAATGAATCTTTTATTTGTCAATTGCCCCCCCAGATGGAAGAGCATATTACACATGAAGTATTCCCAAATGTCATGAGCATTAATGATAACTACTGACAGAAGTCTTCCTCCCAGTCAGTGTGAGAACAATTCCTGTTTAAAAAAATATTTTTAACATATTAAAAAAAAAAAAAAGGAAAAATTTATGTGCCAGAAGTTAACATTTTACTTCATTTCTGTGCTAGAAAATACTGAACTCCAATATCCATATATTAATTTGTTTAAAATTCTGACTGCTAAATTTAGCTCAGCTAAGATCTGGGTGATAGATTTGGTGATAGTCCAACTCTTCAGCTGCAAATTGCATCTTTCCTTAAATTTTACTTGAAGATAATTTCCTGAGAGCTAGTGAACCACTTGTGCAAAGGCTTCCATTTGATTTACAACGGGATTTATATTGTGTGTGAACCACAGTCGCAGTCCTCATGTAAGAATAATAAGAACATCAGTGGGCCAGACAGCATGACAACATGGAACATCCCCTGCCCATCCAAACCAAGAAGTATACAAGCATAATGTTCTTGATAGGTAGATACCACTTCAAATCAATGCAAGAACAAATTGTGACTGCTTGAATTTTTTAACAGTTTATTTTGGGCTATGTTTTGTATTGCTAAAATAGGATTGTCAGTAGTTCTAGTAAGATAATACAATGTTGAATTTTGAATCCATGCTTCCTATTGTTCTTGACTTTTTGTATTAAATCTTAAGTGTAAAACATTTTATGCTAACATTATTTTCTGTAAAGTAATGAGCCTTTGACATAACTTGAGAGATTATTTCAGTAACAGCTTTGAATTCACAACTTGGAATATTCAGAAATTTTTAAATTCACAAGTTGGAATATTTACACTTAGCTGCCCCTGGCTTGCCAATGAGCAAACCCTGTTATTAAAATAGGTCTCCATCAGTTAAGCTAAATAATTTAAACTTCTTTTTTTGGGGGGGAGGCCTAATTCAATTGATTTAAAGTCATTGCCCTTGAAACAATACAACTATAAGTGATGTATTACATATTTTATACAAGACCCTGACATTTTTGTATGGTGTTTCTAACAAAATATAACAGTTATTTGTTTTTGCTTTATTCCTTGCTTCTTTCTTTTGATGTAGTGATATCACCTTAAGGTGAGAACACTGTTCTTTTGTTACATATATGTCTTTTTCTGCAATGTGTGTGAGCAGTTTCAACAGCATAATTTAAATATAACCTGTCATTAAAATGCATGGTAAATGTATGCTGATCTAACATGCACTGCAAAAAAGTATTACTGACAATATGTCTAAAAGTTTTCTGAGGTCTAAGCCAATTTTAGTCTCATTTGCTGAAGTGTAAATAAGATATCATTTTGCTAAGAAGAACAGAACTCCCCTTTGGTCTGTAATGACTATCTGCTTCTTTCCTTCATTTTCTTTTTTTATTAGAGCAACTGAAACTTTTCAACAATATTTCATCCCAGAAATCACTAACATCTACTTTGTTGAACTGACACTTTTAAAAAAACAGAGGAACCTGAAGTAGAGTTGCAGGGTGTTTCAGCAAATACTGGTAGAGTAAAGTTTTATAGATTTTGTAGTATTGTCTTTGCAGACACTAGGGAAGGAAGATTGTCTTCCTTGCAAATACAAGTAATAGTCAACTGTTTTATGTGCCATGCATACTTTGTAATTAATCTGACAGAAATTAGAGCAAATCATTCTGTGTTTCTTATTTGAAACAGATAACAATGAACTCAGTGTCTTCAGTTCAGGCAAATTCATAAGTTTTGGCTTCCCCACTTGTACGACTTGATGGATGTGTCACCCATCAAAGTTTTTGCAGGCACTTCTATAGTGTTTATCAGCGCAAGTGGGGTGCAGTGACATCGTGGTACTATCACTAAAATTCTATATTTTCCCACAGGCTGGTGAGCTTAACTCTTAGTTATGCATTTAAACAATAGCTTGCTATATATCCATAGATACAGCATATATGAAGTGTTATAAGTCTGGCTGTACTGTAAAACCTCTTCACATGGATTTATGAAAATGAGTGTGGCTGATTTTGACTGCATTAGCCCATCTCTAAAAATTCACTCAGTATGCAATATGGTTTGACTTGTATTAATAGGTTTAAAACTTACAATGCATATCTCATTCCTTGAGTACAGAACTGAAAAATCAATGATTTCATTAGATTATGTAGTTTTTTATACACACACACACTACTCCTTTGTACTGCAAATATTCCATGGGGTTTTTTTGACAAAACAAGATTGTTTTCTTCATTTTGCATATATTGAACTACGAATGTCTACTGGAAAAGATGAAAGATGGTTGGCTGGTTATTTTTTTGAGTTTGTGTTAACCTACACATGTTTTAAAAGTAGTCTGCGTTCTGAGATGACATTTCAAATTACTTTTCTGTCATCCAGTCATACATACATACAGCTGCTGTGTGTATATTTATTTATGAAACAATGCTTAAATGCCAGTTTAATGGTCAGAAGTTCATTCATGCAAGCCTGAATATAGGGTATGACTACTCTTGTGGTAAATACCATCGGAAAACTACAACTTTTACATCAGTAATTATTTGGCATGATAGAAATAAAGTCAAATGAACTGAAAAAGTAACAGAAGAGATTTGTCTTTTATTTATGCAGTGAATGTCTTTAATCTTGCTATCTTCCTGATGGCAAATTATTCTGCTGAATAGCTCATATAATATAATAACTTCAGCTGAGTTTTGTTCACTTTTACTCAAACTAAATAACCCCTTATGCTGTAAGTTAGGAACAGTTCAATAATACTGCTGTTGAACTCATGCTTTTGAATTAGGTATCATCCTAATTTTGACGTATTTGGAATGCTGACGAATGTGAAGTTTTTGAAATATTGGAAAACATTGAAATATTGAAGGCCACTGTAAAAATCAAGCACTTTTGTGGAAAGCCTGGTGCTGCTGGAATGGTCATTTTTGTTGTTTGTGATTTAGACCTTTTCAGCTTGATTTTGTGCAGAGCATTAAATATTCTTAAGCAGAATTCCTGAGTTAAATATCTCCACTGGGAGCTTACAGCTGCAATGAGATACTCTTCATTGTGTGGAAAGAGAGTAAGGTAGAAGAACTTAATATTATCATAAAGTTAGCAGTTTCAGTATCTTGAATTAAAAAAAAAATTCTGGCAGTTGACTGGACTTTTTGATTAAAGGCTTGTTTAAATATCATGACAATGAGACAAAAGAGAAGGATCACAGAATACAAAAAATAATTTAGGAACTAGTGATTTAACTAAATCTTTGTGTATATACTTTAACTTCACCTTCAGCAAGCAAGCTAGTAATACAGATCATAATTGCTTTGAGTGAATGTAACTTCAAAAAAGTATGTTTTTATTAGTTGGGTGCAGTGGTTATGATTTTTCTTTCATGTTGCTTTAACTATGTGGTGCTGTTTCTTGCAGCTGGATGAAGAAGCCTCGATGTGGTGTGCCTGACCAAACAAGAGGTAGCTCCAAATTTAACATTCGTCGGAAACGCTACGCGTTAACAGGACAGAAATGGCAACACAAACATATCACTTACAGGTACCAAAGATATTCATATAGATGTATAAATGTCACTAGTAGTGCTGACTTTTAATTTAAAGTAAATATAAAATTCTGAAATATTTTTCAGTATTTTGAGAAGTTTATTGTTATTATGTGATATAAAAATGCCGATTTGGATACCTCTTGGATAAGTATGTATGTGCTACATAGGAACCAAATTATTTTCTTGGATTAAAATTGCATGCATATAGTAACCAGTAAATTCTCTGAAGCTTTCAGCATCAATTTAACTCCCAATATGTCTTTAACCTAACCTTTCAACCCTCTCGGCAACTTCTCAGGGAATATTGCTCTGAAACTGGAATCTGTAATGAAACTCAGATCTCTAATTTAAGTATGTAAAATAGGTTATTGAAAGGAGTCAGTCTCTGCAAAATGTAGGTGCCTACAGGTCTGTTCTAAGTACAAATGAATTTGATTATAATTTGGGGAGTCACTGACCCAACCATTTCCTGCCTACGTGATGATGGGCACAGGGTTGTGTGCAGGGGGGTACATCTGTATAACTCTTGAGTCTGGCATGTAGTTTACAGAGTATGTTGCCTACTGTCAGAACTGATCTTTGCAGGGAAAGTTAGATGCAAACTGTGTACTTGCTAGACCTCTGTCAACCAAAGAGTGTCATGTATGTAATATAAAATCTATAATTTGTCAGCAAACTGAGAATTCCTATACAACCTGTTTAAAAATTTACACAGCCTCATTGGGATACCTGTAATATATAACAAGGGTAAGTTCTGACGGGTAACATAGTTTTCAAATTCATTAACTGATGTTATTATTCATGAACCCATATAAGTATTACATTTTAAGTTCATAAGCTCTAATGTTCATATAGATTGTTCTTCATACCACAGTGAAGAGGTAATTTTATTAGTAACTCTGTGTCAATACTATGGCTTGTGTGTGAATTGGAGAATTCTATTTTAAGACATTACACACTGATATAACTTCAAGCAATAGAGAAATGACTGCCTTGAGATTAGTATGTTGCATTGGCTGGAGTCCTTTATTGTTAATGTAAATGTAATACATAGCTGGTTAGGATAAGAATGCCCATTTACAGCACTCTACATTTATCTGCATTTTAAAATTTAAATGTAGTGTGTGCACACGTATGGCAAGGCATGTATGGTCACCTACAAATATGTGTGGTATTCTATCCCTCTGATTTGTACAGGGTCTGATTCTCCATTTCATTGCAGGATTTTTTACAACAGTCTAAATCCTGCCACTTGTATATCTTCTGTACTGTCACCCAAGGCATTAATCATAATAACAAACAAGGGTGCCTGGTATTAAACTATGTGGCAACTATCTAGTAATCTTTCTCACTTTGAAGAATTTATAGCAATTCTTTACCTCCTGCCTTCCCTCTTGTAAAATGTTCACTCTCTCACTTTGACAAGACCTCTAGTCAACCAAAGCTTTGAAGTGAATAAGCCTATAATATATTTTGTTGTGAATTACAGACCAAAAGACATTTAAAGTAGAAACCCCAAATTTTAATAGAATAAAAAATACAATATTAATCTTTCTGAATTAAAAAAATAACTCAAAGCAAATAAGGGCAACAAAAAAGGAAATAAAATTCTTCACACGCTTCTCCTCACCTGCTTTGCTCTTCCCAGCAATTCCCTGCTTACAGGCTTAATACCAGTTAACTGAATGACATTTTAAGTTGCTTTGTTCCCTAAACTTTTGATCATATCTCTAGCATCACTTGTCTGCTCCATTTTTCTCAGTGCTATGTCTCAGTCTCTTTATAACCTGCAGGTTTCCAGCTGCATTCTGTGTCTTCCTGGCCAGTTGGACCCTGTAGTCTGAAGTGTGCCTGCTAAGCAAGCTCAGTAATTCCTCCAATGAAAGAGTGATTTCTCCCTCATTTCAGTGTCTGCTACCTCCTCCACTTTTCTGGAAAGCAAAACCAAAACCCCACAAAACCCACGCTCAAACCAAGCCCCACCCTGCCCCAGCCCCAAACAGAAACACAGAATAAAAAATAAATAAGATGCCATCAGTCACAGTTATCCTATCGTAGGAGTGCACTCACCAGCTTTTCTGAACAGGAAGGTTAATAGAAAAAAAGTGTTTTGTGGACATACCCATTATGTTAAAAAGAGACCAACAGATGAGCAGAACACGGACCTTAACAGCAGTTAATGGGTTTTCCTAAAATATTTGGTGATTATTTTTTGCCAAGGATTTTGGAGTAGAGTAAGGCAAGCTTTTCAAATTTGATCCTTTGTTGCTTATTTCAAGAAAATATTTAGTATAATACTGTAAATGTATAAACTCTTGTTTGACTCTGTGAAATACGCAGATGTGGGGTTCTTCTTTCTATGCATCACTGTCAAATAGGTGCAATACCAGCGCTGAGGGGAGCCCTTTGAAAGATACCAAAAGCTACATTTACCACTTACTATCTGTCTGGCTACTTGGTCTTAGAGTATATTCTCAGATGCTCTATTTAAATGAAACAATTATAACTTCAGGCAAAACATCAAGAATTTATTAATGGAAAAATAGAATTGAGATCACATATAAATGCATTTTAAATTGTATCTACTTACGTTTTTACTCTAGCATTTTCTGTCACTCATTTTTTCCCCAAGAATTTCTCCTGGCACCTGTTAAATTTAAATTAATTAACGTTGTTCAAAATATATTTCCTCTTTGATTGTCCCTGTAATCATGGGTAAGAGGATCAAAACAGATACATGTGACATAATATTTTTTCTACATTTCCATATTTTCAATTTGTAATTTTTGAAGCTGAAACACTACCCCAAAATTTCAAGATGGAGCTTCAGAGAAGCAACTTACTATTATAATTTACATTAATTATGTCCTTTTTGGCGACATATTACATTTTGGACTTAGGTGATAATTACTCTTAGAAAACAATATGTCTGCAGAGAGTATCAAAATGCAGATTTCCAGTATTGGGAACGTCAGCATGGAATGGGCATTGTGCTGCATTAATTATACTTTCTCTCCCTCAGGGAATGCAGCTTTCTGCTTATTTGAACTGGTGAATAGAGTGTTAGAATTTCTGTTTCTAATGAAGTTACACAGCAATATTACTTACTGTTCTTTTCTGCCTGGTATAGTTCATGCCGGTATACCATGTAAACATTATTAGTACTTATGTTATATACTAACATGATTTTTACAAAGAGAGAAACAGAAAGTGATTATATGAACCTTTTTACCAGCCAGAAGAGTATAGGAGTGAAGGAGAACATCTAGAGTACATGAAAATTATAGCCCCATTACAGAACAGACTACAAAGATCTTAATGATATGGTGTTGATTCTTCCTTAGTGTTTTAGACTGTATCAAGTTACACAAGACTCTCTGAACATTATAAAGAGTCAGAGAAGAAATCTATGAAACCTATTAAGGGATTTTTTTTTTACTTTTTTTTTTTTAAGGGCATGTTTACAAGGACACTTATGAGTCTCAAAAACCAATCACCTTACCTAGGGAAGTAAATCATGCAGCACTTTAAAGAAACAACAATGTGAATCAATAAAGCAATCAGCTTTGTAAAAATAGAACATAAATGTTTATATGTCCTTTTTAGACAGAGAATTATTGAATATAAAGTACTCCTCATCAGAATTCTGGGCATACTATTCATAATTTTAACTCCAGCAGTCAGTCATTGCTCAGATTATTCAGTCTGCAGAACACTTTTGCAAATAAAATTGGAGAATGCTCTCTAATAAGCCAAGATTTGCCTTGAATTACAACCATTACTTAGAACACATAACAATTTAAAATAAAAGAAAATAATAATTTGAAAGGTATGCTGCTTTATTTTGCTGAATTGAGGAAGAAAAAATCCCAATTTGATAATTCAGCAATACGTAAAATTTTAATTGGTGGAGGAAACTTAATTGTAGATGGTCAATGGCTTCATCCCATAATAACTAGAATTAATTTAATCTTTTTCTTTACTTCAGTGGGCATTGTGTCAAGCCCTAGATTAATGTCTTTTTCCTTTCTCAACAACTTGAATACAACCTGGATTTCAGCTCTCCAAAAACCGACAGATGATGAAAGATTTGGACATGTCTAACTTTATGCTGCCCAGTTAAATGAATGAAGGCTAGTTGAGAGCTTCAGTATGCAATGAAAAGTCCTATCTGGCTTGTTAACCACAGACTATGTTATTTCTATGGTCTGAATGATCCATATTGTGTGGAATATGGAAAGAGAATTATTTTTGGGTGTTTAAAAGCCACACTGAAAAGTAAGAAAATACTGAATTAAGAAAAAAACTTAGAAAACACTGTTGATTCAAAGTAGCAACAAGATTTTTTAATAAAATAATATTTTGAGTATACTACTACAGAAGAATATTTAAAAATATTTCCTAAATCAAGGAATTGCATACCTTATTAATCATACTTGTCACAAAGTCAGTATATGCTGAATTTCCTTGATTTCAGTTTGCTCATGAGTGAAAGAAGGTTAGCTCTGTGTCAATATTGAAATGAGAACACAAGCTTTGCACTGTGATGACTTTCACACTGCATTATTTTTTAAATATATGGCTATACTATTTCAGCATCAAGACATGAGCATATTTTCTTCCCATTAAAAATGAAAAGCAGACATAAGGGGAAATAATGATTATCTGTTTTTTTTCAGAGATGCCAAGAATGTCCTAACTTTAACAAATTTGTGAATAACTGAAATGTCTGAAAACTTTTCTTCAATACGCTAGCAATATTCTGTGCTTTAATTCAGTTGTACCTGACTAATATATTTTGAAACATGCCAGAAGCATTTACAGGATTGGGCTGCATTTTGATATAATTTTTTCCCTACATACATATGAGGCCTACAAGACCTTAAGGCAGTGGAAATACCTAAATACATGCTCTAGAATCCTACTCTACCATTTTAAGTCACTAACAAATTTTGAATTAGAGCACACGGTGGTATAGAAAATGCATGCAGATTTATATTGAAAAGTGATACCTCCAGACATGGAAAGCATTGTGAGTGGGATGGTGAAGAAGTTTTCAGGGTCCTCTGAAAACAGATGTTTTCAAAAAGACCCACCCATGAGTTCTTAGCATTCCTACTTATATATTTTGCTGGAATTCTGATGATTGACAGCTGCAAATCTAGAAAAATAGTAATTTGTACTAGAGAGACTACTTATTTTCTACCATAAAGTTCTTATAAACTGTTGGACTACCATAGGGCTTCGATCCTGAAGGACTAATAGGACAAGGATGCTATGATTCCTGACACTAAGCATTAGCTTTTTGTAGTAAGCATAGATGCAGAATTAGATGCTAATTAAGGCTCTATTAAACATTCTTTTGTCATTATAACTGCATCTCCTACCAGCTTTCAATCAGAAATACCATTAAAAATGCAATTCTAGTCAAACTGATAATACACAGGAAAGTTTCCAGTATCTAGCTACCTGATATCTGCTAGTGCCGTTATAGGCAATGTTTAGGAATCTGAATAAAATGGAATACTTGAATTCCTGAGGGTTGATTTAAGCATATTTATCCCTCTGTTAAAGCTTGATGCTTTCCCAAAGTCTAACTTACTAAAGGTAATGCTTGCCCTTTTCTTAAAGAACTGTTAGCAGTGTTATATACCTTAGGATTTCTAACCTCTGAATGTAAGGGGAGAGGACATGTAAAATGTACCTAATAAAAGGCGATTTAATCACAGTGTGGCGATTCTAAAATTTATGCAATGAAAAAAGTGTAGATAACTGTAATTGTGAGAGAGGATTCCTACATAACAATCAATTAAACCAATTAGTTATTCTTTTCCACACTGCAATTAACAAAAAAAATGCTCTGCACTATATGTATTTTTAGTGTCAGTCTTCTTCACATAAAATTTGAATATTGTAGAATATCAGTTCTCATTTCTTTAATACTTATGTACTTCAGCAATCCTGAAATAATTAAATATTTGAATATCAACATGCTATAATTGCAAATGTTTATGTTGCATTTTAGTCATTTTAAATTAATTAGTAGTAAATTATGACATGGGATTACTTAGAACATCTTTCCTATAAAACCATTTATCTGTCAAGTGTTTTGCTAATCTTGGTTTTGTATTTTGGAAATCTCATCTTTGTCAATTTTCCTTTCCTTTTAATGAATCATGGGGAGAATATTATCCATGAAACAGAAGAGGCAAGAGAATTATGAATTCTTTCCAACATGGCAGCAGTAGGTTGACTTTTAATGTGGTCACAGAACAAGAAAATCCAAAGCAATAGTTCTGACTAGGGTTTAATCAGCTGAGGCAGGAGCTATATGAACTGAGATCACATTTTGCATGAGAAACATTCTTAGGTTATAGCTACAAAGAGTTAGGAAAATGAGACTGGAAAGAAGTTCAAGCTAAGAAAACCCACATCAGTGAGAGATTAATGAAACAACTTGATAGAAAGTATCTCTAGAGAAATGGTGGTGCAAAATGAAATATATCTTTGACCAGAGGTAATCTATTACTTTCAATAAAAGTAACAGTGGGATTAAAAAAAAAAAAAAAAAGAAAGAAATCTTTGGTTCAGTTTAGGTTTGATTTACAGCAATGGCAATGAGAAGGTAGTTTCAACAAGTTATTCAAATTTAAGCTATGTTTCAATTCATTTTATCTTAACTGTTTCATATCATACAGATCTATAATTGGCTTACTTCAAACAGATTACCGACTGCATCTTTTTACCTACTCAGTTGAATTTCCTGCTCTTTTATCTTCTGTGTGCTTTCTTTCTTTAGAATGGGGTTTCCATTTTGTGACTTTGCTCCAAGAAAATCTTGGAATTTTTGAGAGAGGTGGCATTGTAGAAATATTTTCCCCATTTATATTTAATAGAAATATTGATGTTCTAAAAAGAATAAAAGATCATCTTGTATCACTATAATTACCTATTAATTCTAAAAGCACTCATTAGTATCCAGTCTAATCAGCACAACAGCGTAGTAAGATATTGTTAATCTTGTACTCTGGATTTAATGCACAAATGAGCATAGAACAAATTTAAAAACAGTATTTATTATATGCAGTAGAGAATAGAAGTATCAAAGTCTACAGGCCATGAAGAAGTCTGTCACTGAGTTATTACAACTCTTGTGGAGGCCATTACTGCTAAGGTAAGCAGCAATAATAAGCTTTATGCATTTCGAGCTTTGTCTAGCCTTTGCTGAACTGCCTCTTGGGTCTATCTTAGGTCAGAAGGGTTGATTTTATATGCAGAATTGTAGCAATTTATATGAAAAATATAACAAGCTGTTCTAATGACAGCTCATGAAGGAAAAAAGGAACTAGTGAAATTTAATGGCAAATATGTGCTACTTAATGTACTGTAGTTAAATTTCAGATGACTGATTTTACAAAGCCAAGTGAGGTATATCCTGACAGCCTTGCAGGGCTCCTGAAGCTGTTGCAGCCAAAAATGTGTCACTGAAACATGGATAATTTTTTTTGAGGATATTTTGGGGAAGGAGGGGGAGGGGAAGGAAAACCCAAATCTTTTCTAGAATCACTAGGACTCAGAACTTCAGAATAACAGTCTCCAAAACAAGACTCTGAAGGCATCTGTAGAAATAGTAGATCAGTGTGAAAAGTGTATAACACTCATGAAATCTCTTGTGCAAGACATGGATTTAAAAGCTATAATGACTAAAGCAACTACCTGGTTGAAAGCCATGTTTGCATCAAACAGCAATAATAACCACAAAATACTGTATTCAATTGATACATGGCTGTGGTTGTCTAAGAATAACAGCCTTCAAAATTTATACAAAGCATCACTCAGCTTAGTAGTTTGTAAAAAATTACTTTGAAGTAAATATTTCATCTTACAGATCATCTTTTGCTTACTAAAGTACTTTCCCTTTGGAAGGAATTGTATGTTCTTCAGTCTCTTTATAAGGTTGCACTGCTGATCTGGTCAAGGTCAGCATTGGATCTTTCTCTCTAATGAACACCTTTTCTGTGAAATGATCACTAGACTTGGAGGTTAGGAAAGTAATATTTAGGAAATATTGTTTTCTTATTGTGATGGCCTTTGTCTTGCTATGCTGCCACATTGCAATAGGAGTGGTTCTGAGTTGGCATGTCCTTCACTTATTTTTACTTGAGCTCCATTATCTGGACATGCTTAGTGCAAGATACCCAGTTCCTTTTTTTGTTACCAGTGACAGTTACCACTATTTTAGGTGACTGCTGGCTGTAAGATGTAGAGCCAAATGTAATAGGAAAAGGGTTCATATAAGACTATTTGCTATTGCAGTGATATGTCTAAACTGAAGACTTTTAAGTCCTAGAATCTCTGGTAGTTGAAACATTGTCTGTGTGGACTGATCTTCTTCCTGTACTTCCCCTTTGGAGGTTATATGATCACTACCATAACAGAAATGTAAAATAACTTGGACTTCATATGTCTACATTGATGAATTATTCTAAGCAAAGTTTCCAGCTGGACAACTTCAACATTCGTATTACACACAGTATTGGCTTGTGTTAAACACATTAAAATGGACAATCATTTTCTGGAAATACTCTTATATTGGAATAACTACTGATTTATTTAGTTTCTTTTAGAAGCTACATTTTTCAGTATAATCTTACCCTTTCCAGAAGGTTGTTGTGGAAGCCAGAGATCTGCCTTGTTTTAATACAGAATGTATGCTTTGAAAAATCTTTCCTCTTGACAATGAATCTTGAGATGTAGGATGCTATTTCAAAAGTAATTCAGTAGCTGAATCCCCTGGAAAAGGTCTCCCATCATGGGTAGTCACCCCTAGTTAATGTGGGTGAAACTAGCACAATGGCTTATTTTTCCATTTGTAATCAAGGACTAAAATTTAATTCTGTGCACGAAAAGCAAGAAAATGTGAAGTGATATGGTTTAAAATATGACTCAAACCCTTTTAGACCAAGTAATTCATCCACCAAGTAATTTACCACCAATACAAAATTCTGATCTGTTTTTATCTGTTTCCTAATGTCACATATCACATCACAGCATAAGACCATCCTTTTGCTGTTTACATAAACCCAAAGTGTGACTTAGACCCACTACTAAGATTCCTAAATGCAAAACAATAAAAAAAAACCCACTATATCTTTCAGATGAACTTTTCCTACATCAAAATATCAGTTTTGCTAGACATATTCTATTTTCTATGAAAGCCCGTTGATTTATTTGCTGTATTCATTATACGTAGCAAATAACAGAGGCTCTAATCCTTCAAGGCACTGTGCTTAAGACAATTTACGTGCTTTAGAAAGCACACGGCAGGACTGACTAAGAGAAAATTCATCAGCTTTGTAAGTGGTATTCTTAGCATAGCAACAGGTTAACTGTTGTCAAGTTTTTGGTAGTGGCAGTGCAAGTGTGCCATTGTGAGATGTTTTGATTTAGTGCCACATGACACTCTGGTTGTAAAATACTGTACATTCTCAAGGGGCACAGGATGAGTAGCTTATGAACTTGCTAACTAAAACATGTCAAAAAAGTAATTCACAAAGGAAGGAGCTTTCAGAGAGGAGTTCTGCAGGGATGATAGTTGGTCCAGTGCATCCAATATTTTTTTAATCACCTGAAAATCAACACAACACTGATCATAAAATTACTGAGGAGTAACTAACTATGAGGAAAGGGCATCATACAAAGCAATTTGAATCACTTGACATTTACATCATATAGGGTAAGGCTGCCCCTACAGATCAGAGGACTTTTTCTCTCCGACAGCAAGATCAGTACAGCAGTACTTTGTAGTTCTGACAGAGTCAGTATTAAAAGAACATTGCAAAATTGGAGTGAATTCAGTAAAAATCACAGAAAATATTTAATAGACTGGAGAAAATGTCTTATAGTAAGAGATTTAAAGAGTTCAAACTTTTAATTTCAAAGAGACAACAAAAAGGTAATGAATTTGCAGTGCAGAAATGTCTTCTAAATGTCTTTTTTAGGGGGGGAAAATGTTCTTAAAGCTCATGTATGTGGAAGAGAAAAGCAGAACAAGAACCAGTGTTACAAACCAGACAAATAAGAGAATAAGCACAAGTATGTAATGACTGATTAAATCTTCTTTGGAACAAAAGATCAAGGGAAGCAGTGAATTCTCTCAGTATATTATCTTCTAATCTGTCATACCTCTTTGGAACATCCATACTAGCTAAAGAGAAATAATGCTTTGGTTAGACTAGCATTATTGGACTCAACACAAGAATATTTTTGAGTGGAAGTCAAAACAGATAACTTTATGTTTTTTACATGAATCTATGAAGAAAATATTATATATGTGAAGTCAAATCTATAAAATTAGACTTGAAGGTTTTATTTCCATTTATATAAACTTACAATGCCATATAATCAAGCACATTTAATGCACCAAACAAGTCAATCAGTCCAGGTTTATTCATGAAAATATTTTTGTTCTCCATTAACATGCCACACTGTATAAACTTACATAAATCTTACAGATACTCTAGAACTACGTAATTTCTGAAATTTGTGCTGGACATTCAGTCAAGCACATGTCAAATGAAAAAAGAGCATCTGATTGCAGCAGTTTCAGAACAAACACAAACCTAATGGAGTTTTTGCTGGCCATATGAACTGAGTAAAAATGATAGAGGAAATTGGATAGGTCTGAAATTGATTATTGCCATTCTTTTCTTGAATTCAATAATAAAAATAAATGAAATTTTTTAAAAGGATGATCCCACTATAATTTACTAGTAACTGTGACTCTGAACTCAACTGTAATTCTGATGGTTTTTTGCCTCTTATGTGTGTCATTTGAAGAAGTAGTGGAGAATGAAATTTCTGTTTAAATATATATTTATGAATTAGCACATAATTATCTTCTATAAAATTATTTCTCTGATGAATTCTACAGTTTTATGTAAGATTTATAGAAGTAATCAGATCATAAAAGGACATCTTAGCCTATATTGAATTAAAAAAGCTTTGTTTCTGATAAGTTACAAATGCAACAAGAACTGTTTTTAAGGCTTTGTGAATACTGGTTGGTGGTCACAGAATGGAGCTCTGCTATTGTTTATGTATTCACTAAGAAGTTAAAATTTCATTTAACTGGAAACACTTCTTCTGATCAGAAATGACATGCCATTCTTTAGCTGTGAAGGATTCCAATTGTTGTCCAGGAGGTAAACAGTCAGTGGTTGATTAATCTGGTTATCCCACTGTTAAGAATTTTTCATTTTAAAATATTTTTAATCTTCTAAAAATAAGATTTTTGTACTGCTGAGTGAAACCTAGCTAACATATAATAAGTGCTGGCATAAAGGGCTATGCAGATTGACACAATAATTTCACACCAGCTTGTTTAAAAATACTCTTCTTAAAGGATATAATGCTAGACTAGCACGTTTTATTAAAAGCACAGTGCTTTTAATAATTAGGGGGAAATGGATGTAAGCAGTGTCACTTAGCACTTGCAAATTTAATCTATTTAACGTTTCTCTGTTTCTTTCAGCATAAAGAACGTCACTCCAAAAGTAGGTGATGCTGAAACTCGTAAAGCCATTCGCCGTGCCTTCGATGTGTGGCAGAATGTAACTCCTCTAACATTTGAAGAAGTTCCTTATATTGAATTAGAAAATGGCAAGAGGGACGTTGATATTACAATCATTTTTGCATCAGGTTTTCATGGAGACAGTTCTCCCTTTGATGGGGAGGGAGGATTTTTGGCTCATGCATATTTCCCTGGGCCAGGAATTGGGGGAGACACTCATTTTGACTCAGATGAGCCATGGACTTTGGGAAACCCCAATCATGATGGTAAGAGAAAATTTCAGTATAAACAAAATAAATAAATGGTATGAATTTTCAGCTAAAAGAACTATTTCCATGCTTCCCTGTCCCTGAAGTCACACAGTTTTCTGTCCTAAGTTCACCTTACTTTAGAAGTGTCTTTGCTTGATTGGTCTATTAGAATCTGAGGCAGAAAAGTTTCTGTCTAAATGTAAGTCACAGTATGAAAATGTGTTTCTCTTGAAAAACATTGAATTCTTTTTAGGAACCTTTGTGTTCATTCAAATATTGTACTGTTGAATATTTACATAAACTATAATTTTGAAATTGTTTGCCATTTAGATCTTATTTAGGTTTAGGAAAAATGTGGAATGTTCTTTAGCAGTGATATAAGAGAGGTTAAGAAAAACTGAGACTACCCACCAGTACAGTGGATACCAATGTACATAAAATCTAGTCTTCTCCAGTTTTTCTTTATGGTGGTACAGTGGCAGCATTTAAAGTCAACTCTTAAAGATGCCATTCCAAGAACAGAGTTAGTGTTTTCCAATAACTTTTGAACGTCTTTTGGAGTTGTTAATTCCAACAATAATTCAAATTTACTTAAGCTGCACATTCCCCGTAGTCAAATAAATGACTGCGTAGTGTACTTGACGTACCTAAAATTTACCAGATCAAGATTAAAGATACTCTTTAAAGTTACTTTTCACAGAAGTATAGTCTGGCCCTTGCCGAGCTCCAAATTCATGTGACTAAATCACTGCCATTATCTAGGAAACCTAATTTAAAGCTAGCCTTTGCATCTCTGCAGAACAGTATCGAAGAAGAGTTTTTTTGTAGACATACTCTGTGTTTGATGTTTTGATGCTTTGACAGGTTTTGGTTCCAAGTAGCCTCAGTTGTCCTAGTAGATCTCTCTAAGCCAGTTACAGAGTGGAGAGAGTCTCTTCAGCAAACAATGATGCACAAAAGATGATTCACAGATGCACAAAGAGGATGTTTCTGGCATACAAAAGATGATAAAGATGACAAGAAGTGCAGAACTGTTGTCTTTCAATGTTACACTGAATTTGTGAACAATGAGAGGCTTTATCTAATTCATTTCCTTTCCCTTTCTCACCTGAGATCTTCCAAGTAAAATTCAGAGCTTTTTATGTAGCAGTATTTGTAGCCTGGAGTTTGCAACAAAGCTTTAAGTTAATACTTCAGGAGTATAAATACGGTATTGTGACTGTTCTAATGGTGCAATACTTTTGCTGTGCCAGGGTCAGTGAAGCAAGAGCAGTGTACTGCACTGTGAAAGCCCTTAGTAGTATAATGGGTCCAAGAAGCTTATTTCTTGTGGACCAAGCCCTAGATTCTTACTGGAGCAAAATCTGTGGTATTGCACTGCTCATATTTGCCCTTTTCACAAGTTTAGCTCAAAGAAACAATAGTGGGAATCTTCTGTTTGTGCAGTTCAGTCAGTCACAGCATCGTGAGGCTAAAATTAAGGTGTTTTTATGGGCCTCAGTGGGAGACCAACACTGCACATTATGTTTGTTTTCGGAGCTATTCAAGCACTCAGAAAAATCTACAGGCGTGTGTATGTTGAAGTCAAGGTGTCAATTTAAAATGTGATAACTCTTTTGGAGCAGTTCCACATATGGATACTTTTAGTCTGTATGAAATTGTGCAAACTTCTGGCTATCTCCTTCTCCTTTAAGTTAAATAATTTTCAGAGTGCAAAAGGGCACTTATGTCTTTATATGCCTTTTTGTGGTTGAGTTTTGTAGAGCAGTTTTCAAAAGCTATGTCTTGTATTAATAAATTTTAAGATATTTTGAAGGAAAAAAAATCAAGTGAAAGTAAAATACTGTCACTAAAAACATGCTTTTATGTATCTTAGAACATTGAACTTTTATTAAAAAACAGTTTTCCTATCTATATCATGAAGGTTTAATAGGTATCACTGGAAATTTACTCTGCAAATTTAATAACTTACGTAGTTCGGTGTGCTCATGTATACTTTTTGAGGGAGACATATTCCTGTTAGAATGGAATAGTCAAGGTAGAAAACCCAGGATATTTTATGACTGGAAAATTTGTGCAAAATACATGACAACTTAAATAAATATCTTACCAATGCAATTTTTCTGAAGAATTTTGGCAACTCCTAGTTTCATTTTGAGTTGGTATGAACCACGGATCTTTGGTCATAGCTATTGTCCAGACAAAAGCCTTATGTCATTGTAACTCTAGTAATAGCAACATATGTGCAGTTGATGTGTATATGCAGAGTGCCTATTTGTCTGATTGGTGATTTCCAGGTATCAGGTAGGCCAAGTTCTGCTGATGATCTCACTGCATTAGCTTACATCTAGGAATCCTAAAGGAACATCCAGATGATTTTTTTTTTGTGACTGGAAAAAATTTCTGGGTTGAAAAAGAACACAAGCATGATATTTGGGATTGACAGGAAGAAAAGACTTAAGCTCTTTTAGGCTTCCTATCATCTTGAGCTCAGTCTCAGAGCACTGAAAAGCAGAAGGTTGAAAAATATATTTATGATCTTAGCTATGAGCCATTTTTCCCAGGGGAGTGTCATTTTTTTAGGGTTCATCGCTCCAGTAGTCCAATAGTCATCTTCACGTAGTGTTATTTGAAATCCAATAAAAGGGGAAAAAGATTTGATGATTTATTTTTATTTCTAAATTAACTCCCACCCCAAAGGGCTGATTTTCTCTGATTCCTGTTCTGTTATTCCGGAGTGATTTGAAAACACAGACCAACCTGGTTATTTAGCAGCAAAAATGCACATATAAGATCTTCTTGAAAAGTACTAGCTTCGTTCTCCACCTTGTACTGTTCTTCTAATGAAAATGATTTGCATACTGTCTACCTCAGAAAAGACAGGCAACTTCTTGAAATGCCTACATAAACTGTGTCCTTCTTAAAATAATTTTTATTCCAAATGAGGAATCATATACAAATTCAGTATTCTGAGGATAGTTAATTCCTAAGGCGATTTATCCTGACTAGTTACTTGCAGTGTCTTCATACTTTAGGTTTGGGGTTTTTGGCTTTTTTTTTTTTTTTATCATATTTGCTTGATTTTCTTGTATTTTGCTTGGTTTTAATGATGTTCTAGACTGAAAGGACACTTCCAACAGAAATGCATCATCTCCACAGTGCAGTGCTGCTTTCCTTTGTTCTCACTTCAGTGGTATGTTTTTGTGGATCACAGATCTATCTTATCAATCATGTTCTGGGGAAGAGATCTGTGCTTTGACTCCTCCCTCACTCTAAAGAATGAGTAAGGCTCTTGTAGGAGTAAAGACTAATGGGCCCGTCGCTCAGCAAAAAACCTCCTGTCATACAATTTAACACTTGCAGGCTCTCTAAAATGATGTATTTCTTTGTTTTCATAATACCCTGTAAGCAGAGTACAGCTGGTACCTTAACTCCAGCTGTGTTGTAGAGGTCTTTTCTCTGAATTTCCTTCCATAGTGCTGCAGGTGATGCCAGAAGTATTGGCCAGAAAGAAGAACAAGAAACTTGCCATCTCAGGGGAGCAATGGAAGCAAGGACAGAATTTCTTTTGCTGGGAAAGGAGGGATATACTAGAGGATAAAAGGTGTTTGGGGTTTTTTGCAAGGTGGGAAAATGGTAGTCTTCCAATACTTTGGAAAAAGTGTTTGTATGCATTGGACAGTAGCCTTCCTCTAGCCAGCTTTCAGTTCCACTTGTTCTCTTAGGAAATCTACTTTTCAAGTTGTTCTGTGGGAGTAGGCCTTTTCACCTATAGTAGACCGCATTTACTTTATGGTCTGCCTGTCCAGGCTTCAGTGTGAGGCAAGACCCTTAGGTTTGTAAATTATTTGGGACAGGATGTTTTTTTTCATGCATCTTATGAAGTACCTTGTGCTCCTAGGGAGTCCCGGTTAAAACTCAGATTATTCTGGTAACGCTTGGAAACTATGGTAGAAGAAGAGGATGGAGGAAACAAACATTAAAGGTGAAACACTGTTCAGGAATAGCAAATCAGAAAGGATAGGAATATCATAGGAAAACATTTCACAGTACGTACACTTAAAGATGTAAAAAGAGAAAAGAATAAACAGGAGATGAAAATCAAGTTACATAAGTAGCTATCTGAAAAATCAGCACTTATTAAGAAAAATTCTAAATCCTTATTTTCTTCTGAACTTAAGTGCAGGAAAGAAAAAGTGGAGGAAAAAAAGAAAAGGAAGAAATCTTAATATACCAGTCTTAAGGCAAGGGAGAGATTTCATTGCTCCCATGACTGCAATTCATTTAGGTGATACATATCACCTCATTTTTTGAATGAAAAATTTATGGACAATGAATAATGTATCTAAATCCAGAAAAGGACAATGACTTCCTGCTAAGAATGACAATATTTTGGAGACACTGCATTGTCAAAATCCTCAATAAAAGTATTTTTCAAAGTATTTTTTTCAGTTGCAATATTTCAAATCACTGTGGTGAAATTCAAAGTCACTGCCAGGGAGCGGCAGGTATAGGGACTGTCTCTGTAGTAAATTTTCTAGTAGCTAGCAGAAGAATCCTGTCCTATGCCCTGTCTTCATGTACCAAAAGTGAAAGTGGTGTTCCTATTAGCTTTAACAAGGCTTTCCTACATATTATTTACATCTGTCCATTTTTAAATCTGCAGCATTGAATTTTTTTGATGCATTGCAATATAATTAGAGGTTGAAGTATCAGATTCTAGTAGAACAAGTACTGTGCTAGATTTCTGGAAGATCTGCTTCATTATGGAGTTGTTAAGCCTCAGAGCCTATAGTCTCCTGCTCCCCTATCCTCCAAGTTACTGCAGCATGATGGGCCATACACATTCACAAGGTCTTATAGATAAGTTACTTTCCCTATCATAAGACTGGCAATTATTTGTTTCTACTTATATTCTCCAAATTTTGTTCTAACTTTGAGCAACAGTCTTTTGAAAGCTGTTAATAATGTCTGCTGAGCATAGATGTTTGCTACTGGAAAAAATGGCAGGTGTACTACTACAATGACATAATTAGGAATAGGAATTATCTTGCAACTCTGCCTTGTTAATAGCATATAGTAATAAAACCATAAAAAATTTCAGTAGGCCAGTTTTCCTCTGTGTACTTCAGAAAATGCAAATTAGAAAGAAGTCAAAGCATATATTATATACAGTACTCACTAGATTTTATTTCATTGCCTCATTCTTGTGACTGAAGGTTGCCTATGAACGCGTAACAGAACTTTCAGAAATAGAGGTGGCAACATTTGATCTAAGAGGTGCTAAATGCAGTCTGCACAGTGGGGGCTGCTTCTGAAGTGATGAAGTAGATATATGTCCCTTATTATAAGATCATTAGCTGCTGTATTTTGGAGAGGAAGTGTTATTTGATTGTTTGGGTTTTTGTTTGTTTGGCTTGGCTTTTTGGAGAAATTCCTTGTAAAGCCTTGGAGAGGACAAGAACTAGACTCAGTTTAGTTTGAAGTTTTCTTAGTAATTTAAAAGCAGACAGTTTCAAAAGCTAAATGAATCTCAGACCCTTCACCATTTCTGAAGTAAGACCCAAGAGAAGGACAGATGAAGAGTCAAAACAGTCTTCTGAAGAGTGACTTCAGAGAAAGCTGTCTCATCTTTAGAAATCTGTGTATCTTGACTAGTTCTGTTGGCAAACCCCAAGGGCCATTTCATGGATCCAGTTTGTGTAGCATTCTGATATTCCCTGGCAACCCCAACCCATCAAAGCCAGGGTCCTTAACTAGTCACTATGCTCAGAAGTTTCATTCTGGCAGATAGTGGCAGGGAAAGAAAGAAAGGACTGTCATGAATTTGCAGTTAATAGTCACTGCTACCTGCATGTTGAATGAAACACAGACTATTCCTATCAGTTGGGAATAATGACTGAGATGTATCTGTTCTTCTTCCTCACTATTGCCTTACATATTTTCCACCAATCTCTTTTCCCTGGATTTATTGCATGATTTATTATAGACATAATTCCTATTAAATATAGGAAAGGTCTCAGATGTAATCCTAAAAATTATGGCAGAGACAGCAGAAAGGAAGGCATTCAGAGAAGGGGTGATCATGGATGAAGATATATACACTATGTTCTAATAGAGATCAAAATTCATTACTAATACGTATCATATATTATATGGCTTCTTAATTTAGATATTTCCTTTCTTCACCTGAGAGTGTACGAAAACATTTTTGCTATCTGTCAGAAGGTAAACATCTCTAACTTAAAGCATAAACTCTTACTTCTATTTCAAAAATTGCATTGGTTTATCAAAATTGATTTCACATTTGTCTGGCTACATGCACTTAAGTTAGTTTAAACCTTGTTTAAAGCAGCTATTTTTTCTGGGAAATTACTGAATGCATCTAAGCCTATTTAAAGGAGTGTTAAACCAGTTTGAATGGAGAGTGCACTGCTTTTAACTAGATTAATTTAAGATTGACCTACTTACACAAGTGCAGCTTTTTAAAACAGAGCAAGATTTAGAAGTAGCTCCTGGGGAAAACAAGGATTTCTTGGGAGCTTAGATTTCAAGCACATTAGACATGATTCTTAATGTAACAATTACTGGCTAAAATCTGACCATAGTACTGTGTCTTCCAGTAGCAGACAATATAAAGTTTAAGTTTTCCTTAGATAAGCACAGTAGATCAGTAATGTAGTTTGATACTCATCTTAGTATTTGTATCTGCAAGAGAAATAGAAATCAAAGTAAAATGCATGATTTTTTACCTCTGTAGGAAATTTACCAAGGCAGCTACTATACCATACTGAAATTCTACAGAAACCAGTTCTTCCATCAAAGAATATGCAATAAATAATAGCAAGTGGAACTCCATTACAGAAGTAATAGATGAGTTTAGTGTACAGTTACATTTAAATGTAAGGAGAGCATTGCCGCAGAGTGCTTACATTCATGTGGAATATTTGTAACTTGTATATACATGAAGCTGTGTTCTCACGAAAACAAAACCAAGACTTCAAGAATTCAGTAATTTTTTTGTTAACTCTCCAGCATTCAAAAAATTATTCAAGTTTTACAGGCAATAAAAAGAAAAAACCCAAACCTGTCACTTTGTACCATGCTGTTTGTCGATTGTCAAGTAAAAGCTTCTTGGACATGATGCAAATAGAGTATCTAGTGTAATGTGCTTGGACTCCAGTTAGTGCATAGATTCTGCTGTGGGCACTGTGTTGGCAGCCAAGAAAAATTTATGAAAATCCTGATCTCTGAACTGCATAGATCAACTTGTAGTAAATTTCTTTTGGCTGCCAGCATGGTTGACACAGTGCAGGAGATATATGCTGCTGGAAATATGAACCAGTGGAGTTGTGAAAACTAAGTCTCCTAAGGGAGCGCTGTGTCTCAAACCATGCTCATGTCATATGCTATGGTTAGCTATAAAGAAAGCCAAGTATTTCAGATTAAAGGAAGCTCTGTATTACATTACCGTGACTTTAATTTCATAAAGCATAGTGCTCTTACTTAATTGAATATATATCTTTTTAATAAGCTCTTATCAATATCAAATTTGATCTGTAACCAAACAGTGTGGCCTTCCAGTTGTCACATGCTTGTTTTTCAGTTCTGTACTAGGATAAATATGTAAAAGATTAATATCTTCTTTGAATTTGTATTGTATTATACTTGTGTATATACTTTTAAACACAGAATTTCCAACATGGGTTCAGATCAAAGGTTATCCTACAAAATATCCTATCTCCAGTTATGGCTATTAACAGATACCTAGGGAAGAGAATAAGAGCAGGGCAAACACATGGCAACAAAACCCTAGCATATTCCCTCTTAGCTTCCAGCAATCTGTGGCTCATTGAATTTCTGAGCCACAGGCCATATTTTTGTGTTTAATAGCCTTTGAGGGATTTCCTTTCATGAATTGGTGTAATCTCTTTTTGAACTCATGTAAGCATTTGGTATCCACAACATCCCGTGACAATGTGTTCTATACACATTGAAAAACTACCTTTTTCTGAATTTTGAACCTGCCATTGATAAATTCACTTTAGGTAGACTGGTGCCCATATTGTGAGGAATTAATTTCCTAATAATTTTATCTATGCCATTCATAACTTTATGGACCTCTGTCCATATCTGGTTTCCAGGATAAAGAGACCTAGCCTGTTGAGTTACAGCTTTATTTATATGTAGTAGTAAGGTTAAGGAAGCACAACTTCTATTTTAAACTGAATCTATTTGAGTGCAAATTGAGAGAATTAGCAATATTATAAAAGATGGCAAAACCCAACTATTACATTTATAACGTTGCACAATGATGAAGATGCCAAGATAATATTTAAAAGAACTTTGCAAGTTGCAGACAAATGGAGTAACGATTGATTCTTTTAATTTCACCATTCCCCCTGAAATCCAACTTAACTGAGGAGTCAACACAGTTAATACTTTTTATTGCTAAACCTCAAGGCTTCCAGTATTTAAAAAGCAAACCACTCTTTCCCCATCAGTAAGTGCATGTTGTACCAATAGAATTTAACAGGATAATCTGTCCTCAAACTTCGAAACCTTCCATGGATTATACTTGCCTGGTGTGCATATGCTCACCTGTTCCATATCCAGTCACCCCAAGATCTTACATAAAATGGTAACTCTGAAACATTCAGTGTCTGCTGCATAAAAAGTGTCCTTGAAAGTATTGCCATAGGATGCAAAGTTGCACTTGAGAATAGAAAGGTCCTTTTCAGTTATTGAAGGGATGGAAAATGATTAAAAAATAAACCATAAATGGTCCTGGCTGGCTTGTGAGGACTCAGTCATTAGACATAGGGCTCTACAGATAGGAGAGTAGGATCTGTCTGCTAGACCCCATTTACTGGCTGGAAGCCAGGTGATGGAAAATATTAATTGTTGGAAGGGTAATGACCTTATTTTTATTGTTTTGGGGGAGGTTTTTTTTGCTTTCATGGAGCACCTTTTCCACTTTGAGAAAAGCACTTCATTTGCATGTTGTTAAAAGGGAGCTCTGTTAAACACTGGCAGTCAGTGAAAGCAGTCTTGTGGATGAATCCAGCCCCACGTTCTACATGTGTTTAGCCGGCTGCTTTCAATACATCCCAGGGACTATCAGTGTACAATACCATGCTCTCGGCTTCTTTCTTGGCCTAGAATTGCCAAGTGCATTATAATGCAAACCGAAAGAGAGGCTGAGGAGTATATCAAGAAGATGGACTTTGTGATATTCTTAATTAAAACAATGGAAACGTAGACTGTTACGCACATCTTATATTGTGCTTTTTGTGTCTATAGAAGCAAGGTTTTATTTACGCTGTGGCTTAATTGCCAAACAGAGATGGTCATGATGCAGGTCATAAACCAAAAAAAACAATGTAGCCTGAGCCACTAAATTGCATACTGCTTCCATCACAGTGTAGGTAAACATAGATCATTGCAAGCTTATATGGAGTAGTTAGGGAAGTTGCAAACTCAGTTATCCATTCAAACTGCAACTGGAGGTTATTTCCCACATACTGGGGCCAGTAGAACAATCTGCTTGCATTTGCCATCTGCCTCAGTTTGCGATCAGCTAGCCTATCTTAAACTGCTGATGAAAAATGTTAAAATTAAGCTGGCTGACTTTGCATGGAAATAAATGAGGAAAGTTCACATTGTCTGTTACATCAACTTTACTGCCAAGGAAACATCTAGCTGAAAGGCAGAATGGATCCTTGCAGACAATTTTGGCAACCACTGCACCTACATTCACAGAAAAAGAACTGCTTTTTTTTTTTCTCAAGTATGTCTTTGTCTCAAACAACTGTTTATACAATAATGAAGATAAGTTTATTCTGCCAAACTGGATTCATTTGATCAGACACTCATATTGGTATATTAAGAGTACTGAGTTAATATGGGGAAATTTAACTGAAAAATGTTTGTTAAAATTATTAGTAAGTTGAAACTAATAATGTTGGGTTTTTTGGTTTTGTTTTGGTGGGTTTTTTTTTTCTTTTTTTGCCCTGCAGTATGCTAGAAAAGAGCATTGGGAAGGCTTTTTTGTTAGGCAAACAGATGTATTTTGAATAAGTGCATACATAAAATGTGGGCCATCCCCTTCATGATCATTTTTATGACCCCAGAACTGCTCACACATGGTTACTGTGTGGGAATGACAAGGGGAAAAAAAAAGTAACACCTCACACACAACAAATAAATAAATCTAGCTCCTACCTTAACCTTTCCTCCTCTTAGAAAGAAGCTCAGCAGATTTTGAGTCCTGAATCTGAGAGAGCTTCATATAATTCTTGTAGATGATAGAAAGTTATAGAGAAGGGGGCAAAAAGGAAAGAATTTAACATATTCCAGTACTTTTTTTCTTATCCCCTATGCATCTTTTTATAAGTGTTATCCATCAGCTTACAAAAAGGCAATATTTCTTTAAAATGTATGATATAAAAATAATACTAATAAAACTAATGCTAATAATAACTATAGTACCCTATGACCTATGAGATTTCACACTAGAGACTGAATTTCAGGTTCTTGAAAGATTACTTGCTATGGAGAGCTTGTGAAGAGCCATACTCTCAAACATGTTGGGTTAAAAAAAAGCCAAAATCACCTTTATTATTGCAAATAAATTGAAATCAGTTCACAACTAAAAAAATCACTTCATGAATTAATGGCTTGAAATTATTTTTTTTTTCTTTTCAGTCTGATCTGCTAGTATAAATAATTTAGGAAAGAGAAACTGTCTGTGATCCTCAAATTGTCCCTTTAAACCAAAAGTGGCATTTCTGTCATTTAAAGCAGGCACCAGGCTTAGCACTCCAACTCATGCGATCCAGAGACTTTCAAGTCTCTGTTTGCTGCTAGGACCACTTCATGGAGACTTTTTCACCAAGACAGCAGCTTTAGGAAATCTGACTTTTCCCAAAGATGTTCTCTAGATTATTACTGTGCTGCCCTCTCCTTTCCCCTGCCTCTTCAGGGGCAAACAGAATCTGAAAAATCATGTTGCCAATTACTATGGATGTTGTCATTGTTTCCTGAGAGAATGAGACAAGACTTTTATAGTAATTACATATTTATTTATCTATTCATTAGGCAGAAATTTAATGGATTGTTGTTGCAAAAGTAGAAGAATGTAAGATAACCCTAAAATACAAGGTAATACTATATATGACTTTTTCAAGAATAGTTTATAACTAACTAATGAAAGATTTTCTACAATATCTGTGTTCTCAAGCCTAGAGAATTTGTGCTTTATCCTGACAATTCTTCACTTCCAAATGCTCAAGCCATATGTTGTTGAGGCCAAAATGTTTTTAATCTATATTTAGACTCCTTCCTAAGTGGTTTGGGTTTCAAAAAGTGCTGAGCAGCTAACACCAATACCTGGAAACATCTACAGCGAAAACATCAGGTTGGGAAAAAAGATGAAAACAGAAAAAATTATAATAAAAAAAAGCTAAATTAAAAGAACAATATTGTTTTGTGCAAAATGTTTTGTTGTAGTGGACAGGTTTAAGTCTCTAGTTCAAGTCAATGATGAATGCTTCCTGGTTTAGTAGATATATCACTTAAGTCCATATCCTGTACCTTTATAATTAATGGTTTGCCACTGACTTAAATGAAAAGACCTAAGTCAGAAGCCAGAAGACTTGAGGGGGTGGAATTAATCTGACCATATGTTGATATTTATATCTGAGTTAATCTCACAGAGTCGCTTTAGAGTTAGAGGAGAGATATATTGCCTTCCTGGGTAAGATTTGTTGCATCCTGAAGTAGGTGTCTAAAATAAACTAGATGAATCATGTCCTGAAATACCTGTTTCTCATCACTGGCTGTGAAAGGTGCAGGTATAGACATTTGTGTTACAGTTTTCTGTAGCTAGATGACTTCCACCAGTGATGTTGAATCGTGCAATTTCAGATTAGAGGAGAACCGAAGTGATAAGTACTTCCAAATAACAGCACCAACTGGGGTCCAAAGAAATTTGTCTCAGCAGCAGAGATGCCTGTTTTGGAAACAGTTCAGTATTACACTCAGAAAAGGTAATTACTGGTGTAGGCTATCCCCTGTCCCTCTCAGCATGGCAGGACAAACACTCTCCTATTGGTCTAAATATGGTAATTCACAAATGGATTGCACCACTTAGATTTTGAATGCATAGCTGGTAATATGGTAATATGTAAAAATACTTTTAGTTTTGCTTTTCTAAGAATCGTATGTAGCTCCTTTCTTACCATGCGGTTTAGGAACTGCTACAATGTCAGTATAAGGATTATCACTGAGTATTCAGGAAATTGAAGATATGGTAGTGACATCGGATTAATGTTGCTAGCTCTACTCCAGCTAGCAGTGCTAGCAGAAGCAGTAAAAATATTAGGGCCTGAGCTTCAGGAAGAGTTAGCAACTACAATATATACCAACAGTCAGTCCTTAGCTGGTTTGTTTGGTTTTTAATGAACACTTGCGTTACTGGCAGGGCTGGCCATGGTGGCTGGCAGAGGTGGAGAGATAATGGTCCCGGACCTGCCCGAGTGTGGGCTGTGGCAGAGCAGCTGTGGGAGCAGCGTGCCCCCAGTTACCCTGCACTCAGCTCCCTGCTTTCCAGTAGGAAGCTCTGGTCTGAGAGCCGTCTGACATGGGACCTCTGGTGCCGTCCCTTTTCCCTGCCTGTGCCAGCCACTGACCCCCCAGGCTGGGGTCCTGCTGAGCGCCTAACTCACAGAAGGGAAAGTGTGCCAGGGTTGACCTCTCCCCTGGCTAACATTCCCATGTCCAAGCTCTCCTGCACTTTGGCAGGAGCAGCTAACTCCTACCTTCATCTTCCTCTTTAAGCATCCTCTTGCATAGGCTTCCCTCTGCCAGGAGAGCCAGGAGGATGGCTTGGCTGCCTAACCATCTTGGCCTCTCTGGCACCCTTTGCCCTGCCCTCTGCAGTCTTTCATCCCGGAGGCTGCCCCTCAACAGTGGGTGCTGAGGCATCTCCATGCGGACAAGTGCCAAGAGTCACTAGTGCCGAACTGACAGTATTCTCTGAGTGCTAGAGAGGCTTACAGTGGTTCCTCTAGCTAGAGTGAACAAACAGCTATATGGATATACCCACTAATAGTAGCAGATTATCCAATAGATCAGAGCATTTCATACGAGTAAATTTTAACAAAGTAAAACCAAAGTAGCGGATTTGTCTTCCTGTCACTCTCTCCATAGATATGATCCCCAGTTTGAAGTTGTCTCAATTTAGAATATGGTACACACTTGGATCAGGTCTCCCTTTGAAGTCTGCAGTCTTCTTAGAAAACATATCTGCTTTTCAGATCAGAGAACTTTTAACGATTTTGTTTCTTCTCCTAATCACTTTGCCAATTAGGATTCAAAATTCCCACTTCTTTTATCACCAGTCCAAGGAAAAGAAAAACATAGACAATTCTTTCTTGACACTTTTTTCTTAATAGGATTTAAACAAGCAAAATAACAGTGAAGGGAGAATTGTTCAAATAAAATTTCCAAATATATATACAACACTATGTCACTTTCTCTTCAAAAAATCTTAAAGTCATATGTAGGTGTTAGGTAGGTACAATAATAGGGTAAGCATAATAACCTGGTTTTGATGGCTTTAATGTGAGTTAAGTTAGAGGATAGAATAATTAATCTCAGTAGTTTAACTGACACAGGGTAAAAATTTATCTCTACAGAGAGCCAACACAAGATTTACACATAAATTAAATTCTATGTACATTCTGTTGTGGGGATTTAAGTGATCTGTAGGACCCTTTCAGATTTCTGCCCCATGGCAAGTTACATCTATTGTGAATATTGGCAGCATGACTTTGACCTTCCTCGTAGTAATTACACGTATTTCTTTATAGTAGGACACACAGGATGTTAGGATAAATGAAGAAAAAAAAATCATCCCTTCAAAACAAAAACAGCCACAGTGTTAATATGCCAGCATTTTAGCTGAGTGGCTTAAAGGCAAAACCTAAATTTGTTTTTGTCAAAAGCAAGGATCTCATTTTAATATGGACTCATGCACAATTAAGTTCGTTTTACATTTATTGTCACCAAGACTGGCACTTACTCAGGAGTGGTAGAAAGATGTCCATTCCCTTCACATGAATGACCCTCAGGGACAGGACCATGGAGGATAGCTGAGAATTGTGTGATACATGCTCTTTGCATGCACACATCCAAATCTTCAATCCCACCATGTGTTCATCCTCACAGCCCTCAGAAAGGAGTTTTAAATACTTCTTCAGCTTATTGTTCCCACAGCAACAACTAAAAACAGAAACAAAAATAAGATAGGAAAGCATATAAATAGATAAGGCTACTACAGTATTTGCAGCATTTGTAATTGCATTGAGACTACTGGAAAAACAGCAAAAATGTTATTTGGCAACCTGGTTATTTGTAATGTTGTGAGAATCGTAGAATCATTTAGGTTGGAAAAGACCTTCAAGATCATCGAGTCCAACCATCATCCATGCCCACTAAACCATGTTCTG
>JANHGO010000063.1:38447601-38513034 GCA_024606505.1 Aquila spilogaster
TTCTACCCCCCCCCCCCCCCCCCCCGGCCCCTTTTTTTTTTCCAGTGACTATGGATGACAACTAAGAACTATTCTTTCTGGTTGTTTTTTCTTTTTCTAAGAGATTATGTCTTAGTTTCACCTGGGATGGAGTTGTTTTCTTCAGTGTCTGGCATGATGCTGTTCTTGGTTCTAAGAGAAAAACAGTGCTGATAACACCAGTGTTTATAGTTGCTGCTAAGCAGTGTTGTACAGAGCCAAGGCCATTCTCAGCAAAAGGCCCAAGGAGTTGGGAAGGAACAGAATTAGGACAGCTGACTTAAACTGGCCAAGGGGATATTCCATATCATATGATGTCATGATTAAGGAGTTTTGAAGGGTTGGGATTTCATCTTTATCTCTTCCACTGCTCAGGAGGTGAGCTGAACATCGATCAGGGCGTGGTGAGCAATTTCTCATTCATATAAA
The DNA here is from genome assembly GCA_024606505.1 of Aquila spilogaster. Lineage (NCBI taxonomy): Eukaryota > Metazoa > Chordata > Aves > Accipitriformes > Accipitridae > Aquila > Aquila spilogaster. Next base: position 38,448,049 of record JANHGO010000063.1, read on the forward strand.
CATGCATATATATATATATATGTTGTCATAACTATTATCCTTTTCCTTTTCTCTATCGTAGTAGATAGTCTTATCTCAACCCACAAGTTCTACTTTGTTGTTTTTATCCCCAGTTCTCACCCCCATTCCACTGGGAAGGGAGGGAGTGAGCGAACAACTGTGAGGTAGTCAGCCACCTGTTGGTTTAAACCATAAGAGATTAAAAAACTCAGCTTCCACTGTGCACATTTGGGTTCCTTCAAATGTAATGTTCTCTATTTATTTCCATGGAAACTACAATAGATATAAAGATCACAATCACACTATTTGATAGAGAAAATTCTCAGCTACAAGACATTATTTTTCAACATAGTCACCACCATTAGCTATGCATTTTCACCAGTGATGAATAAAAGCCCTCCACAGCACTCATAAAAATCTGCACCACCACTGCTGGAGTGCACCATCCACCACCTCACTGTACTATACATCCACTGTTCAGTTTCCATAAACATTCAACGAGCATCAGTGTATGTCAATGGGTGCCATTTTTTCCCAATGGAGCAATTCAGTTCCACACCTTTGCTTTATATGCACTTCCATGTCAAATGCCATTTGGTCAGACTGCCTCTGCTGCCATCTGTCACATGGCAACAACATGTAATGGAATATTGGTAGAAAGGTTCAAACTCTACTGCCATACCACCAACATTTGTCTCTGGCATTATGGGCCAAGGTAATAACTTTTTTTAAGGCATTACTTTTGGAGCAGTCCTCCTATAACATCCGCCTGTGTTTCTTCTACTCTATATGTCATCCTTTTCACATGATCTTTCAGTCTCTCCTTCCTGTAAGTTATTTCTTTATTTCACATTAATCTAGAGAGAATCTGTTTCTGATGAAGGAACTGACTCTCAGTTTGTTCAGAGTAGCACCATAGGAATCTCTTCCTTCTTATAGCAAACTATCTGCTTTCTACTGCATAAACACTAATGATTAGTGTTGGTCCTTTTTTTTTCCTCATGTTAGGAGTAGTGCCTGTGCCTTATGGGCAGAGAGGGTCCAGAGAACATGCTAACTGCTCAGGAATACAAGAATGTAGATATCTTTTCTTTCTGGATGATTACAGCTCTTCTTGTTTTAGAGATCTTGATGTAATAATACCAAATGAGATGCCTCCTTCTCCATATGGAAAGCATTTGTGTAAGAAAATCAGTCACTATCAACATAATTTTCAAGGGTTACATGCTTAGCCAAAGTTAACAGTCTTCAGTTTAAAACCAAAGTTTTTCTATGAAGTCACTTGATCAGTGTCTGTAAGAATTGCTGTTTTGAATCAGCCTTAGGACAGATTCCTGTTTGCACCTATATACTCTTCTTCCTGTGACCTAAAATACACATTTGCTTCAAATGAGGAGTACTATGCCCAGTATAAGAATCTATCATCTTTTTCTTTGATCATATGAGAAAGAGTCTGCAATAACTTTAGTTACTACAACAGATCTCAGGAGGAGGGTGGGGAAACAAAAGAAACAAACAAACAAAAACCAGTAAAAATACCAGTAGTTACTTGTATGGATTTCTGATCCCTCTGAGATTTTTCCATCGTTTCAGCTAGTATGAACAGGATTCTGCAAGTCTTCAGGATTCTTCTGTTAAAAATCACAGAATTGCAGAATGGCTGAGGTTGGCAGGGACCTCTGGAGCCATCTGGTCCAACCCCTGCTCAAGTAGGGCCACCTAGAGAAGTTTGCCCAGGATTATATCCAGGTGGCTTTTAAATATTTCCAGGGTGGGAGGCTCCCCAATCTCTTCATGCCTACATTGTGAAAAAGTGATTCCTGGAACCTCCAGTGTTCCACTTTGTGCCTACTGCTCTTTTCCTGGCACTGGGCACCACTGAACAGAGCCTGGTTCCATCCTCTTTGCACCCTCCCTTCAGGTTTTTATAGACATTGTTCAGATCCCCTCTGAACCTCCTCTATTTCAGGTATAAATGTCCAAGCTCTCTCGGTCTTTCCTCGTAAGAGATGTTCTTCAGCCCCTTCCATCGTCTTCATGGCCCTTAAAGCTTCAGATTTTTCTCTGAAGCAGTCATGACTTACCGAGCCAGATTATTCAACACAACATCCTTAACATTGCAGAGCATTTCATATTTTCAAAGAAGCTATAGAAATTCTAGTAAGATGTATGGACAGTGTTTCCAGACATACACTGTATGAGGGAGTGTTTACATCTACTAGAGCTGTTAGTTTTATTTATGGAAGTGTTTCCACTGGTCTGGGTCCATGCCAGACTTCTCCAGAGATTTCTATTAGTGACTGGAGAAAATTTCCCCAAGAAACTAATGAGTAAGTTTATATTCTGCAGTCAGCAATAAAAATGTATATATACTATCATGAGTAATGATCAAAGTACAAAGAGTTTTTTTCCAGGGCAAAAATTTGTGTCGTAATCTGTTGTAGCACTAACGCGCTCCCTGAACAGACACTCAATAGTGAATAAAGAACGTAACTCCTGCTTTTGGAGCTGACTAACATCTCACCCCTATTCCAAGTGTACTGCAGAGTCTTTCAAGCACAGCATTGCATGCTGATCCTCTTCTGCTTATTGGTTACCTCTTTCATTCCAGTTCTCTCAAGGTACATGGTTTTTTTTCATTGTTTGTTTGTTTTTTATGCACAACCACAACAGTAAAGCAAAAGATTTAGCACATTTAAAGTAAAATAATAATAATCATAAATATTGGGGGAAAAAGAAAACATCATTTTTGAATATATTTTGCCCTTTTACTTCCGCCATTTCTTTGTTTTAGATTACTAACTAGGCAGACCTTTTGCAGTCATGACTTGCAGTGGAATTACCATTCACCGTATACTTGTATGGGAAAATTCCACACTCTAATCTGTCTTCTGATTACATATAGGATGAGATATACATGAACATGTACTGGCAAATCTGTTTTTTTGTTGAGTCTTATATAATATGGATGTTCAGTTTCCTATCTGTTTTGTAGCAAGAACAACAGGAAAAACCATAAAAATATACATACTAAAACTGTGGAAATTCCTCAACTAAAATTTAATGAAGTTTTGATGTGGCTGCAGCAACACTGAACTCAGTGAGGCCTAATTTGTCCTCTTCTCTAGCTCACTGTGAGCTCAACTCTGCTGCTTTCAGGACTATGTCTAAGTATAGCGTGGTCTGCAACATTTACATATCCTGTAGAGTTCTATTTAAGACCTTTATACAAATGTTTGAATCCATGTTGAAACTGTAGATATTAATGCATCTGAGATCATGCCAAAATAATATGTGAATTGTTTGAGTTTGTCATAGCAGTGCAGAACAAAAGAAGTGGGCACATTTCTACACGAGGAAGAGCTAGGTCGTGTGAAAACTAAATGTTATAAGCTTGTATTCTGTCTTTTCTTTGGCAAGGAGACAGTTTTTGCCACAGCTGATACACTCACTGATTGGCTCTCTGTTTGTACCACAGGGTCCATCACAAGGATTGGAGCAGCCGCAGTGCTCACAGTGAGGGTTGGAGCAACAGCAGGGCCAGCTATGAGATTGAGAGTTGCTCCAGGGTCTGTCCTGGGAGTTGGAGCAGTTGCAGGGACTGCTGACCATCAGACCTGGGGCAGAGTGGCTGGAAAGCTTTGTGACAGAAAAGGATCAGGGCTGCTTGTTGACAGCTGGCTGAATATGAGCCAGCAGTGTGCACAGGTGATTGAGGCCAATGGCGTCCTGGCTTATATTGGAAATACTGTGGCCAGCAGGACCAAAGAGGTGATCATCCCTCTATTCTCGGTACTAGTGAGGCCACACCTCGAGTACTGTGTTTGGTTTTGGCCTCTTCATGGGAAGAAAGACATTGAGGCCCTGGAACATGTCCAGAGAAGAGCAGCGAAGCTGGAGAGGGGTCAGGATCCCAAGTCTTACAGGAAGCGGCTGAGGGAGCTGGGATTGTTTTGTCTGAAGGAGGCTCAGGGAAGACATTACTGCCCCCCTACAACGGCCTGAAAGGAGATTGTGGCAAGGTGGCTGTTAGCCTCTTCTCCTAGATAACAGCAAAGACGAGAGAGAATGACCTCAAGTTGTGCCAGGGGAGGTTCAGGTTGGATATTAAGAAAAATTTCTTCTCTGAAAGAATGGTAATGCATTGGAACCAGGGAGGTGATGGAGTCACTGTCCCTGAAGGCATTCAAGAGACGTGTAAATGTGGCACTGAGGGACATGGTTTAGTGGACATGGTGGAGAGCTGACGGTTGGACTAGATGATCTTAGAGGTCTTTTCCAACTTTAATGATTCTGATTCTATTCTGTAATTTATCTTGTCTGTCTTTTCTGTAGACTAAGTTAGATTCTGCTGGTCTGTATGTTACTTTTTGCTTTAAGGGGGAAATATATAGGTAGGGATTTTTCTCATCAGATAGGTACCATATACAACATACACTGTGTACACAGTTTTTTGTATTCCGTAAATTCACATTGATGTCTTCTGTTAAAAAGAGGAAACATCATCAATAAAGAACTGGTGGACACAGAACTAAGAGGTAAAAAAAACAGCAGAAAATTCCCTATGCTCTTCTGTGCAAGTACTTATGTACATCTGGCTATATCTGGCACTTTACCTATCAAGTTGACACTGAAAAGTCAGTATTAGCTGCAGAAATTAGGCCTGTATCTAAGACATACCATTAGCCATTAAAAACTTGCAGCAATACTACATCACCAGGAGGTAAGCATGGTGGAAATGAAAAAATGACATTGATGAATTACTCTTCAGATTCTAATATATTGCATCAGTTTCAGCAGTAGTTTGTGAATATCATAATGGTGTAGAGCAGTTTCAAGTGGTATCACTGTAGCAATAACAAGATGAGATGCAAAATCTGATGCAGATATTAACTTCGGAAATTGCAGATTAGCAGAGTATATAATTAATTGGCCCATGTGGAGAACTAATCTGCCTACACAGATAGTAGTTCTAGCGTTAGCTTATTTACCCATATCACCCATATCAGGCTGATCATATCACCCATATCACCAATATCAAGGCTGATATTACTCATATCAGCCTTCAATCACTTTTCAAGGTGACATCAGCACTTAAACTGTTAAATCCCGTGGTGTGCAGTAAAAGTTAGATTCCTAAGTGCGTATTTTTTGAAACATACATCCTGAATTACACAGGCATTTCAAGTATTAATTTCACTTGTAGTGTCTTTGGTAGAAACACCTTAAAAAACAGAAGTCAAAATATTTTGAAATTATGAAACCTCACAGTTTTACTCAATACCTGTAGTAATTTGGTTTTTATAATAAAATCAGAGAAAGGAACAGGAATACATGAATAATAATGATATGCTACTGCACTACTGGAGATGTTTATGAAATTGTTTTGATCCATGCTTTCTTAGCTTGTTTGATTTACTAAACTTTCAGGTTTATAGAACATAAATGTACTATAGTTTATACTATGCACTGTTGTTCAGTAACAGTAATGATTCACTGGTGAATTCTCTTCTTAGAAATCACTGAGTTCTCAGATACTCTGATTATCATCATCATAATAAGATGCTTCATCTTCAGTTATTATATATGGGATTTCTTTGTTCTCAATAACACTTAGTGTCAACATACTGTTTTAAAGAACACTCTTTTTTCCCAAACTAGCAAAGACCTGAATGGCTGAAAGTCATTGGTGTATTTCACACACTTTAAATTAACCCATACTTTATCCTTTAGAGGAAACAAGCATACAGACAAGTAATAAAATGATATCTATTCTGTAGCCAGATGGCGGGTATAGCCCAGCATTTGTATCAGATTCAAATGAGTATAAAAAGATCTTTCTGTCATGGCAGGAAACACACACACCAATGAACAAACAAACAAAGTAGCCTAAGCATATTGTCAATGACATCCGAAATCTGGAAGGTGACACAATATGTGCTGAACGCTTATGGGCTCTGTAGACTGCTTCAGAATGTGCAGATCTCCAAACTCCTAGCATCTCTCTAGGTGTCCTTGCCTATGAGTTTTCCTTAGTTTTGAAGTTACAATTCTGAAATAAGAAGCTGAAATTGTGTGAGGGAATTTTTCTGATGAAAAAGATCACAGCGAAGTGCATGGTTTTATCATTTTAAGATGTCTAAAACAAATGAGACATAAGTTTGAGCTTCAAGAAGTGAGAAAAAGAATATGTAGTTTTAGGCTAATTTTATTTAGGTGAATTTGTCCAAAACAAAATGCTTGAGTAGGTCCTTCTGAACATAACACTGTTCATTTAAATTCCAGTGTTTGTTAATAGGGCAACCATGTGAACTAACATACAAATCTAGGGCAAGCAGATGTTTAGTAAGCAGAGATTTCAGCTTCTAATTTCCTACAGGTTAGTGTGAACAATGAAAATTCTCTGAGATTAAACAAATTGGCTGTCTTTAGTTTAAAAAGATTGGAGTGACTCACATAAAAGAGTTCGAATACATAAAAGGCTGCTGCAGAGGGGAAAAGAATTATCAGTTCCCTTCACACGTATCAGGTAAAATGAGAAGCTACAGGCTTAAATTGCAACAATGGTGGTTCAACTCTGAGGCAAAGCTCACAGCAGTAGGATGGGAAGGCACTATAATAGAGAGGGAAGTGATAGACCCTGTTGTCTTGCAGCTATGTTTTTCTGTGCTTACCGTAAGAGGAAGGTTACTTGGCTGTTGGATTGCTGCAGGGCAGAAAAGTCTTTCCCAAAAGCTCTACTTGAAATAGCAGTATTTAATCTTTCTGTACTGTATAAAGGAATGGGAGTTAACACTGATTTTGGAGTCTTTGCAAAGTATCTCTGTTGGCATCCTGGATTTTATGTTAACAGAATTACAGAATGGTTTGGGTTGGAAGGGACCTTAAAGATCATCCAGTTTCAACTCCCTGCCATGGGCAGTGTTGCCACCCACTAGCTCAGGTTGTCCAGGGCCCCCATCCAGTCTGGCCTTGATAGGTTATCCACAGCTTCTCTGGGCAACCTTTTCCTGTGCCTCATCATCCTTTGTGTAAAGAATTTCCTTCTAACATCCATGTTAGATGGATCTACTTCACTACTTCCTTTTACCAAGACACTTCAGTTTCTCAGAGTGACAGATGAATAGCTGGCGCTGTATTATCATTACTGAAGTGTTAATGCAGAGAGACATTTAATTGCATTAGTGAGGGAGTGGGAAATTCTTGTGGCCATAATTTCTTAAATAGGTTGCCTCAAAATTACAAAGCTGAGAGAAAATTGTTTTAACTTGTTCTCCTACTGTGGCTGCCTCATTCTTATTCTTTTCCTCTTTGTTATTTTCTCTATATTTTGGACTTAAAGTTAAGTTTCTCGTTCCTAGTTCCCACCATCTGTACTGTACACAACTCTTAGAAGCATATTTCAGTTATCTGGCAGACTGAGCCAAGGTCCTTCAAGATCTGGTAGCAGAAGACTGAGGAATCTGAGGAAGAACACAGGCACCAAATTTGTTGTCTCTCATCTCATTTCATGATGCATGATAATGCAGGACACTAATAGCTTTTAATAGCGTCAGAACTTGCTCTCAAGCGTTTACTGGTTATTAGTCTTTGGAGGCCAGTTTGTCTGAATTTTCAGAAAAAATGAACTTGCTTTCAGATTGTCCTCCAGCTTTTCGGTATGTAGGCTTCTGTTTGCTATTTTGAACACAGAGGTGGTCTGCTCCTTTTATCCAATATTAGTGAGTGATTATCAGGCATCCTGTATTATAAGAAGAGAATAGGCTATACTGTCCTTTCTTGCTGTTTCTGGGCCATTTCTCTTCCCATGTCAGCAGCAGCAGTGTGCTTAATTCCACATTGTCCAGTCTTTTCCCTTTCTGCCATGAGCAAGACTCCCCTGAGCTTTTTCATCTCTCTTTCTCCTTATGACTTTTCTAATTTAGATATCCAAAGCTTTAGCTACTGGTAAATTTGCTAACTTGTAAGCCCATATCCCTGTCTCCTTCAGTTTTGCCGCAGTGAGGATGTTTTTGAGTGGTGAGAGGCCTCTCAAGCCTACCAAGCAATTTTCTGTGCCCTTAGCACACAAGTAGAACATCATGGATAGCCTGCTGAGTGTCTGTATACCAAATTCATGCTGAGAAGGTGGCATTGGTTTAGGCAGCAGTGATGTGCTGCTCAGAATTGTTTTTCTCCCCTAACTCATCATTTGTTTTAATATCACACTGACATTCTTCCCCTTGACTTTTCTGCACTGACTTGATGAGTCTCAAGATAACCCCAGTCTTAAATGTACTCTTTGTAAATATTAATTCAAAGGAACTCTACGTGTTACCGTGAAATCACTGCTCAAACTGATCTGTTACTTCCATTGTCTCGTTTCTACATATCAAATTGCTCTTGCCAGCCTTCTACCTCTAGCTGTCCTTTCAGAGCCATCTTCCAATAATGGAAGGAAAAGCAGACTTCCTACAGGAAATGAGAGATAAGCTAAATGATCTGCGTGATGACAGAAAATAATACAAACTTAAAGTTCACAAGTTCATCCTCAAAGCGGAAAAGCGCAAGTCAAGGGTATGCAAAGTTGAATGTAGATACAGATTGTAGCAATTCAATTTAATTGGAAATAAGAGCATCATCCTATCCATTAAATAAGCTTTTGTTCTCATCTCTGCATGGCTCTTGTATATAGAGATAACATGAAGGTGAGAGTGGTTAGGCTAAATCTTAATCCTTTCTGTATTCCATTCTTCTGTTGTCTGAAGCTCATGAAAATTTTGAGATTTTGTATGTACTGTGTGCTGGGTAGGTAAACCTTTTTAAATTATAAATATCTGAGCTCATAACCTGAAGATTTTCCCTCTATCTAGTGCTAGTTCGATCCTTCACAGTGTTCACCTATAATATGTTTTCACTGCATAATAATGTTAACCATAACAATAAATTAATCCACTTGATCTCCCTGAGGTTCTTCTGTGGAAAGCTTATTCTTTTTAACTATGTAAAATGAGAGTGGACTGAACTCTTCCTGCTAAACTTAAGGTTGAAAACTGTAAAATGTATTGTTTGGTGTCAGACTGTGTCAACTTTGTATATGAGACACGGAGCTCACAGTGCACTGTAAGGGGAGAGTAGGTAGATGCAATCTGTTAAAGTAATGATTCTGGATGTATGAACTGGGATGTGACACGTTTGAGAGAGGTGACTGAATATAATCCTCTTTATTATTTTTTTTAAGAATGGAAAATCAGATTTATGGGATTGCAGGTGATTTGTTACTGTGGGGAGTGAAACAAAAGGAGTACAATCTAACTGTACCTTGTATAGTGGCGATATGTGTGCTTTTCACTGTAATGAGATGTTCCAGTCTTCGGATGGGAAGCATTTTCAAAGATATATCAGTTCTCTCATCAGCTCAGAAGTCTTACACTGTGTTTTGCATAGGCTAGATTTTTAGAATACTTAGAAACATTAGGATAACTGCAGCTACTTGTTTGTGAAACATTGCCTCAAGAGGACAGCATGTTTCTGAGAGTTTTTCAGGTGTACTTAAGATATTGGCTTTAATCCATAATGCTTTCAGTTATTTGGACCATGTCCTCTTCCTCTCACTTCTACACAATTAAGAACATAAACAGTTGGCACTAAATCCATCTTGATCTGAAAAGGAGGATCCTCTTACCAGGGAGATTCCTGTAAGTGTGCACAGACTCTGCTGCTTCCCTGTCTCCCAGCCACTTGCTTTGCTTATGACTATGCAAGTTTTAGATTCCTGGAAAACTGAATCTCCCCTCACCCTCTTTTTTGTGTTCTTTGAGAGAAGACAAGAATGCAGAGTAAGTGTGTGAGAGCTATTGTGGATTTATTATAGTTGGTGAATATTATTATGTACTCTATGTGACATATATTGTAGATTTTATATTTACCCTGTTTTAAAATTCTTTGAAGTGCGTGCAGCCCGGGATAGGTGCTTAAGCTGTAACTTCAAGTAAATAAATACATTAAAAATATTTGAAACAGGTAGTTTCAGATAATAAAGAGAGCTGAGTCCTGGATACAAAACACTGTAACTCTTGAAAGAAGAGAATCATTATTAAAGGAGAAGAAATAAAAGCTACAAAGAATTTCTTCTCTGCAAAAATACCTCCAACAAACTAACAGGTTTTATGCTTGATGAATTGGAAATTTCATTATATAGCATACAAAACTAATTACTGGGGAGCATTTTACTTACCTCTAATTTCTATTTAATAGCCGCTGCACTTGTCATTGCAGGTATGGTTACAAAAGTATGGCTACCTTCCACCAACTGACCCCAGAATGTCGGTGTTGCGCTCTGCAGAAACCATGCAATCAGCTATAGCTGCCATGCAGCAGTTCTATGGCATTAATATGACAGGAAAAGTGGACAGGAACACGATTGAGTAAGTAACTGGTACTGAACTGCTCTTGACTTTTCTGTTACAGGAAGAGTAAAATAGAAATGGAAAAACTTTATGACACGCAAAGTAGGGTGACCAGAATACCCAAACAGCATTTCATCTTCAAATGGAGAGCAAAAATCTTTCTGCTTTTCCTTGACTTTTTTTTTTTTTTAATTTCATCTTGTTCTGCTGTATCTTATGATAGCAGGTAGTCAGCTGCCAACTGCTGTCTTCATTTGGGCACGTGGTTCTAAAGAAAATGTTTCAGGGTTAACTAAAGTAAAGGCCAAAAGTTTATCAGTGTGAAACTGGAGAAGCCTAATCCAAACTGGCAAGAATTCACAAAATGTTACACAGTGGAAAATCTTTTCTCCAAATTCCCTTATCCTCATTGCAAAACAAAGCAGCGCACTCCAACGGCCCATTCATTTCATGGTTTCCAGCAACAAAAGATCATGGTCATTTTCACATGCTGTAAAATCAGATTAATTTTGCACGCCGTTTGCAATTATGAAATCATGTAAGGCAGGCAGCACCTGATTTTATGCAAACACAGACAAACTGTGTGAAAAAGAGAGGTTAAAAGTCTCTTCCAAACAACTCTATACTATGACAAATTTTAGAAATTTGCCAGAAGTATTGAGAAAAACTTATCTGGACCTAAGAGTTGAAGTGTTGGGGTGATTCCAGTTAAAACGCAGAAAGGATTATCTATGATTTTAGAAGAAGTTACTTTGCTTGAAAAGCAAACAATAACAATATATCCAACCTTTACCGTACTGAAATATGTTCCTCCTATTTCTCTTCAGTGTTTTTTGGGGGGAGAAAAAAAACCCTCCTTACCAGCCCCAATCTGATGTGTCATCTTTTGTCATTCTTTTCTGGTAAAGTAGCTGACATGAATGATTTTTCAATCATTTACGGTTTAGGGAAGAGACTACCTAAAATGCTGGCAGATTTGGAAAAATCATTTTATTCCACTGGCACATGCATTATTGCATTGAAAAGCAATAAAGCAAAGCAGATTTTAGGGCTGCCCTAAGGGGAGGTGAGTCGATCAGACATCCCTCAGTTTCAGAATTTAAAGGACCTTAGAAAAGGCAGCGCAATAGCAATAGGCTCAGGAAAAGCCTTGTGAGGGAACTGTGCTTGGAGGTATGTTTATGATCCAGCCTGCAGGGTGGAAAGACTGGGCTCTTTATACAGCTTCACTGATTGATCCTTGAGGGGAGAGTGCTACTACACCCACTGCTTGTAGCTTTATAAAGACACATTAGTGGGAGCTTTGTAAGAGGCAATATATTTCACTAAAAGGAAAATAATCTGTTCACAGGTAACAGTACAGAGAGGCTAGAGAGCAGGAAAGGAAAAGTAAAGCAGAGGCCATCTCTGGCTTTAAAGCATCACTCAGCAAGTTAAAAACAAAACAGAAGCTAAAACAATTAAAGAAAACTTTAATTGCAAAGGAAAGTACTTTATGTTTGCAAGATTGTTCTCACTTCTTATGAAGTTCTTATGCCAGAGACAGAGGAATACAACCATGCAGCAGTCCTAAGCATTCATTTTACAAGCTAGTGAAAACTGAATTTTCCATCACAAGTTTCTTCTACGTAGAAAGATAGACTAGCACATGGCAATTCTTAGGTGTGTATATAATTCATGCCGAACGAATTACATGTTCACATTTGGAATTGTATTAACTTGAGTCAAGCTGGGAACAGAACTGATTCTTACAGACTTGTCACATTTACATTGAGAAAAACTCATTAAACTCAAGTTACCATCACTTAACAGCACTGAATATTCTTACATGAAGTGGCTATATAACAAAGGATACATATTTTTAACTGTTCATTTATGGCAGTGATTTGTAAATATTTGCAATCATTTTCCATTTTGTCTATGTAGAGAGAATACATACTGTCTTTTGGCCAGAGAGATATGTGACAATTTAACATTTGTTTCTTTGTGATCAATATTATAATCACAAAAAATGCTGGGATTACAAAATAAAGACTGCAGCAGGAACCTCACAGAAACATGTTCTCATCTTGCGCATACTTTCTTCTCCAGCATGTCTTGAAAAGTGATTACAATGTGCCTCTTAGTCTGCAGAAGAATGAACAATTAAAAGAAGTTGTTGTAGGAACTTGATAGGAATCAAGTTTGAGAATATTAACAGAGAAATAATGTCTTGCAGCATCATTATCAAATGTCTCCTGGAGGAAGCTTGTTCTGAGACACAGTTAATCTCTCATGGACTGTTTTGACATGCATAAATATGAACAGTGTTCATCTTCCCTCTTCTCACCATTCACTTAATTTTGCTATGTTTTTTTAATTTTTTTCCCAGGTGGCTTGAAACACCTGATACATGCTTACTGCTGGGAATCAGGAATAGTGAGTAGGAGAAATGGATCTCATCATAATAGTGTAAAAAATGAGGGACATTTTGAATAGAAGTAATATTACAATGCCAAATCCGTTGAAAATACTGTCTCACATTTGCATGGAGTGCAACACTATTGTGTGTGATTCATTTATATATTATCAAACACAGTCAACGACTGAATAAAAAACTAATGGAAATAGACCCACTGTTGGCTTCCTGGTCTTTCACATCCCTAGAAATAGCTACTAAGTAGAGAAAGGGTAGTCAGTTGCTGTCTTCTCATAAAACTGGTATACATTTTATTTCCAAAATGCGTTTTGCATTTTTAAGGGGTACATCAGAAACTTCTTGATATACAGATAGAATGATATTATATAGGATGCTGAATAAATCTATTCAGTATTAATAAATGATTGATTTTATTTTAATGTCGTCCTTTATAAATAAATGGCAAATGTGGTCACTTTAGTGCTCTGCTAATCAAGTTTAATTCATACACGATAATTAAAATAATTGTATTTCTGCATGATCTCTGCTGCATCTACATGAATTACCAATCACAAAATAAGAGATAGTGGTAAACTTTGAGCTGCAGAAATTATTTCAGCAGTCTATTCTATTGGTAAGTGTTGGGGTTTGTGCAAAAGGTATTCCCTCTGCAAACATTCAGTGAGAAGCCTTGCAGAAACAACATCCACAGTAAAAAGATTGAAAGTATCATTCATCACTCTTTGACTGCTTTCTATTACATAGAGGAGTGTCAGTAAAGTCCTGTAATAATACTACGAATGCAGTAGAGAAGACTAAAGACATTTAGAAAACATGTCTCTCTCTCCTCACGAGAAGATTCAGGGCAATTCAGTGGTAAACTGTACTGAAATAAAAGGCTACAATTTTTCCAACCATGAAGTCAAACCAGATTTTTTACACGCTCTCTTTTTTATTTTCCTCCTGTAGTATTTAGAGTTTGTTTCTTCTTAAAACACTCCTTCCAACCACTGAGTAAATCTCCAACCAAATAAATATTTATTTGTTTTTAATAAATATTGTGCAATTTTGATTATGGATAAACAGGAAAAATGTTTTAAGTATTTTACAATTTATTCCGAAGGCTTAAAGTGAGGAGGAAAAAATAAATTCTTCCTTTACTTCCCAAAGAACGAAATATGGTTATGCAACTGGGCTGAGTTATGGGAAGTTTAGTTTCAGCCTTTTTTTTCTCCCTGGAGAAACATCATTACAATTTTGCTGCATATTTTTATTTTAATCTTTTCAGCTTTTCTGTGAGTCTAAACTGTTTTAATTCTCTTGACATAAATAGCTCTTCAAGCCTTAAACTAATGGACCTAAGAAGAATTTGATGTGACATAGTCTACAGACAGAGTACATTAGTCACAATTAAGCCTCTTTATTGAGTACTGATAAAATATTAATATTGAGGGGCTGCTGCATAACATATTTCCACAGGTTCAGAAACACAGATGAAAGAGAGGCAGCCATTACCAGTATGCAACTTCAAAAAAATAAAAATAAAAAGAATGATTTTTAAAAAGTAATTAAAGTAATTAAAGCCTAAGCACTCAAGAACAAGGATGACCTTGATCATATTATGCTATAAGCAGCTATTTTGTGAAGAAAATAAAAAAGAATGTTTTCTATGTGAATTACCCCCCAGACGGAAGAGCACTTTACACACTAAGCATCCACAAAATTCATGAGCATTAATGATTGACCACAGAGGCCTTCTCCCTAGTCAGAGTGAGGCCTGTCAATTTTCAGAAAACAATTTCTAACATTAAAAAATGTGAAAATGTAAATTATCTTCTGGAAATTGTTAACATTTTGTCTCATTTCTGGACTTGACTGTGATACTAATTTACTAGTAATCATTTGTTATAAAGTCCAGTTGCCAAATTTAGCTCAATTACGATCTGTGTCATAGATCAGTTGACAGTCCAACTCTTCTGCTGCATTAAACAGAGAAAATTGCATCTTTCCTGAAACGTTACTCGGAGATGAGTTGCTGAAAGCTAGTGGATCACTTGATTTACATTGCGATTTATGCTATGTATGAACCACAGTTCCAGTTCTTGTGTAACCTTAAGGACATAAGTGAGATAGGCAGCATAAGTGAGATAGACAGCATAACAACATGGCAAATCCCCTGCCCATTCCAACCAGCCAGGAAGCAAGCATAATACTCTTGATAGGTACATGGCTCTTCAAAATCAATGGAAGAACAAATTGTGACTGCTTAAATTTCTAACGATTTATTTGAGGCTCCATTAGTTAAACTGATTAAGTTAAACTTTTTGAGGGGGAGGGGTGGGAGAGGAAGAACTAATTCAATTGATTTGAAATTATTGTCCATGAAATAATAAAACTGTAAGTGATGTATTATGTATTTATACAAAACCCTGATGTTTTGGAACCGTTTCTAACAAAGTACAATAGGGTTTTTTTTTTTTTTTAATATATTTATTGTTATCTTTGGTTTTTTTCTTCATTACTTACTACTTTGTTTTGATGTTGTGCTATTATGTTAAGGTCATACAGCTTGCTTTCTGTTTTGTGTTTTTTTTCTGCAATTAAAGTGTCCAGTTTCAAAAACATAATATAAATGCCATAAAAACCCATGGTAACTGCATGATGATCTACCATGCATGATTCAGTGAGAAAACATATTATGGACAACATCTAAAAGCTTTGTGAGCCAACTTTTAATCTCATTTGATAAAGTATTAATATTTCATTTGATAAAGTATTATATTTCACTAAGAATAGAATCAGCTTTGGTTTGTATTTAAGATATAACTCTATAATTTTCTTTTATTATTTGAGCAAACCTAAATAATGCATCTCAGATACTGCTCATATCTACTTCGCTGAATTGACACTTTCTATAAAAAATGAGAAGAACCTGAAGTAAAGTTGCAGGGTATTTCAGCCAATATTGATGGGATACATTTTATATACTTTGCACTATTGTCTTTGCAGATACTGGAGAAAGAACATTATATTCCTTACAAACATATATCATACAGTCAATAGTTTTATATGCCAGACATACTCTGTAATTAATCTGACAAGAAATTAAAGCAAATCATTCTGTTTCATATTTGAAAACAGACCAACATTTTAGGTAACTGTTAGTTACTATGTATAAATTTTGGTTTCCTCTATTGCAGTACTTTATGGAGACATCACCCATCAAAGTTTTTGCAGCCATTAACATTCTATTATAGTGTTTATCTGTGCAAGTGGAGTTAAGGGTTATCTTCATGCAGTCACTAAAATTTATATTTTCCTACAGGCTGATTTTGTTTAGACATTTAAACAACAGTTTTCTATCCGTAGTTATAATTGAAGCATTACAGGCTTGGCTCATTTATAAAAATTAGTGTGGCTGATTTGACTGGAAGTCCATATTCCATTAGTCTGTCTCCAAAAATTCATTCAGTATGCAGTATAGCTTGTCCTGTATTAGTTGCAGTTATAAAACTTACAATGTACATTCTATTCCATGAGTACAGAATGGAAAAATCGAAGATTTCATTGGATATATATATATATATGGTACTACGATACATAGAGATCGATAAGATAGTCCCTTGTTTCACAAATATTCCACATTTTCATTTGGACAAAATAAGAATTTTCTTCATTATGCCTATATTCAACTAATAATATCTACAGGAAAAAGTTAAATTACTTGACTGGGTTTTTTTTTGAGGTTTTATCATCTGCACATATTTTTAAAAGGAGTCTGCGTTCTAATTAGATGACATTTCAAGTGACTTCTCTGTCTTCCATTCCTAAAGCTATTGTGTATGTGTATTTATGAAACATTGCTTAAATGCCAGTTGAATGGTCAGAAAGTCATTCATGCAAGCCCGAATATAGAATATATAAGCACCATAGGAGAACTACATTTTTTACATCAGTAATTATTTGGTATGATAGAAATAAAGTCAGTGACCTGGAAAAGTAACTGAGGAGATTGTGCTTTATTTCCACAAGTAATGTCTGAAATCTTACTATCATCCTGATGGAAAATTGTGCTGCAGCTATTCAGTTCATATAAAAACATTGCTTTAGCTGAGTTTTGTTACTTTTAATCAAGCTAAATAAGCCGTTATACTACAAGTGAGAAACAGTTCTGTCAGTGATACTGCTGCTGAAATCATGCTTCATCTTAATTTTGATAATTTTTAATGCTGGCAAACTGGAGGTGCTGAAAATATTGGAGTACTTTGAAGTATTAAGACCACTACAAAAACTACGCGTTTCTGTAGGAAGTCTAGTGCTGCCACGATGGTTGTTTTTGTTTGTGAATTAGACCTTTTCAAATTCATTCTGTGCAGAACATTAAATTTTCCTGGGCAGAATTCTTGAATTAGATATTTCCACTAGTTGATTACAGTTGTGATTAGAGCTGATTCTCTTTATTGTGTAGAATGACACTGAGATAGTAAGAATACCTCATAAAGATCTTAATAGTATTATGATGTTGGAGGTTTCAATGTTCTGACAGTTGTCTGGGCTCTTTGGCTAGAACAACTTGAGGCTTTCTTTAAATAAAATGTCAATGAGGCAAAATAGAAGGATCATAGAACAAAAAATTAATCTGGTAACTAGTGATTCGAGTAAACCTGTGTGTATTTACTTTAACATCACCTCTAGTAAGCAAGCCAGTAATACAGTTCATAATTACCTTGAATGAATCAGAGTAAATTACTAATTATGCATGACTTGTATAGTTGTGAAGGCTTTGTTCAGTGGTTGCAGCAAAAGAAAACTAGGAAAAACAACAAATAAATCTGTTTCTGAACGTCATGAGAGGCAGTGGATACCCAGAAAACACCTATCTGGTAACAAGATGACTTCCTTTTTTTAGCCATTATTTCATGCAGACATAAACTTGATAATACCATAACTTTGAAAGAAGTTAAATGTTTTTATTAGTTAGGTGTAGTGGTTATGATTTTTATACCATGTTGCTTCAACTATGTGATATTTCTTGCAGCTGGATGAAGAAGCCTCGATGTGGTGTGCCTGACCAAACAAGAGGCAGCTCTAAATTTAACATCCGTCGGAAACGATATGCGTTAACAGGACAGAAGTGGCAACACAAACATATCACTTACAGGTACCAAAAATACTAACATAGACTTATAAATGTCACTAGTCGCACTGAATTCTAGAAGTAAATATAAGATTTTGAACTATATTTCAGTATTTCAAGAAGTTTATTGATAATATATGTTATAAAAATGCTGATTTTAATACTTCTTGGAATAGTACGTGTGTATGTGCTACACAAGAATCAAGTGATTTTCTTGGATCAAAATCCATCATAATCAATGCATATAGTAAGCAGTAAATTCTCTAAAGCTTTCGGCATCGAATTAACACCCAATATGTCCTTAACCTTGCCTTACAACCAACTTAACAGCTTCCCAGGGAACATTTCTCTAAAAGTGGGAGCACTGTAATGAAACTGAGATCTCTAAATGTTAAATATGTTATTGAAAGAAGTCAGTCTGAGGAAAATGCTGGTGCCTACAGATCTGTTCTGAAGAAACCATGAATTTGATTACATCTTTATGAGTCACTGATCTACTTATTCCTGCTTATATGGTAATGGACACTGGGATGTGGGGATATACATTTGTGTAATTCCTGAGTCCGGCACATAGGTTACACAGTATGTTGCCTATTGTGTCAAAGCTGATCTTTCCAGGATAAGTTAGATGTAAATTGTGTACTTGCTAGAGCTCTGTTGGTCAAAGTAAATATCAGGTATGCAATGTAGGATACATAGTTTTTCAACAGGCCAGTGATTCCAACATGGCCTGATTGAAAATTTGCACAGCCTCGCTGAGATTTCTCTTCTAACAGGAGTAAGTTCAAAGGGACAAAACTGTTTTTAAATTCATTGACTGCTGTCATTATTCATAACCCCATATAAATATTAAATTTTAAGTCTGTAAGCTCTAATGGTCATATCGACTGTTCTTCATACCACAGTGAAGAGAGTTTTATTAGTAACTCTATATCAATGATATGGCTTATGTTTTAATTGGTGAATTTTATTTTAAGACATTAAACACTGATATAACTTCAAGTGATATAGAATTGACTACCTTGTGATTAGCACGTTGCACTGGCTGATGCTCTTTAATTTTAATGTAGGTGAAATACATAGCTGATCAGAATAAGAAAGCACTTTTATCTGAATTTTAAAATTTAAACATAGAGTGCATACGTACACATGAAAAGCATTCAGGATCAGCTAAAAATATGTGTTTTTCTTTCTCCTTTGTACGCAGTCTGATTTTCTATTTCATTACAGATTTATTTGCAACCTATAGTAATTTTTGGTGAATTACAGACCAAAATACATTTAAACTGGAAAAGCCGAGAATAAGGCTTAGTTTTAAAATTAGAATAAATAATGCAATATTAATATTTCTGAATATAGAAAATTCAAAGCAACTAGCAGCAATTAAAAAGATAAATAAATTCTTCCCTTTTCCTTCCCTGTGGCTTCACGCTTACAGGCTTAATTCCACTTAACTGACTGGCGTTTTAAGTTGCTTAGTTCCCTAAACTTCTGATCATATCTCTAGCATTGTGCCTGGTCTGTTTCACTCGGTGCCACTTCTCAATTTCTTTGTAACCTGCAGGTTTCCAGCTGCATTCTGCCTTCCTATCTAGTCAAACCTCGCAGTCTGATCTGTGCCTGCTAAGTAGCAGCAGTTCATAGCAGGTTTTCTTATAATATTTGGTGGTGGTTTTTTTGTTGTTGTTTGTTTGTTTTTGCCGAGGACTTTAGAATACAGCAAGGCAAACTTTTCAAATGTTAGTTGCTTATTTCAAGAAAATATTTAATATTAACTTGTAAATGTATAAAACCTTGTTGAACTCTGTGAAATTCATAGATGTGGAGCTCTTTCTTGACTCTTCTTTCACTCAAAGAGGTGCAAATAAAGTGCTGAGTAAAACCTTTTGAAAGAGTTCAACAGCTGCAAATTCACCATTTCCAATCTGTCTGGCAAGAGTATATCTTAGATGTCATATATCCTATATATAATTATCACTTTATGAAAAAAATATCAAAACATTGTTAATGGTAAAAAATAGAATTGAGATCACATATAAAAGCATTTTAATCTGTGTCTACTTGAATTTTAATTTGGCATTTTCTGTCTTATTATTTTTACCCCAAGTATTGTTGCTGGCACCTGTTAAATGTAAAAGAACAATTGTTGTTAAGACTGTTTTCTCTGTTAGATTGTCTCTGTAATCATAAGTAGGAGGATCAAAACTGACACATATTCAAATTTTATCACATTTTGTTCTACATTTCCATATTTTCAATTGGTAATTTTTCAGACTGAGCAGTTCCTCAGAATTTCAAGATGGAACTTTCTGGCCACATATTATTATCATTGGTCTTAAAAAAAACATATGTCTGCAGTGTCGCTATGCAGAATTCTGTTATTTGAAATAATAACCTAGAACGGGAATTGTGCTTCATCAGTTGTAATTTATCTCCCTCAGGGAATGCAGCTTTCCATTTACTTGAACTGGTGAATAGGTTGTTTGTTAGAATTTCTCTTTATAATGGAGCTACGCAGCAATATTACTTCCAGTATCTTTTCTGGTTGATACAATTCATGCTTGTATACCTTGTAAATGTCATTTGTACTTATGTATTATTTACAATTATGTTGTGTTTTAATATTATTTTTACCAAAGGAGAAAAAGAAAGTGGTTATTTGAACCTTTTTACCAGATTGTGTATACAAGTGTTGAAAATTGTAGCTCAATTACAGAACAATTCAGAAAAAATTAATGATACAGTCTTGACTCTTCCTTAGTGTTTTACACTGTATCAAGTTACAAAACAGTCTCTGACCGAACATAATATAGATTCAGAGTAGAAATCTATGAAACCTATTAAGGGATTTTTTAATGTTTTTTTTTTTTTAAGATGAAGTTTACCAGGACATAAATCGCTCTCAAAAGCAATCACCTGGTCTTTTGACAGGGAAGTAAATCATCCGGTACTTTAAAGAAGGGTCAGGCTTGTGAATCGATAAAGAAATCAGCTTCATAAAATAGAACATGAATGTTTATATATCTTTTGTAGACATATAATTAGACAGAGAATTATTTCATATAAAGTCTTCCTCGCCAGAAGTCTTGGCATACAATTCATAATTTTAACTCTAGCACTAAGAGAGTCAGTAACTGGTCAGTTGTTCAGGTGATTCATTCTGCAGAACATTTTCCAAATAAAATTAAAGAATGCTATCCAAAAATCTAAGCTTTGCCTTGAGTTATGACCAGCATTTAGAACTCAGCATTTTAAAAGAAAATTAAAGAAGTACTTTAAAAGCTATTCTGCAGCTTTACTCTGCCTTCTTGATGAAGAGAAAAATACAATTTGGTTGTTCAGCAACAGGTAGCATTAATTTAATTGACTTATCTGTAGATGGTCAATGGCTTTCATCGAAAATCAACTAGAATAATTTAAACGTTCTCTTGACTTCAGTGGGTCTTGAGTCAAGCCCTAGATTAATGTCTTCTTCCTTTCCTAACAAGCTGGATTTATTCTTGACTTCAGCTTTCTGAAAAGCAACAAAAGATGGAAGATGTGAACATGACCGTCTTTCTGCTGTCCAGTTAAATGAATTGATGCTCGTTGGAAGCTTCAGTATGCAATGAAAAGTCCTGTCTGTCTTCTTAGCAATACGCTGTGTTGTGTCTACAGTTTGAATGATCCACATTGGAATGTGCGAAAAGAATTTTTCTTTAATGTTTAAAAGTCACACAGAAAATTAAGAAAAAGCTGTGTTAAGAAAATTTAGAAAATACTGTTGATTCAAAGTAGCAACAAGTTGGATGATAGCATAATACTTTAAAAGAACTGTCACAGAGGAAATTAAATATTTCCTAAATCAAGGAATCACGCTTATTAATTCTGCTCATCACTAAGTCAATGTATGCTGAATTTCCTTGATTTCAGTTTGCTCATTAATGAAAAATGCCAGATTCATCAATATTTTAGTGTCAAGACATGAGCAAGTTCTCTTTCCATTAAAAGTAAAAAAGAGAAATAAGGGGAAACAAACACTATCTGATATATATATATATATTTCAGAAAGGCTGAGAATGCTCTAACTTTAATTAATTTGTGAACAACTGAAATATCTGGTAGTAATATATTTTGAAACATGCTAGAAGAATTTATAGCACTGTACATGCTAGAATAATTTATAGGGCTGTACCTCATTATCATTTTTTCCCCACGTACACATGAGGTTTACAAGACTAACTCAGTGGAAATCCCTGACAGTGTGCTCTAGAACCTTCAAGTCAGCAGCCATTTTTGAAGTTTGTGGCTCCTCTGTATCACATAGGTCACAGTAGCACAGAAAAACAAGTGCAGATTTATATTGAGAGGTGATACTTACAGATGTAGAAAGCATGCTGAGTGACAAGGTGAAGAAGTTCTTAGGGTTCTCTGAAAACGGATGTTTTTAAAATTACCCACCTGTGAGTTCTTACCATTCCTACTTACATGCTTTGTTGAAACTCTGAGGACTTGCAGCTGCAAACTCTAGAAAAATAAGGATTTATACTAGGAAGACTAGTTGTTTCTTACAATGCAATCCTTGTAAACTCTTAGATTATGATAGGGCTCAATCCCTGGGACAGGGATGATATAATTACTGACACTATGCATTAGATTTCGGTAGTATTGATAGATGTAGAATTAGATCTTGAATAATGATATATCAAATATTCTTAGGCCATTGTACTTGTATCCCCTACAAGCTTTCAGGCGAAAATACTATAAAAATTTCACTTCTAATCAACTTTATGATACACAGGAAAGTGTCTGGTATCTACCTTAGTTCTGCTAGAACCATTATAGGCAAAGTTTATGAATGTGAATAAAATTAAGAACATCCATTCCTACATGCTGATTTAAGCATGTATACCCCCCCTAAACCCTGGTGCTATCACAAAATTTTCATAAAGGCATGTTCTTTTCTTAAATAATAGTGTTAGTGTGGTTCTGTAGCTCAGCCTTTCTAACCTCTGAACTGAATGGGAAGGAAATGTAAAATATACTTAATAAAAGGTCTTTAAATTACACTGTGCTGATTCTAAAATTTCTACAATGAAAAAATCCCAATATCTGTACTTGTGAGAGAGGATTCTTACTTAAGCGCCAATTAAGTTGATCAGCTATGCTTTTCCTTAGTGTAACTAAATAAAAATACTCTTCATTATATGAACTTTTAGAATCAGCCTTCTTCAAATAAGATTTATCTCCCTAGCAGAATATAAATTCTCATTTCGTTAATAATTGCCTACTTCAACAATCCTGAAATAATAAAATACTTAAACATCAATGTGTTTGTCTTGCATTCTATTCAAATTAATTAGTAGTAAAATACAACACAGGGTCACATTCCCATAAAAGCAAAATATTTACTAATCTTGATTTTGTATCTTGGGAACCTTAGTCTTGTCACTTTTCAGCTCCTTTTAACAAATTACAGGGATAGTATTGACCATGATACAAAAAGAGTCAGGAGAGCTATAGATTCTGTCCACTTGATTCTTAATGTGACCACAGAAGAAGAAAATCAAAAGGAATATTTCTGACTTGAGTTTAATCAGCTGAAGCAGGAGCTATATGAATCACAATCCCATTTTACATGAGAAAGGTTTTGAGGTTACAAAGAGGTAGCAAAGTGAGAAGAAAGAACTGAGAGGTTAATGAACTAACTTGATGGAGAGTGTCTCTAGAGAAATTATGACACAAAATAAAAAATATCTTTGACCAGAGGTAATCTATTTATTTCAACAAAAGCAAGATTGGGATCATAAAAAAATGAAAAGAAAACCTTAGATTCAGTTTAGGTTTGATTGACAACAACAGTGATGTTTCAACCAGTCATTTAAATTTAAGCTATATTTCAGCTGTTTCGTATCAAGTAAAGATCTAGAATTTGTTGATTACTTCATATAGATGATTGACTTCATCTTTTTACCGATTCAGTTGGATTTCCCGCTCTTTTCTTCTGTGTCTCTTCTTACTTCAGATACTTCCCATTTGCGACTTTTGATCAAGAAAACCTTGGGATTTTTGAAAGAAACTGAACTATGCTCCAAATTTATACTTAATTGATATATTATTGTTATAGAAAAATTGCATCATTATAGTTATCTAATAATTCTAAAAGCACCTGTTAATATCCATTGTAATCATCAAAACAGGGGAGTAATTCTGTACTCTGGATTATTCGGCAAATCCAATTTAAAACAGTATTTATTATATGCATTGAAGAAGTATCAAATTCTACAGGCTATGAAGGATTCTGTCACTGAGTTGTTACAACTCTTGTGAAGACTGTTACTACTAGATAAGCAGTAATGCTAAGCTTTACGCAAAAGTATTCTGAGCTTTATCTAACATTTCCTGAACCGTGTATGGTTCTATTTTGGGTCACAAGTGTTAATTTTATAGATAGGATATAAATCAATTTAATAAATAAATAAATAGATAAATAAATAAATAAATAAATGATGAGCTGGTCTACTGATAGGAAGGTTAAAAAAAAGGAAAGCATGAAATTTAATGTCAATATGTGATTCCCTATTTAAATTTTGGAGGAGTGATTCTACAGAGCCAAGTGAGGTATATCCTGACAGCCTTACAAGGCTCCTGAAGATGTTGCAGCCAAAAATGTGTCACTGAAAGATGAAGAATTTTTTGGAGGCTATTTTGAAGGAAGTGGGGGAGGAAGAGAAGGAAAACCCAAAGCTTTTTTAAAATGAACATGAGGTAGAATTTCAGAAAAAATAGTCTCCAAAACAAGACTCTTCAAGCATCTGTAGAAATAGTACATCAGTGCAAAAAGTTCATTTCATAGGTGAAATCTTTTTCTTTCTTCTGCAAGAGATGCATTTAGAAACTATAATGCCTAAACCAACTGCTAAGTTGGAAACCATGTTTGCATCATTGGCAATAATAACCATAAAATACTGCATTCAGTGGGTACATGTCTGTGATTGTCTGAAGAAACACAGCTTTCAAAATCTGTAAGAAATGTCAGTGTACTTTTTTTAAAAGAAAATAGAATATTAGAAAATATTTCATCTTCTTTGAATTTTGTTTACTAAAAATCTTTGAAAGAAACTGTATGTATGGTCTTTAGCCTCTGTAAGCTTCTGTTGCAGGTCTGCTCTATGTCAGCACTGAAGACTGTTGACTTTCTTTTCTGTGAGATGATCACTAGACAGGGACATTAGGGAAACAATACTCAGGAAATATCACCTTCTTATTATGATGGCCTTTGTCTTGCTGTGCTGCCACCATGCAACAGGAGTGATTTTGAGTCAGCATGTTCCCCGCTTACTTTTACTTGAGGCACATTATCTGAATATGTTGAGTGTAAGATAACTAGCTCCTCCTTTTATGTTACAAGTGACAGTTATTTAGGTGACTGCTATTTTTGAGATGCAGAGATGTCTGTAATAGGAAAAATGATTATTTAAGACTCTACCTGCTACTGCAGTGATATGTCTAAACCAAATTCTTGGAAAAGTTGTAGAATTTCTGAAAGCTGATACACTGTAGCTACTGATTTTGTTGCCGCACTTTGGATACCCAGACCATGAAAGAAATGTAAAATTGTTTGGAATTTATATGTCTATACTGGTGAAACATTCTAAGCAATATTTCCAGCTAGACAACTTCAACGTTGTTGTTAAAAGAAGCATTAGAATTTGCCATTTTAGGGCTGAACATAACTTGTACTAAACCCACTGAAAGGACAATCATCCTCTGGAAATTGGAATAACTACTGATTTGTTTCATTTCTTTCAGAAGCTACATTTTTCATTATAATCTTACTCTCTCCAGAAGGCCATTTTGGAAGCCAGAAATCTGTCTTGTGCTAATACAGAATGTATGCTTTGAAAAATCCTCTTTCTTGACAATGAATCTTGAGATGTAGAACACTATTTCAAAAATAATTCAATAGTTGAAGTCCCTGGAATAGGTCCCCCATTGTAGATAATCACCCATAGTTAATGCATGTGAAACTAGAACAATGGCTCAATTTTTCTTTTGTAATCAATGATTAAAACTTAATTCTGTGCACTGAAAAGGCAAGAAAATGTAAAGTGATAAGGATTACAATGTGAATCAATTCCTCTTAGACCAAGTAATTAGTCAATTTACCACCAATACAAAACTCCAATCTGTTTTTATTCAATCTGTTTTCACCCATTTCCTCATGTCATTTTGCAGCTTATATAACCTGAAAGTGTAACTTTGATCCATTACTAACATTTCTAAATAGAAAACAATAAAAATAATAATAGATTTATCAGGTTAAAGATTACTACATAAAAAGCAACAGGTTTGCTTGACATTCTCTATTTTCTATA
This sequence comes from Aquila spilogaster, assembly GCA_024606505.1. Lineage (NCBI taxonomy): Eukaryota > Metazoa > Chordata > Aves > Accipitriformes > Accipitridae > Aquila > Aquila spilogaster. The sequence continues at coordinate 38,474,329 of JANHGO010000063.1, forward strand.
AAAGTGTGCTGAATTGTTAGCTATATTCATTATATGCAGCAAACAACAGAGGACCCAGTCCTTCAGTGAATTGCACTTGGGACAGTTTATGTGCACACTTCTAGATTAGAGAAAGACAAAATTCACCAATGTTTTAATTTATATTCTTAGCATGGCAGCATGTTAACTGTTATGAAGTTTTTGGTAGTGGCAGTGTGAGTGTACTTCTGTGAGATGTTTTCATTCATGTTTGTAAATTATTGTGCATTCTCAGTGGGCACGGGATGGGTAGGTTACAAACTTTCTGAGGCATCTTAAAATAGTAATTCACAAAGGAGGCAGCTTTCAGAGAGAGATTCTGCAGGGTCTGATCCTCTCACCAGTGCTTCCAGTATTTTTTAACCACATAAAATAACTATAAGGAAAGGTGTTGAGCTTTAACCCTTGCAGGCAGTTCAGCGCTACACAGCCACTCGCTCACTCTCCCAAATGTGATGAAGAATCAGAAGAGTAAATGTGCAGAAACCCGCAGCCTGAGAACAAGACAGTTAAAGAGATGAAGGAAAAGCTACACATGCAAGCAAAAACAAAGCTATAAACTTCATATTTGCAGAAAAAACACAAGTATATTACATCCTTACAAGGAGCAGTATGTTCATGTGCCTTCCTTACCTGCCCTAGAATAATTCCCAACTGCTTGACTTTTCCCTTTTTGGAGAAGTTGGTATTGATTCATGAGTTAGAATAATTTGTGAAATTTATTATCAGCTGTGACTGAGATTGTGAGAAACAGAGAGGAATGATCCTTAAGTCCACGCTCTTTAAGAAAGAAAGTTAGGAATATCTGAAATACTTAATTACCCATTTAAAGCTATTTACGATATAGTTGCAGAATGTACGTTATGTATGGGGTTTCTTTGAATGTAATGCCTCCCATTTTATTATGCTGGCCCACAACATCAGAGGGGGATGTTGGTGGTATGACAGTAGAGGTTGAACTTTCCTACTAATATCGCATTACATACAATTTTGCTGTGTAACAGATGGCAGAAGGGGGTCACTCTGACCAAATGGCGTCTGATGTGGAAATGCGTATGAATCAAACATTTGTCATTAAATTCCTCCATGGGGAAAAAGTGGCACCTGCTGACATCCACTGATGCTTGCTGAATGTTTATGGGAACCAAACAGTGGATGTAAGCACTGTGAAACAGATATGTTTCAACAGCGGGTCACCTCTACTGGTGCAGATTTTTACAAGTGCAGCCTCCAGGCTTTTTTTCATGGCACGCAAAAATGCAGAGCTAATGGGGGCGACTATGTTGAAAAATAGTCTCTTCTTAGGTTTATTCATGACATTCTTTTTGTTCTCCATTAACACATTTTGCTGTGCAGATGCATAGAAATTTACATACATTCTAGAATGTTAGGTCTGAAACTTGTGCTATCCATTTAGTAAAGCACATGTCAAATGAACGAGGGGCATCAGACAGCAGCAGTTTCAGTACAAACACAAAAGTCTGAAACTGATTATTGGCATTCTTTTCTTGAATTCTGAAATAAAAGCAAAGAAGGAAGGTTTTAGAGATAATTCAACTGCAAATTTATTTAGTTCCACTTTGAACTCAATTGTAATTCTGACATTATTTTCTTTGCCTTTCACTTCTGTGTAATTGAAGAAGTAGTGGAGACTGTAATTTGTACTTAGTAATATTTTTTTTTTCAGAATTAACACAAAATTATGTTCTATAAAATGATTTTTCTGATGAACTCTGCAGTCTTATGCATGATTAATAAAAGTAATCAGATTATAAAAGGCATATTAGCGTCAAGCTCCTTATTTGTGATAAGGAATTACCTATCCAGTCAGAAATGCATCAAGCACCATTTTCAAGGATTTGCAAATACTGGTTGGTGGTCACAGTATGGAGCTCTGCAATTGTTAACAGACTCGCTAAGAAGTTAAAAAATTCATTTAACTGGAAACATTTTAAGCTTCTGAACAGAATTGACGTGCCATTCTTTAGATGTGATGGATTTGAATTGTGATCCAGGAGGTAAACAGTCAGTGGTTGATTAATCGGGTTATCCCACTGCTAGGAATTTTTTTTCATTTAAAAATATTTTTCATGTACTAAAAATAAGATTTTAGTACTGCTGAGAATAACCCAGCTAAAGTGTTAAAGTTTTAGCATAAAGGACTACACAGATTAACGCAATTTCTCACCTGCTTGATTAAAAATTTCCTCAAGGAAATTGAGTCCACACTACCCTGTTTTAGTAAAAGCACTTCTTTTTTTTTTTTAATAATGAAGGAAAAATGGATGTAAGCAGTCAAATTTAATCTGTTCAATCTTTCTCTGTTTCTTTCAGCATTAAGAACGTCACTCCAAAAGTAGGTGATGCTGAAACTCGTAAAGCCATTCGCCGTGCCTTTGATGTGTGGCAGAATGTAACTCCTCTAACATTTGAAGAAGTTCCTTATACTGAATTAGAAAATGGCAAGAGAGATGTGGATATTACGATCATTTTTGCATCAGGTTTTCATGGAGACAGTTCTCCCTTTGACGGGGAGGGAGGATTTTTGGCCCACGCATACTTCCCTGGGCCAGGAATTGGGGGAGACACTCATTTTGACTCAGATGAGCCGTGGACTTTGGGAAATCCTAATCATGATGGTAAGAGAAGATTTCAGTTTTAAAAAAATAAATAAAATTAATTAAAATGTGTCATGAATTTTCAGCTATTTCCACGCTTCCCTGTTCTTAAAGTCACTTAGTTTCCTAAGTTCACTTTGCTTTAGTAATCTCTTCAGTTAATTGGTCTGTTAGGAATCTTCAACAAAAAGTTTCTGTCTAAATGTAACTTAGAGCGTGAAAAAGTGTTTCTCTTGAAACACATTAAACTCTCATTAAGAACATTTATGTTCATTCAACCATAGTACTGTTGAATGTTCACATAAACTCCTTTCATTTCTAACTTGTTTGCCATGTGTGTTTTATTTAGGTTTAGAGAAAATTGAATGTTCATTGGAAGTAATATAAGAGTGGTTAAAAACAACAGACTACTCACCAATACTGTGAATACCTATGTGTAAAAAGCCTAATCTGTTTTTCTTAATGGTGATGAAATGGCAGCATGTTAAGTTAGCTCTTAAGTGCGCTATTCCAAGAACAGAACTAAAGTTTCCCGGTTCTGAATCTTTTTTGGAACTCGTGATTCCTTATTTAAATTGTACATTGCTTATAGTCATACAAGTGACTACACAATGCAGTTGACAAACCTACAGTTTACCAGATGAAGAGTACAGATGCTCTTCAAAGATATTCTTTGCAGAAGTCTAATCTGGCTCTTGCTGAGCTCCAAGTTCATGTGACTAACATTACTTCCATTATCTCAGAAGCCTAATTTAAAACTGACTTTTGTCTATCTGCAGAAGAGTATCAAGAAAGTATTTTTGTATAGACATTCTGTGTTCACTGCTTTGGCTCCAGATGTACTAGTAGATCTCTCTATCTCAGTTACATAGTTTGAGAGAGGGTCTTTTCAGCAAACAATGCACAGAAGAGGATGCACTGATACACAAAGAGGATGTTACTGATGCACAAAAGATTATAAAGATGAAAATGAAGCGCAAAACTGTTGTATTTGAATGTTAAACCTATCCTGTGGACAGTTAGAGACTTTACCTAACAGGACGTTTCTCACCTAAGATCTTCCAAGTCGAATTCAGAGATTTTTGTGTACCAGCATTTGTACCCTGGTGTTTGCAGCAAAGCTTTAAATGAATATTTCAAGGATATTTTGACTGTTCTGATGGTGCAGTACTTCTACTGCACAAGGGACAGTGAAGCAAGAGCAGCTTACTGCAACGTGAAGGTGTTTATTAAGAGAATGGGTTCAAGAAGCTTATCTCCTGTGGACTGAACCCTAGATTCTTTTGGAGCAATATGTAGTGCACTGCTCATATTTGCCCTCCACGAGCTCAGCTCAGAGAAACTGCAGTGAGAGTCTTCTGTTTGTGCAGTTCAGTTACATCGTCAGTCTGCATTGTGAGGTTAAACCAAGGTGTTTTTATAGGCTTAGTGGGAAACAAACGCTGCAGATAATGTTCTATGTTTCTTGAACTATTTCTAAAAGCACTCAGGAACATCTACAGGCATTTATGTTTTGAAGAAAAGGTGTCAATGTAAAATGTGATTATACTTTTGGAGCATTTCCACATATGGATACTTTCAGAGTGTATTAAAATGTGTGACTATCTTCTCCTGTTTCTTAAATGATCTTCAGAGTGCAAAAGGACACATTTTTTAAAGTATCTTTCTGTGGTTGTTTTTTGTAGAGCAGTTGTCAAAAGCTATTTCTTGCATTCATTTATTTTAAGATATCTAGAATGAAAAATTTAAGTGACGGCAAAAGGGTGCTATTACTAAAAATGTGTTTTTGGATATCTTAGAACATTGGCCTTTTATAAGAAAAAAGCTTTGTTATCTATGTCATGAGGGGTTATCAGAAAAAAATTATTTTTCAGTTTTAATAACTTCTACTGTGATGTATTTGTATGTACTTCTGTTAAGAAGAGGTATTCCTATTAGAATCCGATAGTCAAGATAGAGAATCCAGGATAGTTTATGACTGCAAAATTTCTGCAAAATAAATGAAAATTAAAATGACTATTTTACCAGTGCAAGTTTTCCAATGAATTTTGGCAAATCCTTGTTTCATTGTTGATATCATATGTATCACAGATCTTTGTCAAAAGCACTGTGTGATTGACACCCTAGAAATAGCAACATATGTGCATCTGATCTGTACGTTCAGAGTTCCTATTTCTCTATGACTTCAAGTTATCAGGTAGGCCAATGACACTCTTACTGCATTAGCTTAGGTCTAGGAATCCTGAAGGAATGTCCACTTTTTTATTTTTTTGGTGACTGGAAACAATTTCCAAAAAAGAAGACAAGCATTCCATTGGGGATTGACAGGAAGAAAAGACTTAGAGCTGTCTTAGTCTCTCTACCATCTTGAGCTCAGTCTCAGAGCATTGAAAAGCAGAAGGTTGAAAAATCTATTTCTGATCTTAGCCATGAGTCATTTTTCCCAGGTGAGTGTCTTTCTTTTAAGCTTCATTGCTGCAATACTCCACCAGTAGTCATCTTCATGTGGTGGTGTTAAGTATCGAACAGAAGAGTAAAAAGTTTTAGCGAAAAAATTTCATTTTTGTTTTTTGAATTAAATATCACCCGAAACCAATGATTTTCTCAGGTTTCTATTTAATTAGATTATCTATTTAATGTCTATTCTAATTAAACTGGAGTGATTTGAAAACTCAAATCAGACGTTATTTAGAAGCAAAATGTAAATCATAGATCCTATTGAAAAGTATTTTCCTGATTTTTCACCTTTTACTGTTCTACTAATGAAAATACATATTGTCTTCTTCAGAAAAGACAGCCAACTCCTTGAAATGCTTTTATAAATTGTTTTAATTTTTATAAAAGATTTCATAGCAATTTTTTTTTTTCTATTGAATGAGCACTAAATCAAGAAGAAACTAAGGAATGATGTACAGATTCAGTATTCTGAGTAAAAATATTCCTAAGTTACTTTACATTGACTAGTTAATCACAGTGTCCTCATACTCCAGGTAGTTTGTTGTTGTTTTCGTTATCGTTCTTGTTGTTATTGTTTGTTTTTCTCATCATGCTTTCTTGATTTTATTGGTTTTTACTTGGCTTAAATAATGTTCCAGACTGAGAGATCATTTTCAACTGTTACGTTTCATCTCTGCAGCTCAGTGCTACTTTCCTCTGTCACTTCGGGGACATTTTTTTCTTTGTGGTTTGCAGATTTCTAATCAGAAGTTCTAAGGAAGTGGGAAAGGAGTCTGTACTTTGACTCATTCCTCGTTCTGAGGAGTGATTAAGACTTGTAGGAGTAGTCTAATAGGCCTACTGATCAGAAAAAGCACTCCTATTATAGAAATTAATGCTTTGCTTTCAGGATAAGTTAAATACAGCTGGTACCTTAATTCCAGCTGAGCTGCAGTAACTCTTCCCTGAACTTCTTCCCATAGCACTTCAAGTGATGGGAGACATACTGGTCAGAAAGGAGGATGAGAAATTTGCCACCACAGGAAAGCAGTGTAAACAACGACAGAATCTCTGTTGATAGGAAAGAAGTGATATGCTAGAAGATAAAATGTGTTTTTATGTTTTGGTTGTTGATTGGTTTATTTTTGTTTCTCTGGGGGTTTTATATTTTTGCTTGTTTATTCTTTCAAGTTGGGGAAATGATAATCTCCTAATACTTTTGACAAAAGTGCTTGTGTATATTAGGATTTTACCTTCCTCCACTTCCCTCTTCTGTGTCATTTGTTTTTTTAGTACATCCAGTTTTCAAGATATTCTATTGGAAATGGCCTTTTCACTTATAGTAGACCCCGTTTCCTTTATGATCTGCCTACCCAATATGAGATGAGAAACTTAGAACTGTAAAGTATTTGGTCACTGTGGTTTCTTTATGTATGCTATAGAGTTCTTTGTGCTCTAAGATAGCCTGTTAAAATGCAGATTATTTTGGTAACACTTTGCAGCTTCAGTAGAAGAAGAGAATGGAGGAAACAAACATTGAAAGTGAAACAGTGGTAAGGTACAGGAAATCAGAAAGGATGGGAAAATCACAGGAAAATATTTCACAGGGAGCACAGTTTAGATTGATAACAATACAAACATACAAAATGAGGAAATAAAAGTAATACAATACGTAAAATTATAGATATAAGAAGAGAAAAGAATAAACAGATGAAAACTCAACAGTGTCAACTAATATTAGTAGCTATTTGAAAAAAAACAGTATTTCTTAAGAAAAAAAGTTAAACTTTCTTTTATTTTGCATGTAAGCACTGGAAAGAAAAGGAAAGGGAAAAAAAGGAAAAGGAAGATGTCTTAATATATTAATTTGGAGACGAGAGACACTGCATCGCCCTCATGACTTCAATCCATTTAGGTGCTATACATACATCACTTTATTTTTGAAACAAAAAATTTATTGATACTGAATGATGTGTGTAAACATCATCCAGAAAAGGACAATGACCTCTTACAGCAATACTGGAGATAAGGTATATTCAAAATCCCCAACAGCAATCTTTTTCAAAGTATATTTTTAATTGCAAAGGTTTCAAATCACTGTACGTAAATTGAAAGTCACAGACAGAGACAGGACTTTTCACTGCTAGTGAAAAGTTCCTCTACTATGCTCTGTTTTCCTCAAGCTGATGGTAGTGCTCTGGTTGGCTTTAGCATGGCTGTCCCCCAAGTTATCTTGTCATCTAGTGTGCAAGATTTGTGGACAGTCTGCTTCATTGTGTATTTGTTAAGCCTCAGAGCCAATAACATCTTCCTCTCCTATTCACCAAGTTACTGCAGACCATATACATTTTCAAGGTCTTATAAGTAAGATGCTTTCCCCTATCCTAAGAAAAGTAATTATTTTTTTCTACTTATATTCTTCATATTTTGTTTTATTTTGAGCAACACTCTTTATAAACCTGTGGAAATTTTAAGTAATGTCTGATGAGCTTAGCCATTTGCTACTGGGAAAAAATGGACAATGTATTTCGACAACACAGTTACGAATAGGACTTATTTTGCAGCTCTGCCTTGTTAGTAATATATAGTAATAGAATAAATCTTTAGTAGGCAAGTTTTGCTATGTTTATTTCAAAAATGCAAATTAAAAAGAAAACAAATATACACTTTTTATAGTACTCACTAGATTTGGCTTGCCTCATTGATTGGGTTGCCTCATTCCAATGAGTGAAGGTTGCTTACGATCCCATGATAAAACTGCTGAGAAAGAGATAAGTCAACATCTGATCTCAGAGTTCCTCATAGTCCTTGGCAGCCCCAACCCAACAAAGTGAGGTTTCTAACTAAAAACTGTGCTCAGAATCTTCATTTGGCAGCTAGTGGCAGGAAATTTCCTTTCTACACCTGAGAATGTTTGAAAACATTTTTGCTATCTGTCAGAAGGTAAAAAGCTCTAACTTAAGGCATACACTCCTGCTTCTACTTCAAAAATTGCATTGGTGTATAAAAATTGATTTTAGATTTGTCTGGCTAAATGCATTTAAGCTCTTTTTGAAAGCAGTTATTTTTTCTGGGAAGTACTGAATGAATCTAAACCTATTTAAGGGAGTGTTAAACCAGTTTGAATGGAGAACACAGTACTTCTAACTAGATTAATTTAAGATTGACCTACTTACACATGTGTAGCTTTTTAAAACAGAGCAAGATTTAGAAGTAGTTCTTGGGGAAAACAAGGATGTCTTGAGAGCTTAAGCTTCAAGTAGATTAGACATGATGCTTAATGTACAATTTGCTGACTAAAATCTGACTGTAGAAGTGTGGCTTTCATTGGCAGAAAATACTTGGCAAAATCTAGGTATATGCTCTCAGTATATAAGTAGAGTTAGTTTGACATTCTTATCCTCATGCTAATGAGGATATTTCCCTGCTGAAAAAGACCTGGGGTTACTGGTGGATGGGAAGCTGGACATGAGCCAGCAATGTGCCCTCGCAGCCCAGAAAGCCAACTGTATCCTGGGCTGTATCAAAAGAAGTGTGGCCAGCAGGGCAAGGGAGGTGATCCTGCCCTTCTGCTCTGCGCTGGTGAGATCTCACCTGGAGTATTGCATCCAGATGTGGAGACCTCAGTACAGGAGAGATACAGACTTATTGGAGCGCATCCACAAAAATGATGCAAGGGATGGAACACCTCTCCTTATGAAGACAGGCTGAGAGAGCTGGAGCTGTTCAGCCTGGAGAACAGAAGGCTCTGAGGTGACCTAATAGCAGCCTTTCAATATCTTAAGGGGAGCTGAAGGAAAGAAGGGGACAGACTCTTTAGCAGGGTCTGTGGTGATAGAAGAATGGGAATGATTTAAAGCTTAAAAAGGGGAGATTTCAGTTGGGTATAAGGAAAGTGAGGCACTGTTACAGGTTGTCCAGAGATGTGGTGGGTGCCCCGTCCCTGGAGACTTTCAGTGTGAGGCTGGATCAGACCCTTGGCAACCTGATCTAGCTGTGCATGTCCCTGTTCATTGCAGGGAAGCTGGACTAAGTGACCTTTAAAGGTGCCTTTCAACTCTGAGGTTTCTGTGATTCTATGATTCTGTAACTGCAAGAAATAGAATAGAAATAGAAAGAAATAGAAAATAGAAATGAAGGTTACATGCATGCTTTTTTATGTCTGTAGTAAACTTACTGTGGCAGCTGCTATACAATATTGCAGTTCTGAAGAAACCGGTCTTCTATCAAAACAAAAGAAAACAAAGCAAAACAAGAAAACAACAGCAATGAAAAAGCAATAGATGAAGTTCCATTACAGCAAGTCAAAAACTTTTACAGAAGTAAGAGGTGGTATTGGTGTGCATTTGCTTTTAAATTTTGAGGAGAATATATTTGCTGAGTGCTAACACTCACGTGAGATACCTGGAACTTTATATACATTAATCTGTTTTAGAAAAAGTAAATATAAAGGATTTCCAAGGATTTTGTAATTTTTTGCTAACTCTGCAGTACTCCAAATTTAGCGAGTTTTGCAGACTTGAAAACAAAACAAAAAAAAGAAGCCTGCCCCTTTGTACCATGCAACTGATAGTCCTTTCATTTTGCCAGGAAAAAAGTTTTTTGGGATGTCACACAGATACACTATCTTGGACTCTATTTAGTGCATAGATTGTTCTGCTGTGAGCTTTGTGTTGGCAGCCAAGAAAAATTTATGAAAATCCTGATCTTTGAACTGCATAGATCAACTTGTACTAAATCTCTTTTGGCTGCCAGCGTGGTTGTCACAGCGCAGCAGATATATGCTGCTGGAAATTTGAACCAGTGGAGTTGTGAAAACTACATCTCCTAAGGGAGCTCCGTGTCTCAAACAATGCATGCTATATGCGATGGTTAGATATGAAGCAAGCTGAGCATTTCAGATTAAAGGAAACTATTAAAATCTTAGCACTGCTTTCATAGCTCTCTTGTTTAATTGATTATATATGTTTTCATAAGCTTTTATTGATATTGGATTTGATCTGCAGTCACACAGTGTGACCCAGCAGTCATTACATGCTTATTTTTCATCTCTATACTAGGATAAATATGTAAAAGCTGATTGTCTTCTTTGATTTTTTTTTTTTTTGTGTCATACTTGTGTATATATTTTTAAACACAGAATTGACAACACAGATTTGCAAAAAATATCCTACTTGTTAATGTGGCTATTAGCTGATACCCAGGGAAGTGGATAAGAGCAGAGCAAGCATATGGCAACAAAACACTAGCATATTCACGCCTAGCTTCCAGCAATCTGTGGCTCATTGAATTTCTGAGCCAGGGGCCGTATTTTTGTGTTTAATAGCCTCTGAGGGATTTCCTTTCATGAACTGGTGTAATCTGTTTTTGAACCTGTGTAAGCATTTAGTATCCACAACATCCTGTGGCAGTGTGTTCTATAGCTTAAGCAGATATGAAAAACTATCTCTTCCTGAATTTTGAACCTACCATTAACAAATTCACTTTAGGTACACTGATACTTATCTTGTGAAGAAGTAGTTTCCTAATCATTTTATCTATGTCGTTAATATTTTTTGGACCCCTATCATATCTTCTTGTCAAGATAAAGAGAACTCACTTTATTTGTTTATATGTTTTTGTAAGGTTAAAGAAGCCCAATTCTGTTTTAAACTGAATCTGCTTGAGTGCAAAATGAGAGAATGAGCAGTATTATAAGTTAGTTGGCAAAAAAGCAACTATTACATTTATAGTATCTCATAACGATGAATGTGCCAAGCTAATATTTAAAAGAAAATTGCAAGCTGCAGATGAGTGGAGTAACTGCTGGTTCATTTCATTTCACCATTCCCCTTGATATCCAGGAGTCAACTCATACACAGATAATGCTTTCTATTGCTAAACCTCAAGGCTTTCGTTATCCAGATAGCAAACCAGTCTTTCCCCAGTTGTAAGTGTGTGTTGTGGTGTTAGGACTTAATAGGGTAATCTGTCCTCAAACTTCCCGTACCTTACCTGGGTGTTCTTGGTGTGCATACACTCATGTTTTGTTCCATGCCCAGTCACCCCAAGATATTACATAAAATGGTATCTTTGAAATATTGCATGTGCACTTAAAAGTATCACTGTGGTATGCAGAGCTATGAATGTAGAGCTGCACTCAGGAACAGAAAGACCCCTTCTGTTCTTGACAAGGTGGAAAATGCTTTAACAAACCACTGTAAGTGGCCACAGGTAGCTTGTGAGGACTCAGTCATTACATATAGGACTGTACAGACAAGTTAAGCTGATCTGTCTGATAGACCACCTATACTTGCTGGAAGCCAGATGTTGGAACATACTAATCACTGGAAAGGTAATAAGCTCATTTTTTATTCTTGTAGTAATAAGCTCATTTTTTATTCTTGTTATTAACTTATGTACTTATTGTTGGTGGTGTTTTTTTGTTTGTTTTTACTTTCATAGAACACCCATCTTTGAGAAAAGCACCTTTATTTACACATCAATAAAAGGGAAACTCAGTGAGTGACGGGCATCTTGTGTACAAATCCAGTCCAGTGTTCTGGATGTGTTGAGTTGGCTGCTTTTAATATAGCCCAGGGGCTGTCAGAGTATAATATTATGCTCTCAGCTTCCTTCTTGGCCTAAAATTGCCAAGTATACCATTATACAAAATAAAAGAGAGGCTGAGGAGCATGTCAACAAGATGGTCTTTGCAATATTCTTAAATAAAGCAATGGAAATGTAGACTGTTAAACACATCTTAAACTATGCTTTGAGTATCTAGGTATATGCAAGGTGGTCTTTACACTGTGGCTTAATGGCCAGACAAAGAGTCATGATGCAGACAGTAAGCCAAAAAAAACAGTGTAACCAGTTCCACTAAGTTGCATATTGCTCCCATCCTGGTGTAGGCAAAGAGAAACCATTGCAAGCCCATGTGGACTAGGTAGGGAAGCTGCAAACTCAGTTATCCATCTAAACTTCAACTGCAGGCTGTTTCCCACATACCGGGGCCAGCAGAACAAACTGCTTGGATTTGTCATCTGCCTCTGTTTGCTATCAGCCAGCCTGAAACCACTAATGAAAAGTGTTAAAATTAAACTGGCAGACTTTGCATAGAAATAAATGATGAAAGTTCACTTTGTCTGTTATGTCAACTTCATTGCCAAGGAAACATTTAGCTGACAGGAAGAACGAACTCTAGCAGACAATTCTGTAACTATTGCAGCTACATTCAAAGAAAAGGCACTGAGCGTGTCATTATTATTATGAGTTGTTTTTTATTTATTATTTTTTCTTTTTTTTCCAAGAGGTCTTTGTCTCTAATATACAACTACATAATAATGAAGATTAGATGTTATTAATGTCTTCCAAAGCTGGATTCATTGGACCAGACACCTGTATTATTATGTTAAGAATAATGAGCTATTATGGGGAAATTAAAAATACGTTGAAGCTTCTGATAGTTCCATGATGGTGATGATTATTTTTTTCTTCAGAGCGCTACAGAAGGTCATTGTCAAGGATGGTTTTTTTTTCGGGCAGATGAATGTATTTGGAATGAGGGCATATATAAAATGTGGGTCAGCCTCTTCATGATTGTTTTCATAACCACATAACTCCTCACACATGGTTTTGGAGTGAGAACTACTAATATTACCTGCCAAATAAGGCCTGTGAAAGTCTATACTCTTAAACACGCTAGATCACCTTTATGATCACAAATAAATTGCCATACGTAGAAAATGTTTGAAAAGCTTGAAATGATATTGTTATCAGTCTGAGGCAGTAGTAGAAATAATTTAGGAAAGAGAGTTATCTGTGACCCTCAAATTGTCCGACCAAACAGAATGTTCTGTTATTTGAAGCAGGCATTGGGCTTGGCACCCCAATTCTCATGTGATCCACAGGAACTTTTATTCCAAGACAGCAGCTTTAGGAAATCTGATTTTTTTTCCCCACAGACATTCTATAGGATAACATTACTGTGCTGACTCCTCCTCTTCCCTATGTTTTCAGGGTTAAATGGAATTTGAAAAATCACATTCCTAATTACCATGGAAAATGTCTTATTTTCCTGAGAGAATTAGACAAAAACTTTATAATAAACATATATTTCTTTATCTGTTAGGCAAAATATTAACAAATTGCTATTGCAAAAGTACAATGTAAGCTAATCCTAAAATATAAGGAAATATTATATATAAATTTATAAAAAATAGTGTATGATTTTCTAATGAAGGACTTTCACATGTCTATGTTCTCCAATCCAGAGACTAATTCATGCTTTACCTTGGCAATTCTTCACTTCAGAATGCTCAAATCATATGTTCTTGAGGCCTTATTTTTTTTTTTTAATCTATATTTAGACTTCATAAGAGGCTTGGGTTTCAAAAAATGCTGAGCAGCTAACACTGGTACCTGGCAACATCTACAGCTGAAATACCTGGTTGGGAAAAAGGTGAAAATAGAAAGATCAAAAAGAATGAGTTAAATTAAAAGAACAAGATTGATTTGTGCAGAATGTTTGGTTGTAGCAGACAAGTTTAAGTCTCTAGCACAAGTAAATGATGAACATTGCCCGATTTTGTTCACAGAATAATTAAATCTGTAACCTGTACTTTTATAATTAATGTTTTGCCGTAGGCTTAAATGAAAAAACCTAAGTCAGAAACCAGCAGACTTCAGTGGAGGGGAATCAGTCTGACCTAAAGTTGATATTTATGTCTGAGTTAATCTCATGGAGTCTCTTTGTAGTGAGAGGAGAGATATATTGCCTGCAGTGTTGAAACCATGCAATTTCAGATGAGGAGAACTGAAGTGATAACTAATTTCAAATAATAGCACCATTTGGGGCACAAATAAATCTCTTTCCTCAGCAGAGATGTCTGATTTGGGAATGGTTCAGTATTACACTCAGAAAAGGTGGTTACCAGTGCACCTTCTCCTATGGTGGGACAACAAACACTCTCCTATTAGTGTAAATTTGGTAAGACGCAAAAGAATTGCTCTCCTTACATTTTGAATGTGTTGGTGGTAATACTGTAAGACGTAAACACATTTTTACTTTCCCTTGCTATAAGAATAATACATAGCTCCTTTCTACTGATGCAGTTTGCGAACTGATGCAAAGTAGGAGGAATTGAGACAATCACTGTGTACTCAGAAAACTGAAGTTATGGAAGTAATATTGCATAGGATTGATGTTGCTAGTTTTACTCCAGCTAGCAGTTCTAGAAGCAGTAAAAATATTATGGCCTAAGCTTTGGAAAGATCTACCAGCTGCAGTGTATACCAATAGACAGTTCTCAGCTGGTTTGTGTTCTTAATGACCACTTGTGTTACTAACAGGGCTGGCCATGGTGGCTCCACAGGGGGAAAGTAATGGTTCCAGACTTGCTTGAGCGCAGGATGTGGTATAGCAGTTGTGGGACCAGTGTCTTAAGTCTAGCTGAGCTCCTTACAAACAGAAGGGAAAGTATGCTGGGACAGATGGCCACAGTCAGGCTGTGGCCCATCTATCATCCCTGCATTCAAGCCTCTCCAGCACCTCTGTGAGCTTTAATCCTGGAGACTGCCCTGCACAGCAGGTTCTGAGGCATCTCCATGCTGATGGCAAGACTCACTTCTGCCAAAGTGACATCATTCTCCAAGTGCCTCACTTCTTCCTCTATCTAAAGTAAACCAAACACATATATAGATATATTCATGGATAACTGCAGATGTATCCAGTAGATCATAGCATTTCATATGAGCAGATTTTAACAAAGTAAAAGATTTGTCTTTCTGTCACTTTTCCCATTTTTATGATCTCCAGGTTAACATTGCCTCAATTTAAAATATGATATATGCTTGGATCAAGTTTCCCTTTGAAGTCTACAGGCTTCTCAGAAAACATATTTGCTTCTCAGATCTGAGAATTTTTAATGACTTTTTCCTTCTACTCATCACTTTGCCAATTAAAATTCTAAAATCCCAGTTCTGTTATCATCTGAGCAAGAAAAAAAAATAGAGACAATTTTATCATGATTTTTTTTAATGCGTATGCTTAAACAAGTAAAATAACAATGAACACATAACATTCCCAAATAAATATGCAATACTATGACACTTCATCTTTAAAAAAAATCTAAAGGTCGTATGGATGTGTTAAGCAGGATAGGAGTAATAACCTGTTTTTGATTGCTTTAGTGTGAATCAAATTAGAGGATAATATAATTGCTCTCAGTAGTTTATCTGAAACTGGGTAAAAAATTATCTCTGCAGAGAGCCAACACAACCTTTATATATAAATTAAATTCTACATCCTCCTATTCTGGCGATTTCAGTGATCTGTAGGACCCTTGCAGATTTCTGCCCCATGGCAGGTTACATCTATTGTGAATATCGACAGCATGACTTTGACCTTCCTCCTACGTATTTTTCTTTATAGTAGGATACACAAGACATTAGGGGAAATTGAGAAAAAAAGAGTATCCCTTCAGTACAAAAGCAGTCACAGTGTTAACATGCCATCATTTTAGCTGAGAGGCTTAAAGTCAAAATCTACATTTGTTGTTGTCAAAGGCAAGGATTTGATTTTAACAGGAATTCAATCACAATTAAAGCCCTTTTATTTTTATCCTCACCCACCCAGTAGGTGGATTTTATCCTCTACCGACCAGTGGTAGAAAGTTGTCCATTCCTTCCACATGAATGACCCTCACGGACAGGACAGTGGAAGAAGCTGAAAAATATGTGATGCATGCTCTTATACATATCTTGCATGTATCCAAACCTTTGGTCCCAGCATACATTCTCACAGCCTTCAGAAAGGAGTAAGCTTATTGTTCCCACAGCAACAACTAAAAACAGAAAAAAAGAGAAGACAGTAAAGATTAGTAATAGATAAGATTGCTACAGTATTAGCAGCATTGAGACTACTGGGAAAATAGAGTAAATGTTATTTAGCAACCTCATCATTTTTGTAGTGTTACAAGAATAACCATTGTCTTTTCAAACACTTTTACTGGTGAGAACTTGATGAATGAAATTGATTTATGAATATTTTTTTTCTAGCAAATTGCAAAATTTCGATGTAGTTTTAAGGTGATTATTTTAAAAAAATAGTATCTAAAGATACTAATGAACACACGCAAAATACAGCTTCAGTCTGCTAACTGGTATTGCTTCATTACTGTCTGCATGTAAATGTCATCTGACAAAAGTATAAAAATGCAGTACCTGCATGCTGAAGAAGTTAGATGCAGGAGACAGATGGAAATTAATCCCAGGAGATACAGGTTCAGTGTAAGTGTAGATGTTATTAATATTTTAGGTTCACTGTCACGGCAGAGTTTCCTCAAAGCATGAAATAAAGCCCTAAATTTTGTATTTGTAGAAAAAACACTCACATATTACACCTTTCTGGGGAACACTATGCTCTTGTGCCCTCCTTACCTCCCCAAGGATCATTCCCAGCTGCTTGATTTTTCCATTTTTGGAGAAGTTGGTATTGATTCATGAGTCGGAATAATTTGTGAAGTAATTAATTCTACCCATTTCATACTATTTACGAGACAGTTGCAGAATGTAAATATGTATAGGGGCGGCTCTGAAAGTAATGCCTCCTATTTTATGTTGGCCCATGATATCAAAGGTGGATGTTGGTAGTATGGCAGTAGAGGTTGAACCTTCCCACCAATATTCAGAGACATGTTGTTGCCGTATTCCAGATGGCAGCAGAGGGACAGTCTGACCAAATGGCGTCTGACATGGAAGTGCAGATGAAGCAGAGATGTGTCATTGAATTCCTCCATGCAGAAAAAATGGCACCCACTGACTTTTATCAATGTTTTCTGAAGATTTATGAAAACCAAACAATGACTGTTAACACAGTGAGGCATTAGGTGCTGCATTTCAGCAGTGGCAGCAGCAATGGGTCACCTGTGCTAGTGCAGATTTTTACATGCGCAGCATGCAGGCTCTTGTTCATGGCTGGTGAAAATTCATAGCTAATGCAACAGCTAATGTTGAAAAACTGTTTTGTAGCTGATAATTCACTCTATCAAATAGTGCATTTTTGCTTTTTGTATCTGTCGAAGTTTCCATGGAAATAAATAGAGGGCATTACTTTCAGAGCAACCTGCGTAGACTATAGGTAATAAAGCAGAAATTCTTAACGTCTGCATGTCCTGCCTTTTAAAGGAGAGGCTGATCTGTATGTTAAAAGAATGTGAGCTCCATTCAGAGATGTTATTGATCAGGCTCCTGACTATATTATGCCCACAATTTGCAGAACCAGTATAATACTGCCTGAAAGAAAATACATAACTCACATGTCCTTAACAAATCTCAGCAGCAATCACTGAGTCACTAAGGCAGTCCTGCCTATAGGAATAGTCCCTTGCCAAATTACAAACAAGCATGTTTAAATTTCATACTAATCTCTTGGTCTGCTTAGAATAGAATATTTTTAAAAGAAATACACACATGACGGTGTAGGCATACTAAATTATGCCCAGAGGACATGCTTTGTGTATAATAAACTGCTTGTTTCTAAATTACTTATATCAGTAAATCAATTTGCAAATAATTTGGTAAAAGTATTAGTATTTATAAGAAAGTGAAAGTAATACATTTGTATATCACTCACTTTTATCACAGTGGAAAAACGGCTGTGTAGATATTGAAAATGGTTGTTGAAAATACACTGTGTACACCAAATGAGTACATTAAATACATATAGAAATTGAATACACTGTGTAATATGTATTTAAAAAACAAACAAACAAAAATTTCACTCTTCTCAAAGATACCACATCATCTCAGCTCTTCCTTTCCACAAAAAATTCTTCCCCGTATATCCATAAAACTACTGATTTTCAATGTCTGATGCAAGTTGAAGATAACATCAAGCAATGGCATATGATTTTTTAGGCTGGGAAACATACCATTTTTATTTGGGTAAGAGTATGCCTATGATTTATATTTAGGATCGTGTGTACTTTCTATATAGCATGCATATACTGTGTTTATGTAAGTGCATACATAATGTATATGCTGTATTGCAATAAGGTCACAGAGAAAAAGAATCTTATCACTGACTGTTGAAATACCACATTCAAAATTCTGTACTGTCTGGAAATAATAACAAAGATATATAACTAACTTCAATCTTTCTGTATGCTACACACTGTAAGAATCTCATTCAGGATTCTGCAGCTTTTCATCAAGTTTGGATTAGCAGCTTTTGTTTAGTGAGTCAATGGTATGAATGAAGAGAATAATGGAAATGCAAAGTTTACGTACTTCAGACAAGTTCGTGGGCAGCACATGTAATATTTTCTGATGAACTACAAAGTTGATTTGGGGGAACTGCCATGTTCATAACAGATTCGTAACGGAAGTACAGATGAACATTTCAGATTCGTATGGATTTAATCTGAAATCTTCTATCTGCATCGTGTGAAAAAGGAAGTAGAATAATCTTTGTAAAAATAACCAAAATAGTGTTTGTCCTTGTATGAAATACTTTGATAGTTTTCCAATTCGTTTCTCATTTGAAATTCAGCTTCCAGATTCTTTCTGTATTTCTCTGGATATGGAAGTCTTCAAAATTTAGGTTACGTGGCATTTAAACCACTGATAACTCTTGAGCTCACAATGCATTGTATCAGTTACCGTCACATGCCAAGAACCAAGTGACAAACCCTGGGGTGTCATTTAGTGCTACATGAAAAAGATGGCCGAGAGATGAATCTAAGGGTTGCTAAGCCATTAGGGCATTACTTTTCTAAATTAAGCTCATATACCAATTAAAATAGGAAATAATGTCTCCAGAACTCGTATTTATTTATAGCTTGCTGTGGACAAACATATTAGCTTTTTTTTTCCTCTGTAGACATGAAAAATAGTGTGCATATTAGCTGCAGAAAAAGGTTTCTCCATACACCATACTCCACAGTGTTGGCTGTTGAATATTTGATATATTAATACATATTTATATTCTCAAGTTTGGGCAGTGATTGTAAAGTCAGGCAGATTTAGTACCTAAAATAGTTTATAGCCTCAGAGAAAAGTGTCAGTATAAAAATAATCATTTTGCCTTAGTTCCTTACACACAGTATTTTTTTTTCCTTGTGAAATCAAACCTGAGATAAAATAAGAAAAACAATCACAATCTGTTTGAGCCTATTCCCTGTCTATTCTAAATCCCTATACTAATAACATGAGAACAGAGATGCAGACATTTTATACTTATGAAATATATTTTGAAATATTTCTCTACTGCACTGTAGATAAATACAACAATATGTAACTGAGACTATCACAATGAATATTCACCACTGTATATCCTGAAGTGGCAACTTCTAGTTTAAAAGCCATCATAGCTGTATGTAGTTTAACTCTGTTACTCATGACTTTTTAAAGTTTTTGAGACAATGCTTCATTTTAACAAGTAGACTGAAGTATATATTTTTACTTGGATAGTGTAAATAGATATACAGAATCATTTGTGACTCTCTCTTTCAATGGCAGGGACCGGAAATGTTTAAAAAAGATACCCAATGCCAATACAGTAACAAAGTTAGGCAGAGCTGGTATGAATATTCTCTTGCCTGTACACTTCATCTTTCTCTGAGCACTGACCAAGGAACTCTGTCTGTTATCTACCTCGCAGTCACTAGTACACTTCCATACAGTCTGGAGAGAAAGAAGGAGCACTCTCAGTGGTAACAGTAACACTGTGGTGCTCAAGGCAAGTCTGCTCTCAAAATCAAAGGGAGTCTGAGTAATTATTGCTGAAGTGTAAAAATCTGATTATATGCAAGAGACAAAGGATAGAAAATACGGCAGTAGTGAGTCTTACCTGCAGTGGTCTCATGCAACACATCTTGAACTGGTTTAAACCTCAGTTTCAACTGCACTGAGTTATTTGGGTCAGTTTAAACTCAGGATGCCCTGGAGACAATCAGGACTCTTGATGGAAATTATTATGAATAATGGGTCTATTTGACTATAAGTAGAAAATATGTTCCCTGTTAAATTACTCTGTCACCACAGGCAAGAATATTATTCTCCCAGCATATTCGTGTGACCTTCTTCCTTTCCTTCTTATGTGCTTCCTCCAAGGGCTGCTCTGTCTCTGGTTTACCTCATTTTATAGCTCCCCTGCTGTCTACAAGTTGCATTACAGAAGATGGAAATTATCACAGTCCCTTTTTCCCTTTTGGATTTAGGCTTTAACTAAGCTGGGGGAGCGGAGGGGGAGTGGCAAGCAGATGCTGAATATTCATTATTTTATTCTTTCATAATCACCCCACCCAAAAGATGTTATGAAGAAAGATAAATGGCCACCCCTTGAGTAACACCTGTTCTCTGACATAGTCCCATTATCACTTAGAAGTAATTTGGAGGTGCTTTGCCGTACAAACATTACATATGATCCTGGAAGGAACATATGCCAGTAGATTACAGTGTGTTTTATTTATTTCCCTTTCACTATGTAATTCAAGGAACCTCAAGGTCAGCATGGAAAAAGATACAGGAATTCCTGGAGCTCTATTTAAGGACACAGTGGTGACTAAGAACCAAAGGATGTATTGATTGTTCATGCATTCACTAGCACAATTAGAGAGATGAAGTAGACTCTTCCAAGGCTGTTTTATTGTGTGGTTTTATGAAATTTTAGAATTGTTATAAGTAAGTTCACCTCCCAGTCCCTCACATTCAATAGTAGAGTTGAATACCACATGTAAAACATTCTTTAATTTATTGATATTGACCAGCCTAACCTTGTGGAAGAATCAAATATTATCAATTTGAAACCATATAAAAATGGTTCAATGAATACTGTGTGCAACTTGTTTGTTTAATTATTAATACAAAGTCTAAGACTTGTTAATATTCTTAATTATGATGATAGAAACCAAGGTCGAGTAGGAAATTAGCTTTTCGACACATATGAGGAGCAAAAAGAAGTTCAATCTTACACATGTAATTTAATGCCACACAAAGAAATAATTCGTTCTAATAAACTTGTGTTGAAACTCTATCTTTCATAAAATGCAGAAAAAAAATTGTGAGCTTTGTCATAATATAATGGTTATTGCACAGTAACATCTTCGTCCTTCATGTCTTTTCATCTTAAGTTATCATTATTAAGTGATTTTAATTATTTCATTATGAGTGAATGAAAACCTTTACAGAGTTGTTCCTGTGTATCACTTATAATTCTGAGGTTAACTACAGAAGCTGTGGATTATTCATATGAGATGTCAAGATCAGTTTTGGCTGTATATAGAAGGGCAAATTCATGTATCAAAAACATTCCTGTCAGAGACAGTCAAGCTCCTCAAACCTATTATAGCAGTGCACTGAAAATCTTCTTTGCTATATAAAGAACTGCATCCAAAATGTATAGATAGTTGAGAAAGTACTTAATCTGAAAACCACGTAATTATAAATGATAGGATAAACTCTTCTCATTTCTGAATGCATATTATGTCATATTAATTTTTGAAAGATGTGACTTTTTTTTCTGCACAGTTATTCTGATAGAAGCATAAGCATTTAGTTTTCGTATTTCTGGATTAAGAATCAGAAAGACATGAAAAAAATGTCAACTAAGAACAGAGTTTTAGCTACGACTGTTTCCATGCTTTCAATCAAACATTTATTTTACAAACATCAGCATGGCTCCATATATCATGAAGACATCTACTGTCAAGTGTTTCTCCTTTCATATGTACCTGGAAGAAAGTTTATTTCTTCATGTCAGCAAGAGAAAATACTTGAAAAATTGAAATGCTGTCAACTATGTCTTCAAAGTTCTGTAAATTGATACATATATGTATTTCCTAAATCCAAGGTTTATCATTATTATTATAATAGTTCTTAGGATTCCAGTGCTAGCAGTGGAATAACTATCTACCTCCAAAGAGTGTACAGAACGTAGAATAAATGTTGAATATTTTCTCATCCTAATATACAGCTCTCTACTAGACCACAGAATGGGCTACTTCACTATTACTTTTTCACCACCTGTAATGGTATTTCAACACGAAACTACCTACTATGGGTAGGACCCCTTTCGCTTATGTTCAGCCTTCTAAAAGTTCAGCATAAGATGGTTATCTAGAAAAATTGTTATGTCAGTCAGACAGGCAAACACTTCTGAGGAATGATTCCCCCTGTCCCTAGGTGATGAAAATGAGCAACACCCTGGATGTGAACAATCTCCACATAACCAGAATCTTTCTTCTGATGTAGAACAGTTTTTTTTCCAAAGTCTCATTATATTACAGGTTGGCTACAGACAGAATCTGTACAAAAGACTCATAGAATGATATGCTGAAGACATAATGAATAAAAATAGACAAAATGAATACCATAGAGGTCAAACTCTGAAACTTTTATAGAAATAGCTGCACTGACTTTAATTTGTCTATGGTAAATCTTGTAACACTTCTAATTCTTTCAATAGCCTACAATAAAAATTAAATGTGGAGTTTTGGAAGGGAAGAACTGAACTGTGAACTGAGTCTATGACACGAGTCTGACATTTTATTGTTTAGATCTACATAAATCAAAAAGATGTAATAGTTAAGAATTTGCAAATATAAGATGATTACACAATGAAACAAATAAGGACATTCTGTTTAGAGAAGGATAGCAAGACATCTGTATTTTCCTCATTGGGATTTCAGTTCAGAAGTGGACAACATGTACAAACAATCAGCAGGGGCCTGACTGCAAGCAATGACTAAGTTCCCTGAAGGGTTTGTCCCACATAGGTAGTCCTCAGTTTATAAATTTAACTATGCACAGCAGGGATATTTGCCTTTTGGAACTATATCTTGATGCAGGCATTTTCACTTAGGCTAATTACACCATAAAGCTATGTCTAAAATTGTACGCAAGACTAGATGCCAGCTGTGGCACTTGCATGCTAACTATGTGCATCAGTTAAATAAATGAACATACTTCTGGTATCCATAAGAGTATCATATGCAATACGTAACAACAATAAAAATTAACAATTAAAAAAAATAAAGAAGAATGTTACCTTTGCTGCCACTTTACCTTCATGATTTGTTGTTAAATATCAGTGAGTAAAATTCAAATACAGTGGAAATGTCTTTCAAATGAAGAGTCCTCCACTTGTGTTATTTCTTTTACTTTGCTTACAGTTTCAAAGATTGTTTCTCTTTCTTCTCTCCATAGGAAATGATCTGTTTCTAGTTGCAGTGCACGAACTGGGACATGCTCTGGGCTTGGAGCACTCTAATGATCCCACAGCAATTATGGCTCCATTTTATCAGTATATGGAAACTGACAACTTCAAACTACCTAATGATGATTTACAGGGCATCCAGAAGATATATGGTATGTCATGTTTTAATAAGGAAACTTAACATTTTCAGTTAAGAATGTGTTTGGGAACCTCTTGTTCACACCATCTCTAAAAAAAAAATCGTTGGGGCTGACTCTGCCACTTGCTATCCCAAAAGCCTTCTTTCTGTGAAGGCCAAAGATTATGGTGAAGCTCTTTTACTTGGTTTCTCGCTGTTCACAATTTGCATTCAAATTTGCACTCAGTTGGAATGGTAATCTTAAACGTTCTAAAAGTCCATAAAGAAAATATCTGCAAAAGGATCCTGATCTTTTAAAATATTAAGACATGCAAGCTTTAACCATAGTGAGCTTATTTCCATAGTACTCAAAACTAATATAGCAGTATGAATTGACTACTTAGTTATCAAATTATCAATTATAATATTAAACAGTTCCCTGAATAGATCAATTTTGAGGTCCCAGAACACCCTTCCTTGTAATAAGTATAGAAATAAATTCTGCATGAACTTGAGAAGGCAGAGTAACTGAAAATTGTAAACCAAGTCAAACCAAAGCAATAACTTTATTCCGGTTATGGGCTGAATCTAAGATTAATTCCTGCATTATTGTTTCTTACATTTCCAAAGCCATAACTTTGTTCCTGATTGTAAAGACTCTGATTCATTTGTTAAAGAGTTAGAGGGGTATTTTTGTTGTTTGATTTGTTTGTTTTAATATACATTTTCCTACAATGAAAAGAATTGTTCTATCTACATTGAGATATCTGTATAGCCTATTCATGCCATGCATCCAATATGTATAATTTGGACCTACTTTGTTTAATATTCCTCAATTCATTTTGCATCATATTTAATTTTGTGCTCGCAGTTATTTTCAATTTAGAAGCTAAACTGAATATTATTAGGGCCATTCCATGCTATCTTTTCAGCTACAAAGGACACCTATGTTGGTGAAGAATAAGTATACTGCTAATTAGAACTTTCCTGCCACTATTTTATATTAGCAAGCTTTTTAAATATCACATTAGCAAGCACTGATACATGTTTTCATAAAGCTTAAATGGTAGTTTCAAAATGATTGGCTTACTAAGTTTTTTGTTGTTTTTTTTCCTGTGTGATTATCTAAAAAGAAGGTTGTTTCTCATGACCTCATAAGATGGTAGTCTAGACTTAAAGGCTAGACAACAATACTTTGCCAAAAACTAACCACTAAGCTCTAACAGCTGTGGGCTATACATTAGGAGAAGTGTGTTAACCCTGGGAAGTAACATCACTAGCAAATAGCATATTAAAACTTTGGGGTTACAATCTTTCCAACATGTGCTACTGCACACTGATTCCTTTGCTCCCTTTAAAATCAAAAGAAGATTGAGAATCATATGCAGCAATAAAAATGTCATGCCTATTAAAATAATTACTTTGATCTGCAATATTCCACAAAACACCATTATTAACTGTAAATTATAAATGCCACAAACTTTAAAACTGTGAATGAAATAAATGCCTTATTAAAGTGTATGACAACCATTCGGGGAGTTTACCATCTCCTTATATAGTCAATATTTTTCTCTAAAAACTATACCTATTGTGAATAAATATCAGAAATTCAAAGGACGTTTATGCAGTTTTAGGGTTCTCTTACTGTTCAAATGCCTTTCTGAACCTGGTTGTCATGCAAATTATGTTTATATTTTAAAATTGTGTATTTAAATAATTTGAAGACAGAACTAAGTAGAATGAGCCAAATTAGCATGTTCACCTTGTTTCCAGAAATATCACTGATCCAATGGAAACTTCCTAACTCTTTATATAGACAACATGAGTAAATGTAGTAATACATTTAGAAAGGGGAAGACATTGAAATGAAAGTAAAGCAGTACGCCATTAGGATTATAAAAAGCATCTGGCTACAAAGGCCATTTGACTTTCAAACAGAGAAATTGTGAGTGGGATAGTTATTTTATCTGCCATCAATCCCTGTATATTATGAACAAAAATATGTTTCCAAGAAGAAAAATGTTTTTAAAATACTATGCAGTTAGGTTTTCATTTTAGTTATTCCTTTTCAATCAATTTATCCTCAGAAATTCTTTCAGTTGCTGGGTATCTAGCTTTGTTAAAATCACTGACAAATACAAATATAAAATTAGACATAAACAATTAATTTAATTTTGAAGAAAATTTGTGAATTAGGGTATTTGTTTATGTGGATGCCTATGATTTGAAGTCCAGTTTCAAGAACATAGCAAAGAGTATTGTGGAAAGCTAGGAATATATCTTGAAAAAGATTTTAATATGCCTACAGATTGGGTCAGCAGTAATTACATAGGCATATACAGGCATATGTGAGTTGATAGGTAGAAGATAAAAAAATGGATTGAAATCCCATTGGTTAACGATTATTTGATTAGGAAAGGGGTTTTTTTGGTTCAATATTTCATGAAATAGAGAATGATTTGGTCTTAAAAATTCTTATTCAGTTGGTACATGCAATGAATTCTTATCTGAAATGATGTTGGAATGTGCATCCTTTGCACATTTTTGGAAGGACGATACTGAATAGTGAAAAATAATTATTTTCTTCATTAATGCTTTGGTTCTGTAGTACACCTTCATTATACCCTTTAACAGCATGGGAGAGGTTGGTCACTTTTTTCATTTCCCTTCCACTGCACTGAAGGTTTTATATTACTTAGGTTTTTGGTTTGTTTTGCTTTTTTTTCTATTTCTTCTTGGAATGTCACTGATAGGCGTATAAATTACATCTTGCTGCCATTTTTAAAGGTCCACCTGACAGGATCCCACCACCAACAAGACCTCTGCCAACAGTGCCACCACATCGTTCTATCCCTCCAGCAGACCCACGGAAAAATGACAGACAACCTAAGCCTCCCCGGCCACCCACTGGTGACAAACCTTCCTACCCTGGGGCCAAACCTAACATCTGCGATGGGAACTTCAACACTTTGGCTATTCTTCGCCGGGAAATGTTTGTTTTCAAGGTAGGAGGCAGTGAATTTTTCAGTGTTACATCAAGTGTCTACATTTCTACATTTTTTTTTAAAGCAAACTCTCATTCACCATGACTCCACTTTCCCAGCCCTCTCACAGTTAGAAAGTTTGAGAAAGAAATTAAAAAGTAAATATACACATGGCTTAAACGTCTGGCAGGCGGCTGCTGTAATGTTCTAAATGGGGAAAATACCCATGTCAGCAGAAACTGTAATGCTTCAAAATGTAAAGGTAAATAAATGCTGCATGTTATGAAGAGATAAAAAAGCATAACTCAGCTCATAAGTAGGAGGTGGTTAGAATGACTCTGTTGGGAAAACAGCCAAGTCCAGACATACAGTGGATATTGTATGTCTTTAATTCTGTTTTGTTTTTGTTTTGCCTGGAGATAAAATTCTAACTTTACAATTAGGTCAGTCATTTAAAAAGGAGGTACCTAAGTAAAGTCTTTGTCACAAAAGTACAAAAATTTTACTGCACTTGTATCATTGTCTATTTCCATTCATATTCTAGCTGTAAGCTGATAAATATAGTGTGTGCAACAAACTGAACTAAACAAACTGAACTGAAAAGCAATCTTTCGATAGAAGGTCTTTGCTAAGGCTCATGAACATCAAAGCTATCTCAGGAGAATGATCTACAATATAGTTTCCAGAAAGCATTCAATGTTGAAGAATAATTACAGAATCCTTATTATTCAGTGTCTTAAAACAACTTGCTGACAGGTATTGCTGTACAAATGTTCTGTGGACATGCAACAGTATAATCTATTATTTTGAATTATTTGTGTGGAAAATGTGTTTAAGCAATAGGAAGTGTAGGACCTTTGTTTTGTAAATCTGTGACATGATTCAACATGAATTGATTGCAGTTTTTTCTTCTACAATAGTACAAGCACATACGAATTTGTCCTAAAACAGGAAGCTCCAAGTCCAATGGTTTTTATTGATCTTTCTGATGGGGATCCATTTCCCCCAAAATATATTTTCTTTTTATGTACATTGTTGCTCCAGATAAATCTCTTTATCAGTACTACCTGGGCTTTTACTGTCTTTAGCATACCTCAAAAACATATTTATTGATAGCCTCACGTGAATTCATTCAAACTTATTCAGCTACCTTCACAACTCAGTGAGCAGGAATATTTTTTTTTTCCCGTGAAGATCTAAGTATTTTTCCATCCCTGGGAGTGTCACCTCTTTTCATGTGGATAGATATTGTATCTTCAAACTCTAGGAGGTCCTGAACCGTCAGTCTTTTTATGACTAAAACTCAAAGGTTAAGAAAGAATCTAATTTTCTAACTTGACATTAAACAGGATATTAAACTACCTACTTCAATATCATATCATCCACCTCAAGAGCAATAGAAAACAGTGCCATTTATTTTAGACATAAATAGATAAATAGTGAAATGCTATGCCACAAACACAAAATTTCCTGTCTAGCCAAGTCTGTATTCCTGGAAAAATATATTGACCTTCATTACTGATCACTCTTTGCTATTCTGATTGAAAAGACTGTATTTTTTTCAAAAAGTGTTAGCTACTTATTGTCCTGACACTATATATTTACTGTATCAGTTATATGCTTACTAGTGTACAAACTGCCTTTATGTTCTACAGCTAAAACTCCATTCAAGATCCAAACCCAAATGAGGAAACACGGAGAAATATTATTAGAAAGAAACAACCAGTGTCAAAGTGTGTACAAGTTTTATGTTTAGAGACTGACTCCAAAGTAAGGTTTCTGCTTTCTTAAGAGTAAGGTGTTGGAAAGGAAAGAAAAAGGTAAAACTTGTCCAGATTAATTTTTTTTTAAGGGTCCTGCGGTCCCTTAAAAAAAATATTGAGAGTATCTGGTAGCATAGAAAGACATAACTTGGGTTAGTATGCTAAGCAATAGGATTTAGTTAAGTATGAAAATCCTGACTTTGTAGTCTGAGTGTCTTTGAATGCTTGCATTAGTAGGCTTTAACTTTCTGGCTCAGAAAATACTTTTCTAAGGAAGATTTTGGTCTACTATATCAGTTACCTTTGTGGATTTATTTTTGTTTCAGTTCTTTTTTTGGTGTTATGGTGTTTCGGTTTATCTGGTAGGATGTTGGTTTGTTGTTGTTGTTTGTTTGTTTGTATGTTTTGCATGGGAAGGAGCATAGAAGGAGCAGGAAAGGGAAGAAATTGGAAAAGTCAGAGGTTGTTCTTATTTTTCTGCTTTACTTGCAGACATCAGGGAGAGGGAGAGCAGGTTACAAGTGAAAGCTAAGCACATCAGGCTGTAGCAGAAGGACAGAAATTCATTTTCAAAAGGTGTAAACTGAAATAAGGAATGAATTCAGGGAAAGCATCCAGCAATGGAGAAAGTGAAGCTGGGAGTTCTTTGTTCTAACAAAACAGAAAAGATCAACCTCATTGGTCTTGCCCCTTAGTGCTCGTATAAAGAAGGCCTGGGAAGACAGGAGAGATGGGCTGAGAGCTAGGTACAGAGAGGTGGAGAAGAAGTGGGGATTGATGGTAGTACTGTACCAGGTGGAAACAATTAAAGAAGAGTTATGACCTCCAGTGGAAGAATTATTGCAGGATAGTTCCCACATGAGTTCAAATTAATAAAGTTGGAGGCTAATCAAATTGTATCCTTTGCTTTCTTCCTGTTTATCCACAGGTTTGCTATGACTGTGTAGTGGCAAATTTTACTGCCTTCTGAATGGTATGTGTGCTTCGTATAAATTTCAAAATGAAAATAGCAAACATTTTTATCTCATGGGCCAGTCTCAAGATCAGGTGCTCAATTTGTTTAAATAAGCCTTGAAATTGCTTGGGAGCTTAGCCACAGAGTTGAAGAATGCAAGCCCTCTGAATAATTAAATTCTAATTTAAACAAAAAACTCAAGCACAGAAGATAACACTTAGAGATACACTGTGGATTTTTGTAATAGATGACAAATAATATTAATTTCTAGAAGACTGCTTTTCTTTACTGTTGAGCTGTTAGGTATACTTAAGTGTATTGAAATATTAGAGGCAATTGGTGTATTCAGTCAAATCAATGAACTCTGTGGGTTTAAGAATATCTGATATTCTCGAATGTAAGCAGAGTAAAACTGAATAACAGTAAAATTGAAGGGAAAATGAAATTTACAGTCATCCTTCTCTTTTTATTTTTTTTGCCATTGCTTTGACAAAGTGGCAATGCTAGCAACACTTGATAAAATTTGTGTGGTTTTAGAGAAATGAAATAATTCAAAATTGTTCTTCATGTAACATTACTGGTAAATATAATAGTAAAGCAATCAACTTGTTAAAAATTCCCCTAGCATCAGCAAATAAAACTAGAATTTTACAGATCAACTACATTGGTAGAAATGATTGGATCTTAAGGAAAGATTATTTTTTCATCAAGTATATATGGAGGACTGCCAAATATTTTGCCCCAAAATGACTTTTTTTCCTGAATTCTTTAAATTAGATGCTCTAAAAATGTCTGTGCTAGCAGTAAGGCATGAGAATACAATATGCTAAAATCCAAAAATATTAGTTTAAGTCCATGTATTTTAAGTATTGGCTTCATCTGACTTAAGTGATCAAAATGCATAAAGATTGTCTTAATTTAATGTAGTTTTTTTAAATTATTGTTATTATTTAAAATGTGCTTGAACTGGCAAAAGCTGCCATCAGGACAAGAATTTCTATGCCAAAATTCACCAGTGCCAAGTTTTTATCTTGAGATTCCATTTAGCTTCTGTATTTGTGCTGAATTCAATTAGTATTAGCTATCACTCTCATTTCCAGTCTTTCCTTCTCCGGCAGTTTTCTCCCTGTGTTTAGTTAGATCTCTCCTGGGTCATAGAAAATGGCTGAAAAAATGGAGAAAAACAAATTGGGAAAGTTGTGCGAAGTGGTACGACATTGCCTGTATGCCTGTCTTTAATGGAAAAAACTTCTCAGCCATTGTATGTAGCAATATGTGGTATCTGACAATCCTGTCTTCTGCTTGAAGTCTCCTGAAAGTACCACTAGAGTTACTGCTTTATGAAAGAAACCCCATTGTTTAAGGACACCAGAATAGACCCATTAGTGCAGATGTTTACAACATATACTTCCAGTTTCTGCCTCTGTTTTGTGCTTTTCCAGTCTTCTGTAGAAAGAAGAAGAAAGAAAGAATTATGAAAATTATCTTGGATGTACTATCAATAAAGGTACTTACATTAACAACTTCTGAACACTTTATAGAGTTTTTAAAAAGTTTCCAAAGATCCAGTGGTTGCACAGAAAGTATTATCTCTCAAAGGAGATGGGCAGAGTCACACTGGTTGTTTATTCTGTTGTTTCTGAGGTGTGCATAGCTTGTGTTTGACTCTACATGCTGATTGTTCCTTGGCAACAAAATTATCTCTAATTCTGCTTCAACCATTTGTGTAACTGCTGTTAACACTGTTTTCCTTTATGCTTCTTTTAAGTTTACATTGATTTTAACAAAATCCTTCAATGTAACAAAATCCTACATATGTACAAAACCAAGCACCAGATGTGGCAAACAAGCAAATTAGAGAGACAAGTTATGTCTGATGAAGAATTTTGCTTCATGGAAGACACTGCGTTCATACTTTCTACTTTGTTTAATGCTAACTCCTTAAGAAACAAATTAATGGTTCCTATATAATCCATAATGTTTTCAGTATTCATGTTGGAAGAGTTAACTCATTCCTTCAAGAATAGCATCTTTAACAACTGCCATATACTAGGGTGTTCGTTGAAATGTAAAGGGTAGGAGAAAGAAGCTTGTCCATCAGAGGAAGAACATTTACAGCTCAGAGAAATGTCTTCTCAAATGTTAGTGTTACAGATGGTAGAATAACGAAACAATTTTTAGGAAGGGCTCAACAGGCTGTGTTTTGCTATTTTACAGTAATTTCTCCACAACTTGCAGAAATTTGTTTTTCAACTCTTCATTTGCTAAGAACCACTGTAAAAACATTTCTGAAGTGCCAAACAAGCAAAGCCAATTAGGCTGTCATTACCTCTTGGCATTAGTTTAGGCAGCAGTTTTTCATATATAACAGTACAGATGCCATTCAATATCCCTTTCAGAATTTGTATTTATATAGAGTATGCTGTTAAACGCAAAAGGAAAAACAACAATAACAAAAAACCCTGTTTCTTGTTATGTGGTAAACACAAGAGGATTTTTTAAAGCATTTTAGCATTGACTACTTAATCATAACTGGTGATCTAATTAAAAAAAATCTGAGAAAGAGGGAACGTAGAAACAGACAAGCAGACACGATACGAGACCTGACTTCACAGTATTTGAAAAGATATTTTTTCAAAGCTGTCCTAGACTGTTTATGTAGCTGTTTTTCATCACGTGATGCTGTGGATGTCTGGTCTGTCAGCTGCAGCCTGGGAAAGTTTAGCAGAGGATGCTGTGGAAGTAAAGACTTTGGGATCTGAGAGGGCAAAAAACTTGACATCTCAGCTGTAAAAGATTAGGAGTGGGAAGTCAGAAATAGTTAAGGCTACAGAGCGTAGACTCCTTTCTCCATGCTTTTCAAATCATTATATTAGGAAGGACAGTCTCGTGGGAGGAGGGACAGCTTTATTCAGATAAGTCAGATTCCGTGTTGAAAAGGAGGGAGAAAAGCAATGAATATTCAGTAGGTGCTTCAGTGAATTACAGTAGATGAAGCCCATTGGATGAATGCTCTATGGCACAATGCAAACTGTGGAACATCAAGAAGGACAAAAGCACAGAAATGCCAAAATACTAAAAAGTAATAATTTATGTATTTTTGATATATGGATACTTTAACTGGCTGATGGTAAAATATTTTCCAAATGTTATTTAAACCTTTCAGTGTCCCCCTCTTTCATATAAACTCCCTTCAAGTACTGGACAGCCTCAACAAGGTCTCTCTAGAGCCCTCTCCAAGCTAAACAAGCCCAACTGCCTCAACCTTTCTTCATAGGAGAGGCGCTCCAGCCCTTCACGGCCTAGAACAGTACCATTAAACCCCACCCCTCCCACTCACCTTTGAAAATAATTGTCTTGGTCACAGTTCCTCTAAAAGATGGGAACCCAGTCATAGCAACACTTAGTATCCAGAACTTACTAACCTACATGCATATCATTGCACATAAAAATATTATCTATAGAAAGGTATTACAATCATATATTATTACGGATTTATTTACAAGAGTGCCAGTGTAATGTATTTTTATGTTACTGAAACTCATAAACAACTTGAACTGATTAACAATCAGTTACAGTAACAGTCTGTACTATCTGGCTAATAATACTCATATTATTCATGTACTGACCTAGTGCAAAGTATAACCTTAGAAGGGTGCATGACTCAGTGTCTTCAACAGGGCTTTCGATTTGTCAGACGGAAGAGTATTATTTTTTCCAATAAGGCTTTGTTTTCATTGGCAAACGATGTGGTGTAAAAGGATTTGATCAGCATCAAAGCAGATGGTACTGAGCTCCTCTCATGTCTGTCATATGTGCTTTGCTTTTAATTAGATACAGTCTGTCCTCTGAGGCCAAACAGTTCCATTACAAATGTGGTTCAGATTTTTCTGAAGGGCAGTTATCCCTTAGACACGGGTGTCTTTGACTGTGGGCCCCTTGATGATGTACCACTCAGTGCTTTCGTTCAATGCAAGTGATGTTAGCATGTTGTTAACATGTAATTGCCCCCACCATCTTGCCCTAAATAAACTCTCCTGTGCAACACATGTATTATTATTTCACCTCAAGCCATTTTTTGAGTGACAGAATGGTACCCGCTGTTTGACCATCTCCTCACCACATGCTAGGATGATGTACATTACAATACAGCCCAGAGCAAAGGGGTAGATGTAACAGCTGTCCTGAGACATCAGCTTGAACTTTCAGACTAACATCCTTCTGAATTTTATTTTCCCTGAGAGAAAAACAAGACAGAATACCTTGTTTAAACTCAAGTTAAATTCAATCTAAACATAGAAAAATACCTTCCTGTTGTATACCCTTACAGAGAAGCTGTGGAGCCTCTGGAGCTGCTCAAAACCTGACTGGACAGACCCCTGGGCAACCAGTTTTATCTGACTCTGCTTTGAACAAGGGAGGGGGTTGGGTCTCCAGAGGTGCTGTCAATGTCAGCCCTCCTATGATTTTATGTAGCAATTGAAAAGTGAAGATTAAAAAGGAATAGACTTCCAAAATGTGTTTTCATCACCTGCTTTCCCCGCTTTCCTCCAAAAGAGGGATTGAGCATTTCTACAACCACTGAAATGTGGTAGTTTCACCAATCCATACTCCAGTAGCATTTGATCCATCATTTCTTTTAGGCTACAGCCCTTTCAGGGAGTAAGTAGTGAGATTACGTCAGGAGTCTGATTTGTGACTGGTATCTTTGGGTCAGGAGAAGGGGCCAGGGATAGCAAACGGGGATATGTGACTGCTGTTCATGAAGGGCTAATGGGAGGACTGTAGGAAGGTGGAAAATCTACCTCCTCTAGCTGTGCAAGACATATTCTCTCCTTTCTCCTTCCCTGTATCAGCTTTCAGGAGAAATCACCATCCTCCTCAAGGGTCATGCTCTGGTCTAGAACACTTCATTAAAGGGCTAACTCTTTCCTTCTGTTCTCATGATGAACCATTAACATCCACATTTCCTTTACAGCATTTACATATTACAGTCAGAGAATTCTGGGACCCAATTAATTTTTCACTTATTATTTTATTACAACAGAAATGACTTAAGAAAAAGCATCAATGGAATACTAGAGTCCAAAACGTATTCAGTTTTTAAACTTGCCTATTTTCAGAGATTCAGATCTTGAGTGAACTGATGAAAAAAATTTCATTGGCAAAAGAATCACAAAAAAAAACATCGACAAGAAATAATTGCAAAATCTCGCAGCAAGGAGTAATCTAAAATTACGTGGAGGCATATTTTCAATTTTGTACCACCAGCAAGTGTTATCTTGGAATATTAACAATACATTTTAATTGGGGCTACATTGTAGTGGAACCAAAGGGAATAACTGCAGAAACACTTCAAGCACAAAGATTGATTGCAATTTCTCAGTGTACAAAATTGTGGTCTTTCAACTAATTTAGGTAAAGATTCTGGGAAACCGTTGTAATGACTTTTCCAAGCAGTGATATTTACCACCCTTGGAAATATTTGCTTAATTTTGATTTACAGCTAAGGCTTTATATTCAAGAAGCATTTGTGTTTTAATTATTCATTTACTTTTTTATTTATTGCCTATTCAAAGGGTTAAGGATCAACAACACAGAAGTTAAGTACAGATTAAAAAAAAATCTTATTTATGCCCCTGAATTAGTTGTTTCTCATGCAAAGTACTGCAATACAAAGCAGTTGAAGTCTTAAATAATTGAGCGATATCCACGTACTTGTTTTTTCAGCAAATCAGTGAAGCACTACTCACAATTTGAAAATCTACTGAAATATAAGAAAACTATAATAGATAAAATTCTGTATTTTCTTCCTTTTTTAAAGTCATCAGTAAATATTTTTGAAGTTTGGTCTTTGCCCATGGAGTGAATTCTTGTCCCAATTAAAAGCAATGGGAAAAATTCTACCGATCATTATAGAATCAAGATTGCACCTCTTAAATACCTTTGACACGACAGGGAGACCATCGAGTAATAGGGATTAGGAAAAATAACACAAGAAACAGTACATTAGCTTGTAATATTAAGCACATGAAATCAAGAACTGCTTTGCTATATAGTATCAAACTTGATCATACTGCTTGTCCCAGTCTATAAATTGAAATAGGGCAGGAACAATTTAAAGTAATGATTTAAAACGCATATCTTCAGTAAGAGTATCTTCACTGAGGAAAACAGACTGTATTATTAGATCAAACAATGTGCTTGACAAAAGAGTTCAGTTCTTTCCCCTTCTCCCTAACATTTTTTTTTTCTCAATCTTACCATGACAAAGCCTTTGCAGACATTTAGTGCTCTAAGTTGTAAACTCCTAGCTTATCTGTAATTATATTTAATTTACGTTATCACATATTCACTGTTAGAAACTCCTTCAATTCTTTTATGATCTAATTCCACTATCTGAGTGATAACACAAAGACAATCAAATATCCATCATTTTTATATCTGTTCTGTCTCAATGGATGTTGTTGTTGGCTGATCTTTGCTGGATGTGAGACTCTCAATGGTCTGTTTTCCCCTTTGGTCATTTCTGTCAATATCAATGCTGGATCACTTCAAGAATAATCTGTTCACCCACAGACAAGAGTGGAAACCTCTGCAGTCTTTTTCTAATCCTGCCACTTCCATGGACAAGAAGATTTGCTTAGCCTTGCAGGATGGCACTCAAAGCCAGATCTGGTACCAAGATATACTTTTTGTTCTTGTTGTCAGCACAGTTTCGCAGATCACAAGCATTAAACTGAGATCAAACAGCATATATTAGTGTCTTAGCTGTTCAGTGGCTTGAATCCAAAATAACTCCTCTAAACAGTTCCTTACATCATGTCTTTCCCTATTGTCATAAGTTATCAGCTTATCAGAGCTTATTGCTTCATTCACTTCCTAAGCAACATGAAAGACTGACTTATAAGAAGCCTGTATTAAATCCATGTATAATTTTAAAAGCTGAATTTCATTATGCCCTGGTCCATACATCTTGCTCTTTTCTAGTGATTTGTGTGGACCTCTCTGTCTCAGTTCCTTGAATCATAGCATTATAGAATGGTTTGGGTTGGAACACACCTTCAAAGATCACCTGGTTCCAACTTCCTTGCCATGGGCAGGGAAATCTTTTAATAGATTGCTCAGTCTTACAATGGTTGCCCAAAGCCCCATCCAGCTGTCCATGGATGGGACATCCACAACTTCTCTGGTCAACCTGTTCCATTGCCTTGGCACCCACACTCTGAATACTTTCTTCTTAGTATCTCTTTTATATTAAAGCCAGTACCCCTTGTACTATAATTATACTCCCTGATAAAAAGTTCCTCCTGATCTTTTCTGCAGGCTCTCTTTAAGTAGCAGAAGGTTAGTACAAGGTCTCCCCAAAGCCTTCCCTTCTCCAGCCTTTCTTCATAGGAGAGATGGTCCAGCCCTCTCATCGTCTTTGTGGCCCTCCTCTGCACTTGCTCCAGCAGGTCCACATCCTCATGCTGAGGGCCCCAGAGCTGAATGCAATACTCCAGATGGGGTCTCAAGAAAGCAGAGCAGAGGAGGAGAATCATGTTCCTCGACCTGTGCCTACGTTTGATGCTGCTTCTTACTTTTGAAAGCCATTTCATGATTTACAAACAACTTCTTGTTATTTCAGACCAAGTAGCTAGCTACTAGTTAGCTAGTTTGTTTCAATCTGTCTCAGAGTCCTTGTCTCTTCAAAGGTTTAATTCCAATAACCAATCTTTGAGGTTGGGATTTTTTTTTGCTTTTAGAGCATTTCATTAGAGGATTTCCTTGGCCAATGTGAATAATACTGGAAAAAAGACACACACTTAGAAAGAACTTATCTGCATTTAGAAAGATTGAGGTATAAAATAAAATGCATTCTTACTTTGTTTACAAGTGTCTTATATCAAATTGCATTCTAGAGTACAAAGATCACTGCGTCAAAGCAATGAATACTCTATTAATACATCTGTGAAAAATGCCTGGAGTACTAATTTCTGTGTTCATACACTATCAAGAATAAGTTTGTGACAGGTGGCTTTGGTTAATCTTGCTGGATACAGTTTGGTGCTGCCTTGTCTTCATGAGCAGTTGAAAAAAAGTGAAACAATAAAAATAAAAATAAATAAAAGTGAACAATAAAAACATATTATAGAAGAGACCTAGCAACTTAATGTATCTGGAAATGATGCTAAATGATCTCCCAGATATGTCATGGTTTAGAAGTCACAGTCTTACTCATGTGGGTGAAAATTTTTTTTACTGAGTGAATCCTATTGTGTTCTGTTAGGACTTTTCCAGTCTCCTTGGTTTGGCAGTGGTAGCTAGCTGACTTAAACAAACTAGAAGTGAGTAATTTATGGCTTTGGCTTGATCATCACTCCTCTATTTGACTTCTTTCAGTGTTTTCCCTGTCAGCGTCTAGAAACTTTGATGAAGCAGGTCATACTATCTCTTGCATTCTCAGTGAACTTTTGGTTATTTAGGCCCATAGCCTACATTCCATACTGAATCAATCCCTGAGCTTGGAGGGAAAAAATAAAGATTTGTTCTCTTATGGAATTTTTGATATTCGAGGAGAGCCCAATGACTCAGAAATATGTGTAACCTGCTCACTCCTCAGGCAGATGGTGAAGCATCATATTACATGTGATAAAGTGATAAGGACAGACAGGTAGAGAAAATCCAGTTATCCTGATTTCATTAGAATGGTTGATCTCTTTTGACCAGGCAAAGGTAAGTCTGTCCTGGACCATTTTATATTGTTTTTATGCTATTGCTTACAAATGTGGAGCTACCAATTTCATACTGGTAAGAAATAGATAAAATATGATTCTGAAAAAAAAATAAAAATTATATTGCAAAATGTAAGCACAGAAGAACCAAATATTTCTTATTTTCTTTTCATGGCCCAAGATAAACAGCAAAAAAGAAATGTGGAAAATAACCTTAAATTTTCTAAAGGGGCATACAGGCAGTATGCTTGGTCTTCTCTGGAAGATACTTATTTTGTAAGATCTATGCTATTGTTGTTAAGACAGTATAGCAATACTGCTAAGGAATATTGTGCAGCTGAGAACAGAACGCTGAGAACATTTTAATGCTAATATCCTATCTACTAGTAGATTTTCAAATCCGGATTACAGCTTGATTTAAAGGGAAAAGGTAGTCCAAGATTACTGACCCTCTTTTTCTTAATGAAATGGTGAAGTTTAATAGTTTGAATAAAAGTGGGGAGTATGACATACAATATCAATGACAACTTGAGTGATGAAGGAAATTGCAAAATTACTATCAATGAGATTTAAAATGGGAGAAGCTCAAATATTTGCCAGATTTAAGCTAGCAAACTGTCATTAAAGAGTACTGGTTATTTAGTTTCCCATAGCACTATGACAAGAATATATTAGTGTAAGAGAAGTACCAAAAACTATGTGTTTGTAACTAGAAAATCTATGACTCATTTCATATTCAGTATATATTCTATAGTATTTCCAAGAAACATGGTAATGTGTTGACACAGCCTGTATATCACAGAATCACAGAATTGTAGGGCTTGGAAGGGACCTCCAGAGATCATCTTGTCCAACCCCCCTGCCAAAGCAGGCTCCCTAGACCAGGTTGCACAGGTAG